>VZTY01018969.1:12129-260023 GCA_013400935.1 Turnix velox
CTGCCTATGGCAGGGGGGTTGGAACTCAATGTTCTTTAAGGTCCCTTCCAACCTGAACTATTCTATGATTCTATGATACCTTATCCAAGGTCATGCAAGCATAGGCAGCAGGATGGTCTTGAGCATCTATGTGTATTCTATCAAAAGCTACTCACTTCTAAGTGCTTAAGTTATTTGACAAGTGAGGAAGAGTAAAGGACCACTACATATGAAAATCAAAACCAATGTAACTTTTCATTACTTCCCTTGAATGAAAGCATTGAATCTCACTAACAAAATGTTCAAATTGCCATTATTTTTGTTTCCTTCTCTCATTGCAATACAAATACATTTCCAAAAGTAACTGACTTCAAAATACTGGTATATTTTATTATCCAGCACAGCTGTGTGAAGTAAGTGTTACATTCTCTAGGAAAACACCTGTATTTGGGAAGTGCTTACTGCTTTAGATATCACTGATTATTTCAAATAGGTTTTACTACACTGTAATTAATTTAATAATTTTTTTGAAAGATGATTGCAAAATCTTGTAATAACTTTATAAAACAACATGTTGCTGATTCCATCAAAAATTCAGTTTCAGTGTTTATCTAGTGTCTAAACCCAAATCTAAATTCATGTCTGAGAATAACCACTCAGCTTCACATTTGTGCAATAGCATGGTGATTACTATTTACCTTCCCTTGTGTTATATAAAATACAAAGCATCAATATTCGGGTGAGTGTGGAGTATCACAAAACTGGGTATGTATTTGCATATATATAGCTATATAGCACATTGCATGGTAAATATAATACACGTGTTATAACTCACATATACATCCTATATATATGCACACAGTACTTTTATAGTTCTATATACAGTGACTTGTGTCTTTGTCCAGTGTTTAAGCTTTTAAAGAAACTATGTTTTTATGTCCTTTCCTGGCAAAGTTGATAAAAATACATTAGAACAATTATGTTCCATTTTAAGATATCAGTACCTTCTGTAATCTGTTTAAAATAAATAGCTACCATTTTTAGCTTACTGACATAGGTGTTTGATGAAGTATTTTCAATCAGTCATCCTTATGATAATTCTTGTCTTTTCAGTAATGTCATTGATAACCATTAATAGTAATGAAATCCAAAATGCAGGCTTCAGTGTAACATTATACAGTCAGGTAAAATGTAAGGATCTCTTTCAAACTCATAGGAGAAAAATATTTAAATATCAAACTGTAATTTATTAAAAATATTTATCAGAAACATTTTCCTACTGCTTGTCTTTAAAGAGACTTCAACATGAAAGCAAGCCCAAATCAGTCAGGTATGATGACTCTGCCTTGGAACTAGGAAGAGGGAATAAATGTCTCCAAATCCAGCCACCCTCAAATCTGTGTCCTCTTTTCCAGAAAGCTGAAGAAATAAAATTGTTTTAAAAAACATTTTCTTCTCATATTTTATCTGTCACTTTCAATCAAGCTATACTGTATTATTTAAATAAACTGTATCCAAAGCTCCTTACTTTTGTTTAGGCCCAAATGGATCTATCAGATCTATTGTTGTTCCATGAGATTAACCTCTTCTGACTACATTACCATTATTTTCTTGTCTTCTGTCCTTGAATGTATTTATCCATCCAACAACTTTTGGAATAAGAAAATGCCATAATTCTCATTTTTCAGAGAATAAAGCTATATCATGAGGTCTCCAGTTCATACAGTAAGCCAGTTCATATTATCATAGAAGGCCATCTAATTCAACCCCTCTGTAGTGAAGACATCCTGCACTAGATCAGGTTTCTCAGAACCTCATCAAGCCTGGCTCTGTATGTCTCCAGGGATAGGGCCTCCACCACTTCTCTGCACAACCTGTTCCAGTGCCTCACCACCCTCAGAGTGAAAAATAATTTTCCTAATGTCCAATCTAGACCTACCCAACTCTAGTTTAAAACCATTGTCCCTCATCCTATTGCTACATGCCCTGGTAAACAGCCCCTGCCCAGCTTTTCTTTAGGCCCCCTTCATGTACTGGGAGGACACTATCTCCCTGGATCCTTCTCTTCTCCAGGCTGAACAGCCCCATCTCAGGCTGTCCTCACAGGAGAGGTCCTGTAGCCCTTGAATCATCTTCATGGCATTCCTCTTGACCCTCTCTGATAGTTCCAAATCTTTCCTGTGCTCCAGAGCTGGACATAGTATTCAACGTGGGGGCTCACAAGAGCAAAGTAAAGAGGTACAATCACCTCTCTTGATCCAATGGCCACAGACCCTCTTCCGCATCCAAGGATACAGTTGACCTTCTGGACTGCAAGTGCACACTGTTGATTCATGTCCATCTTTTTATCCACCAATACTCCCAAGCCCTTTTCCACAGAGCTGGTCTCTATCACATCACTTCCCAGTCTGTATTGGTAATGAGAACTGGCTCTGCCCAGGCTCAGCACCTTGCACTTGTCCTTGTTGAACTTCATTAGATTTGCATGGGCTCACCTCTTCAGCCTGTAGAGGTCTCTCTGTATGACATCCTGTCATTCCAGTGTGTAGATCACACCACTCAGCTTAGTGTCATCCACTAATTTGCTGAGAGTGCACTCAATGCCACTGTCTATATAATTGATGAAGATATTAAATAGTACCAGTCTCAACACAGATCCCTGAGGTACACTAGTCACTATTCCTCTCCACCTCAATCTCAAGCCATTGACAGCTGCCCTCTGGATGCAACCATCCAGACAGTTCCTTATCCATCAAAGAGTCTGCCCATCAAATCCATATCTCTCCAACTTAGGGAGAAGGATGTTGTGGGGGGACTGTGTCAAAGGCTTTACAGAAGTCCAAATAGATGATATCCACAGGTCTTCCCATGTTCACTGATGTAGTCAGTTAAATAAAAAAACAGATTCTATCCTATTTGATTCATGACAGGCAGCTAAGACAGGTCCTTTCAGACTGCAGAGATGACAGCATTAAGCTAATGATCCCACAGTGATGAGAGTGCAATAATAATTTGCCAATATAAATATGGTCCCTGACCAGAAAGTATGGAATATTAACACAACATCTAGCAGGGAAATCTGGCTGGTGCACTGAGCTGATGAAATGTATTCTTTCACCACTTGCCACTTCTATAATATCAGTGCAACTGAACAACAAAAAAATAATCTGGATTTATTCCACTGTTTTAAAAAGATAATTATCAAAGGATCAAACAGCTGAATTCCAAACACCCAGACAGCACAGATTTGTCTTGGTTTTTGCCGTAAGATTAAGAATATCCCGACAGCTAGAACTAAATGTTGCTAAAATAATGCTGGCATTATAATGTAAAGAACTAACATGAACATGCAGAAAATTAGTATCTGAGGTAGAGACAGAAATAAAAAGAGGTGAAAAAACAAGACACTTCTCCTCTCCACTGGATGTCACAATGCACAGGTGAATTTAGTTCCTCACCTGAACAATGGACTGTACCTCCTAGAGAGTTGAAATACCATGAGGAAAACAGAGCTCCTAAACTTAGAAAAGTCAATATGTTAAATAAATATTAACTGAACTTCTGTAACACATTAAATGGTGTAACTACCTTAATATTACAAAAAATATGTACAATAATTATGTATCTTACTTTAAATTCAATAATGCTTTAATGACAAGTTGCACACTAATGTTTGATAAATATCTATGACAAATGTCTGAAACTAATTTACAAGCCTATTTTATCTATGCCATGGAACTAAAATGTTAAATCCAGTAAGATCTGTAATTTAAAAAAGTTATTAATCTGAGCATTTAAAAATGCACTTACTAACCTCTGACATAGAAAAACATGGCTAACTATGACAAAAAACATTCTAAAGTCCTTCAAGTAAAAGAGGTACAACAGGTTTGAAAATAGTCTAATCTTTCTGATTTCTGGCAAATATGAAGACACACAAGAGAATGTATCTAAGAAGGTTAAATATATGTATGTATAAGAATCACAAACTAGGTCTATGTGTATAGGAACTTTAAATGACTTTATTCTTCTCCATTGTGTGAGGAATGCATAGTGCTATCTCATAATTACTCAGATGGGATCAGTGCTGGCAGGCAGCAATGCAGGTCAGCAGCTCTGACAGCAGTCACGCGTGACTTGCTGAGCTTTCAGAATTTGCTCAGGCAAATTTCCCACCTTTGCTGGCATAGCCACATCTGAAGGAGGACTGCTACATAGAAATCATAGAGAAATTCAGGAATGTTCCCTGAGAAAAACCTGTTTGAAGATATCTGACGAAAAATGCTTTCTGTTAATTGCACTCTATGTAATGAGGAGGAACCATTGCAGAACTGAGCAAGAGGAGTAGGAACCCCTGACTTGCAGGAGATGCCTAATCTATGGAGGAAGTACATCTGCAGAGATGTGCATTAGAATGCATCTCCCAAGCAATATTCCGTTCAAGAAACCAGGAAAATGTTGGAGCACTTTACAGAAGTTTTACTGTAATTGATTCATTTGTGATGCTTGCTAGGGAAATGATGAGAAGGAATGATGAAGAGCATGGTATAGGCTGCAGGATCATAAATAATGGGAGACTCATAAAATGGTTTGAGTGGAAAGAGACTTTGAAAATAATCCAGTTCCAAACTCCTGCCCTGCTCACGACCCTATATGACCAGGCCTTGAATACTTCCAAGAGTTAGGAAGTTAGGAGAGTTGCAACTTTCCTGGGCAATTTGTTCCTGTGTCTCTCCACCCTCATAGTGAAAAATGTATTTCTAATGTCTGAATTAAATCTAGCCTCTTTCAGTTTAAACCACTACCCCTCATCCCATTCCTAAACTCCAAGATAAAGAGTTCCTCATCTTTCTTTTAAGGTTCCCTTTAGGTACTGAAAAGCTGTTATAAGGTCTTCACAGAGCATTTTCCTTTAGGCTGAACAACTCCCAACTCTCTCAGCCTGTCTTCATAGCAGAGGCTCCAGGCCTCTGATCGTCTTTGTGGCCCTCCACTGGACCTGTTCCAACAGCTGATGCCCATCTTGTGTTGGGGACTCCAGAGCTGGTCGAAATATTTTAGGATTGGTCTCACAAAGGGGCAGAATAATGTTCCTTGACCTGCTGGCCATGCTTCTTTTGATGCATCCCAAGGTATGGTTACCTTTCTGAACTGCAAGCACACACTGCTAGATCATGTTGAACATCTACTAAGCCCTTTGCCTCAGGACTGTTCTCAATACATTTTCCTCCCAGCCTGTATTTGTGCTTCCAATTGCAGGACTACACATCTGGCCTTGTTGAACTTCATGATGTCAATCCATCCAAGGCTGAGTGTGAGACACATGGAGAAAAGTAAGAAACAGTTTTCTCAGCCCTTCCCCTGGAAAAAGGAGAATTCAAGGCAAAATTATCCTATTATTATGAGAATCTTCTGTCTTTGAAAGGGACAAAGTGACATCTTGGCAGACCTCACCTAGGATCAGGGAGCTGAGTTTACTTACCCAAATAAGTCTGTCTAACATCCAAATTAGTTCCTAAGGCTAGACACTGAGCAGACAAATGGCTCCCAGCAACATGATCTTCATTCTTCACTCATCTGAAACACCCTTTTAGTTACACTGGCAAATCTGCTAGGGGAGGAACAGAAGGTCAGTTCTGAAAACAATAAATAATCAGGCACTCGAGGCACTCTAAATCACTTTGGCATTCACTTTAGTGCATCCAGATGACATGAAGGTCACCATTTTTTTGGTTAAAATGCTAATATCCATTTTAAAGTGGTCTTTGCTTGTTTCCATAGCAATGTGTCATGGAAGAAAAGGTGGACTGACAAGAAGAAATATGCAAATTGTTTATTTTTTCAGTTCACTGATGCCATTTTGCATATTCTTTCAAAGAATCCATTAAAAATCTCCTATTGCTTTTGTGCCATCATTGGGTATGTGGAAAGGTAAACACTGAAGTCTTTATTCTTATGGTAGTTGACAGCTTCTCTCCTTGGGGAATGAAAAAAGTTGTCTTTTTTTTCTCCTCTTGTCAAAAAACAATAGAGTTTGCATTAGTCACAGTGAATATGGAAATCTGCCAGGAAAAGAAAGTAAGTAGTACCCTTGTAGAAACCTAATAAAAATGTCCATTAGACTTTTGGAAATGACCTTAGCTACCAGCCAAGGCAAAATGAAATTGGCAAAACACAAAAAACAAAGTCTCTCTTTGCTCTGCAGCTTTCAAATGACCCAAAAACCTCGTTAAAAGGGATCAGCAGTGGCAAATACAGACTCTGCCAAAGTTCTTTGGCAATGTGTCCCAAAAATCTGAAAGAGAACAGGTTTATATAGAAGGAACAAGCCTGCTGGTAAGGTTGGCTGCTGTCAACATCTGTCACACTATAAACAGAAAAATTCCTTCTGACTTGTTTTCTTAATGAATTATCCTATTGAATTTATTTGATCCGCAGTCTATGGGATCAGATCCTCCAGTTCTTTATTCAGATAAAATCCATATGAAACTAAAGAAGTGGGGTGCTACCCAAGACAGGAGTACTGGACTTTCTGGAGCATCTATTGCTGTTCTGAAAATTGCTTTATTGTGCACATTAGCATTCATAAGCTATAATTAAGGGCAGATTTTACCTTAAAATAAACAAAAATTCTGCTAAAATTCACCTAAAACTAAACAAGAATTGGTTCACCACTTCCCACTGTTTATGCTTGAAAAGGCAGGATTAGGATTCCATCTTAGATTTCCTCCTAGAAAATGCAGTCCAACTCAATTGCAAACTATGGGTTTGTACAGGAGCTATTTACCTTATGAAGGAGTTTTAAGTAACTGTTCCACTCAGAACTTAATGTCTATTAAAACTTGGAAAAAATTCAGTGTTTTGCTGTCACGTTGTGAGCAAAAAAATCCTACTGGATTTTTGCACAAAAATTGCAAATAATATTCAAAATTGTCCTTACAGGATATTTCATATTAAGAATTAACAAAAAAAAAAAACAAACAAGAAGACAAGAATGCATGTTCTTTGTTGTACCGAGTTAACAGAACAAAGGAGTGAATAGATATTGCATATTTGGACTAGTGAGTTTTTCTGATGAGTCTGCAGAGCTGATTTCTTTTTAAATAGTCTTGAGGACTCCATCATGCATTGAAGCCAACAGGAATACTAGTGAGAGTATGGTTTTCAAGAATGAGCCATCAGGTTATAACAAAGCAAACTGATTTTCCCCAAAACTCTATGTTTGTACTGACCTATATGCATTGTGTGTCCTTCTGTGTTTGTGAACCATGACTGCAGAATTTTAATGAGCCCCATGCAGAGCAGTTTTCAGAGACAGCTTTGCAAAGAGACATGTCACACTGAGAAATCCCTCATGTGCCAATGTTGTTTTGTGCAAAAGTTTAAGTCTATCTTAATTTTGTCCCATACATTTTCTTGATCCTACTGTATAGAGCTGATAAATTGTCTGTCCCTGAAGAAGTTCAGCTCTGCTATCATTCTCACCCACCATCCTTTCACACCAAGGCAAAAATTGCCTTAGAAATTTGCCAACTTACACAATACAAAGCAGTGGATTTTGAGCACATCTGTCCTTGTTTACAACTGAAGTAGTCAATCAAAAAGTCAATCAAAATGGCTTTCTGACTAGAGATTTACAAAGAGAACTGTTAGTTATAGACTACTCTAGAGATGAAAGATTGTGTTTTTCCTTAGAGATCATATGGTAATAATTATGGAGCAGTATAGTGCTTAATAATAGTTGTGTACAAGTGCCTTCATTTTCTCTGCTCCTCTAAGTAAAAGTTGTACGCTCCAACACAACGCAACTGAGACTGGGAATGTGAAACCATGACAGGCACAGAGGAAGGAGAGGATGACACAGGTCACTGTATATGCTGTGGCTTGAGTGTCTAATCTACCACACCAGGGAGTTCAGAGCTTGACTGGGTTTCCCAAGCCCAGCTTCTCAGGTGGTCTTCCCAGGGCACCATAAATCCATATGAAAATTCCATGGTGTGCAGACCAGAAAGGCAGGAAATATTTGCAGTCATGTTGTCATTACAGAGGAGGGCTTTGTGGCAACTTTAAGGTGTGACCAAAGAACCAGGATAAAATCATCGGCTGATAAGCATTACATGCCTAATTAATAAAGCAAAAAAAGAAAACATACACTTGATTTCACTCCAGATTGTGCTTTAACTTTGTACAAATATTCTGATATTATTCTAGCTTTATGGTTCCCCTGAACTTCCTGCTCAGACTGGAAATGGAAGGGTCAGACAGTTCTCCTCAAGGGATTTTCAGAGCAATTCTGAAGAAAAGAATATTCATGCTTTCAAAGTTGGCATTGACATACTGCTACAAATCATAGATCATCAGTGATTCTTCACAGTGAGCTGGACCAGCCAAAATCCACAAGAACTATTATCAAAGGCAAAAAACTTCTTTATAATCAACAGAGGAACCAGGATGCCTGCTTAAGATTTGGATGAGATATTCACAACCTTCCTTTATTCTCTTTGTACATAAACATTTGCTAATAGGAATGACTTGTTTTATTTTCGAGTCAAGAGACTACACCCTATGGATGAACAAAGGCAAAAAATTTCTCATAAGAAACAATTTTGCCAAAGTACAACTCGATTCTCTTTTACCCTAATCCACCACCCACTACAGGGTTTAACTGCCATTTTATCTAAACTGAATATACTTTTGGTTGAGAATGTGTTTTTTGCAGTGCTTTTATTCTGCTAATTTTTAATTTTTTCTGTTCATACCGTTTGCCTAAGGAGCTGAGGAACAGCACCAAGGAAAAGTAAGTTAGCTTCATATCACTATACATGGGACCTCATCCACTGAAAAACACTGTGCTTTGAAATTCCTCAAAATTTAGAATTCTGTTAGATAAGCAAAAGAAGAGAATGGATTACCAAATGCTTACACAATCACACAATTGCTCAGCTCAGCTCATTACCAGCTAATTATTGAATAGACATTACAGTCATTACTAAGGTGAGATATTTGGGAAGTAGGTGGATCCTGCCAACAAAGTTAAAAATAAAGATGGTCTTCAGAAACATCTGGTACTGGCAACTGACAGGAACATTGCCAAGATTCAAAATTTAAATACAGAAGTGGAGTTTGAGAGATTCTGTCCCTTTGTTTACAACTGTAATCAAAGTAAAGACCTAGCTCTCAAATTTGATCTGAAATCAGATTCCAAACTCTTTCTTCAAAGTATTTGCCTGAATTGAGACCAAAGGTTTTCTTTTCCTTGGCTTTTACCAACCACAGCTAAATAACAAATCAGAGTTAAATTTGTAATTTCATATTTTCTCTCATGACTGAAATTAAAATGTGGAACTCAAGTATTTTGAACTGTTTTCTTTTAGGAATTGCACTTCACAAAACTTATTCACATTTTTAGGTTACTGAGCCTAATCTCTCTAGGTCTTTAAAACCAACTCTCTCACTGTGACTTTATAATTTTTTTCTGATAAGAAGGGAAGTTTGTGGATATTTGGATTAATATCTAATTGTTTTTATGGTAAAGGACAAAAAGCCACTCATCAAATTGATATTTAGATGTTTCAGCATTCTCTTGTTCTTTTATGTATATTGCCAACAGTACAATCCATTTTCACCCTAAAATATATCAGCTACATGAGTACAGCTTTTTCCCAACCAGTATCTTCAATTGTACCACTAAGTTCCTGCTGAATTACTCTCTACTTTGTAAGTTCATTTTTAAAGAAAACAGATTGTGGGGGTTGCTGATCAGGATCCATCTAAAAATGTTCTTGCACTGAAACACCAGTTAGACAAAAGATTTTAAGCAGGATACTGTGCATACAGGGGACAAGCTTTTCCAGAAAGTGAAGCACTAATGAGGAATTCTAGAATACATTTTCCTATACCTATTATGGACCTTCCAAGTTCCAGCTTAAGAGTCTGCAACCTTATTGTTGTAAATTAAAATATGGGAAAATTGGGGTACTTCCAAATTTGGCATTAGAACATGTCAGATACTTCTGATAGTTCTGCATAGAAGAACAAGCAATTTTGTTGGTTCCTTTCCATCTATTTGCAGATTTATCAACATAATTGAAACTTTAGGAATTCTTGTCTAAAAATGTAAGAGGAAGGTAAAATTCCTGTGTTTGGTTTTGGTTTAGATTTCTTTTCTAGGGAATGCAGGTTGCATCTCCATTCTTTTTCCCCTTGAAAATACAGGTCAGTGGTCAGCTAATTTTTTCCCTATAGGAAAGGAAATTATAATTTCAAGAAGACAAATTTCTGTAGAAAAAAAAAGACAAAGAAAAGAGATATTTACACTTCACTTTGACTAGACAAGTAATATTGGGAAGAGCAATTCTCTGCATAGAAATTCCAATTCACTACTTATGAAGCAACACTGTGGAAAAAAAAGAACTCTCCTTTGAATCATTCAATTAGAATTTACTAGCGGAAAAGTGTGTTTATTATTCATTCATTTCAGACTTTCTGACAATTAGTAAATCACGGATGGTTTTTGCCCCATTTCTTAAACAAAACAAATTTAGGAAAACCAAACAACTGCACAACCAAAATAACCTCACGCAATCTCCATGCTTATTTTGAGTGTATCAGACATTCATACTAACAGAAGCAAACTAACTATTGTACTGAAGGGACAGCATGCCTAAAAATTGGCACAATGCACATTGCTATCCAGAAAAACTTCTCCATGCTGTCCCAGCACACACTGAATCATAGAAAGGTTTGGGTTGGAAGGGATCTTAGAGATTATCTAGTTCCAACCCCCCCTGCTATGGGTAGGGACACCTCCCACATGAGACAGTCACCTGTGGTGACCCTTAATTCAGAGCTTTTGTTTTCACAGTCAGGCAATGTGATGTGCCATTCTGATGGGGAGTAACTGGAAGGGACTGATAGTCCCATCACTTTCAATTCGAAACATTTAGTTTGACTTTTTTTATTGCAACAGAGTGTGTCTCAGGCCTAAGCTTTGGTGGTAAAGTGGTTAACACTGCTGTCTAAAATGTCATGATATTGGGATTCCTTTTTCTGCTTTACCACAGATTTCCTGTGTCCTTGAGAAAGTCCCTTAATGTGTTACTCCCTCAATACCGCAAACAATGCAGTTCTTCCTGAGGAAGAGTGTTGTGAAGATAGTTCTGCTTTCTCTTAGAGAAGAATATGCACCACCATGGTGTTTAGATAGGCAGAAGAAAGGATTTCTTTTTAACCCATTGAGAAAGTTGGGACATTCATTGTGAAACAGTCATCTGTGAAAAACAGAAATATTTTCTCTGTCCATAAAGAATTTATTTGTGTGTGGATATTTCATTTCACATTGGCTTTTTTAATGAGAGAAGTTTCAAAATTTCTAACTATTTCCTTCACCACAGAGTAAATATCTGAAAGTAGTCCAACATTATTACAATTGTATATGTGCAATTTTCTAAATACCTCTCTAAATTTTCTTCAGCCATTGAACTCAATGATTTCAGCTGTGAAAGGACTCTATGAGATAGCTTTGCCTCACTCTACTTCATCTTAGTCTATCACATTTGTACCTCAAAAGCATCCTGCCACATCTCATATGTTGCAACACACAAGTTATAGCCTGATAATATCTGGAAGTTGCAGTCATCAGTCTCCCCAGATCGCCTGACTAGAGACAGTTTGAATTTGATGAAAAAAATCCTAATTTCCTTTCAGTACCTGGATTTTAAAGCATTAGATGTACATGCAAATACTGCAGCACAGGACATTTCTTCAAGATGAGATGCTGAATTTTCAGAACTCGGGGCTGAAGGGACTGAAGTGCTTGGGTTCTTTGTCAAACTCAAAATTGCTTTCAATGAACCAAAACTGTATTGATGACACATTGTGCTTAATCAACTATTTCCTAAAGATGAGTATTTGTGAAGTCTACAACACCCAATGTTTGATAATTTAAATCAGTAACTTCTGTTAATGTTTCAAAATTACAAAGCTAAAGATGTCTAAATACCAGAGAAGAAATGGAAAATAAAAGGGGTAATACAGTTTACATTGTGCTGTAATAAGGCCTCAGTTAGTTCAAATGATTCCTACTTATCTCTTCTGCTTTGCCTCTCATGACAGCACATATCTGTCTACGTAAATGGCTGGCTACAGGCTCAAAGGGACAGCAGCAGGTACGGTACACCCTGACTTAGCAAGACTTTCAGCCCATCCTCCTAGTGGCTGCACTAGGAAATAAGGAACTATATAGATGAACTAAAAGGTACGTGAAAGACTGGCTGCCTCAGCAAAAATCTAGCTCATTCTAGTCCTTACTAGAGGCCAATATTGCTTGATGTCTCAATGGACAACTATTTTACTATTATTATAAAACAAAATATATCTTTAGCAAGTTTTCACAGACACCAAGCTCAGGGAACGGTTCCTAAGTGGGAGGGCAGAATTGCTGCTTAGAGGGACACTGGCAGGTCAGAGAAACGGGCTGATGGAAATCTAGTGAAGTTCAACACTGGGTGTACCACCAGTATGGTGGTACACAGAATCATTTTCCCCCAGAGGGGATATCCCATTGCATTTCTTCAGGATGGGGGTGAACTGACTGTGGAGGAGCTCTGCAGAGGAGGCCCTGGAGATCCTATTCTATTTGGATGGGAGATCCTTGCAGTGATGAATACTATTCACAAACACATTAACACATTGGAGGCCTCTGAACTTAGAGCCCAGTTTAGGTTTCTCAGTACAAGCTCTTGACAAACAAGAGCAGTAGCCTTCGCGCTGAGCCATGGTGGCAGCAGAAAAGAGACTAACTAATATGTGAATTTAGAGCAAAGTAATAAAATTTTTATAATGAACTACCTTTGACTTCAACATTTCTGTTTTTTCTGTGATGACTTCAGTGTTATATTCCATTTTAGGGTTTTGCTGGGTTTTTTTTGTTTCTTTTTTTTCTTTTTTTTCTTTTTTTTTTTTTTAACACAGTTTAGCCCCATACTACATTTTAAAGCAAATTATCAAAAAACCTCGATGAAACAAAACCACAGAGAGAAAGAAGAAAAGAATATCCTGAAACCTATACTAGAATCTGCATCAGATTACTTATTTAAAGTAAGAAATTACTTGTATTCTTAGCTTGAATACAGTTATCTTCTTTGGGGTTCTTAGCTTGCTTAAAAAGAAAACAATACATTTTTCACTACATCCCCTTCACATAAGGATAATATTTCCTTCAGAAATCTCTCCTCCTAGATCATTCTATTCTCATGTTCTTGAACCTAAAACAGTATGTAATGAAAAAACATTTTCCAAACTGTTATCAAAGAAAATTGATTAACTGAACTGTTAAGAGATATGAACCTGTATATTAGTTTCCTTTTTCTGTAATGCTTTAATTTCTTCAGCTATGTGAATAGCATGTTTGTACTAGACATTTTTTGCATCATTGCAGTGCTCTGATGTCTTTTAGAAAATGCAATCTATCATGGCACAGCTATGAAATTGCAACATTTAATGAGCTATTTAGTTGAAATAGTCAATTAAAAGACTAGGTTTTTTTCTTAATGCAGCACTTCCTTTTGTTAATGCAACATAGCAATTTTCTGGAATTGCTGTGACATAATTTCAACTGAATGTATACAAACTTTGAGGTTTTAAGTCTTGTAAATGGTAATCATGTGCTTAAGCAAACCTCAGATTTAGTATTTCATTAGTATTAAATAATATGGATGAATATAACAGTTTTTTGAATTCAAAACAAAAATACCAGTGTGTTTGTTGAACATGATCAGTAGGAATTTTTACAATAATCTGTATTTTCAATACATACATCTGTCTTGTATTTTCAACTCCAATGCAAAGCATGAGCATTTTTCCAAACTGAAAAAAATTACACAGGACACAATCTCTAGTGATTATCAAATAATGTAACTATTAATTTTTACCATTTACTAAGCTTTTATTAAGCTTGAAATTTCACAGACTCAAAGGAGTGGTGGAGGGAAAACAAGGTGGAACAAGCTGCAGACAGAAAAACTGGAACTCATATTTAAGACAAAGCTAAATGACAGAATTGTGGTTGAGTTGGAAAGAATCTTTGAAGGTCATCTAGACCAACCTCCCTTTGGTGAGCAAGGACATCCTGTGCTAGATCAGGTTGTTCAGAGCCTCATCAAGCCTGCCCTTGATCACCTCCAGGGATGGGGTTTCTATCAGCTCTCTGGGCAACCTGTTTTAGTGCCTCATCACCCTTGTGGTGAAGAACTTCTTACAATGTCTAATCTAAATCTGCCTTCCTCTAGTTTAAAAACATTGCTCCTCATCCTATTGCTACATGCCCTGGCAATACATCACTTCAGCTATCTTTCAATAGAGTCATAGAATTATTTGGATTGGAAGGGACCTTCAAGATCATGTAGTTCTAGCCTCCCTGCCACAGACAGGGACACCTCCCACTAGACTATGTTGCTCAAAGTCCCACCATCCTGGCCTTTAAGTCTTTCATTAATGGGGTTCATCCACAACCTCTTTGGGCAACCTTTTCTTCAGAGCTCCCTTCTGCTTTCCTTTTGTTTGACCTCATTTTTCAGTAACTGGTAGAAAAAAGATACCTTCAATCTAGACAATAACGTTGAGAATGAAATGACATTGAAATGATAGAGAAGATAGTGTGTGAGAAATTTTTAGGTAAAAAATAGTTGGGCACAGATGGCTGATAAATGCTAGACAATCCTGGCAGATATTCCAGAAGCATATAATCATAGTAATCCCATTCATATATGACTACTTCCAATTAAATGTATGCACCATTTATAATGTATTTTCCTGGAATAAATTCTTTAAGTGACATGCATAAGTAAATCTGAAAAAAAGATTTTTCTTAAATATTCATATTACTCCCAGTATAATTAAGCATAAAAATTTTCAGAGTGTTTTTGAAACAACCAGTTGTTCAGGTCCATTTTCTTGGGGATTACAGCTACCTGATACTCAACTGTAACTTAACTGTCTTGAAATAAAATCACAGTCTTTCCAATAATAGTGGCAACACCAGCAGTGACAGAGACATTTGATCCTTTTACTTTGTATCTTTGAATATTTTTTCTATTGCAGAAATTAGTATCAAAGCAGTTTGTTGACAAATCCTGGCCACTGCTCATCTTCAGGCTCAGCTTTTGGTTCTTTGAAACCAATTCTGTATGTGATAAAAACTGCAAAATCAAATATTTCAAAAATGTAAATTCCCTGAAATACTTAAATAGTTACAGTTTCATGACAACTGCAGTAAGTATACAAAGTCTTTTTTTTATGGCTATGCTCAAGACATTCTAAAGTGTTAAATGTGCAAGCAATTATCAACTTGGCACAGTAGCAGTATTTATTTTAAGCTCTACTTGTGCTGCTTTGGTGGAGGATGTTTACTTAACCAGACTCTATTAAACATGCTGAAGACTTTGTACTCTAAAATATTTTTAATTGATGAAACACAGAAGAAATCAATCATCACAAATGGTAAAGAAAGGCAGACACTCAGGCAAACAGTAAGATCTGCAGGTGTCTTTTTATCTTTTAAGGGGGAGATAAAAAAAAGGCCTGTTTGTGCTGCTGAATTAAGTGTTTGTGAAAAGAGAGGACTTGATAGCAGTGGAGACTGAAGTCTTCCATTTATTTACAAGTAGGGTATAGTGATGGGACCTCTTGCATGGTCTCTTGCCTTTCCTATTCAACCTCTGACCTATGGACCTGATGAGTTTATCCTCTCTCATGACAGGAAAAATCCATGCTGAGTGTACAACCTGTGGGCCTAACTTAGCCAAACAATGCTAGATGGTGATGCTCTTCATGCTCCATTTGTAAGCATATGAAAGCCATTGCACTGCCTCACATTCCTGCTCCAGGAAGCAAGTTTAGTACAATCCTGAGCACCAGTAGATGGGAAGTGTTTCTCCAGCCACCTTACTCTCTGACTGCAACTGTTATGAGCTTCCAGATGTTCATTTCAAAATTATGTGCTCAGAGATTTGGTTTTTTAAGTGCAAGTTTGAAAACAATAAATTACTAGAATAGAGTGAAGAAAGTGTTTCCAAGCAAAGCCTTTCTTTTAAAATTTACTATTTACAGCTATTTCTCAATAAAATACTTAAACCTAATACACTTGTTCACACTAAACTTTGATTTCAGCAGGAAATTTGCCTTAAAAGAAAATGGTATGGCTATATCCATAGTAGAAAAACATCAAGTACTTCACTTAAATCAGACAGGGAAGTATTACACAGTAGTATAGTAACTTGTACATCTCATAGCTCTGAAGTTGAAAGTAAATATTCATTTATTTATATACAGTTAATGCAAAAGTTTTTCTATTAATCTTCACATGAGTAAATTTATATTGACTATAACAAGTGCTTCAAGTACTTTTTTTTACTGACTGAAACGGGTAAGGCATACAAATATATAAAAACATGCATGAATGGCTTCCATATGAACACATACTTATACCATAAAAGCAGGAAAGATGTTTCAAAATATAATGCACTAAAGACACTGTGCTTAAAATTTATGTTGATCTTACCATTTTACTATTGGATTTTGTCTTGTGTTAGTATTTTCCTTTCTGTTTATCTTGCATATAAGTTACACAGTATTTTTGCAAATGAAAATGCCATTTTACTACCTTCCCAGAAAATCAGAATGCCCTCTGCTGTTAAAACACTTAAATTCTTGTAAAACTTCTTGAAATTTTGACAGGAAAGTGATTTAAATTAATATCTTATATGTTAAAATATGTGATTGTAAATCTTGTCAAGGGTACATTTGTTATTCAGCGTTATGGCAGATTGTTGAAATTGTACTTTTGAGACCTTGATCTGTGAAAATGAAGAGTAATAGCGCATCTATTCAGAGTTCAAAAACATTAGAAATTGATTGCAGTTTTCTCAGATGCAAACAAAATTTTGTGTATATGATGGATTTTCCCCTCCAGGAAAACATATCTTCACTAATTGTGATCACAATATGAACAGTATTGCTTGTTTGGTTTTGGGTCAGCAGCGATGTATGAGAATTTTCTGATTGCTTTGAACTCTTTTATTATGGGAAATTCCTACCATGGAGTAATTATAGATAATGAAAGCAATATGTAATTTCAACTAAAATTATTTTAAGTACTGATTCATACATCTACTTTTAAAAAATTAAATCCACAATTAAATGTGACATCCTGTTTAAATTTGCAAATGGGTGTGACCTAAAAGCATATTTTCAAGGGCAATAGGTTTTGGTGCAGTGGCCAAAATTAAGGATGTAATATAATATTTAGCATGAGCAGAGATAACTGATTCAGAGATCTGTTACATATTAACATGCAAGCAGGTTTTTTTAACCAATATTCTAAATAAACAGCATATACAAGTGCAGTGTGAACTATTATATCCATATTTCCTTAAACTCATAGAAATATGACTCATAGGCAGCAGTGAGGTTTTAACCCGATGTTTGGTATTGTTAGCAAAACGATTTTTGTGAAGAGCTAGTATGGTGTCTGTTTTATCCAAGAGCTGACTATTACACAACTGAAATGCAAGTACTACTCTTAAAAGCTTTGGCATTTATGTTATTTTAAAACAATAAATTTTCACTTTTTGGCCTAAAATTATAACCTCCTCTTTTTTCTAAATACACATAGGAGAACCGTGTTCTGACCTATCTCAACTTATGCATATAAGAATAAAAATTGCAAGTAAATATTACTTCATATTTCCTTGATATTTTTGAGACTTGGAGAGACCACAAATTTATCGGGATGATTTTATTTAATTTCACTTTTTTCCCCCATATGTCATATAAAGCCTATGACATTGTTACTCATAAGGCAAGAGATATTAACCTTTAGATCTATGTGCTTTGGGCAAAACTACCCTATTCTATTTTTTAACTTGAGCAAAATTGAACATCTTCAAAACCTACCACCTTTAATAAGTCTTGACATTACTAAATGGAAGGAAAATCTAAGGTCAATTAATCTAGTCTTCTGCATTTACAAGTGACAGAGTAATAGTGTGCAACTGCATTATAATATTATATACATCTATTTCCTATTGTCAGAAACAAGCAAACAAAGTAAATCCTTTCAGAGCCACTTTAATGGTTTCTTGATTTTTGACTTATTTAGCCTGACAAAACAAGTCAATTACTTGAACCATTCTGTTTCTCGGACTAACCTATCATCTGTTTTTTGTGTCTAACGCTTTTCCCACACTATGTCAAATGTGATATGAAGAGCATGAAGATAGGCATTGACTATCAGGATGTTTAGCACAATTGGAAAAGCATCGGATTCCTAATCTGAGGGTCAAGGGTTCAACACCCTGTCCAGGTATGAGGCTTGTCAGAGTTGGGTTGATGGTTGAACTCATTGATCAGGAAGGCCCCTTCCAACATAGATGATCACTAAATTAGATCTTTCTCATGGAGACCTCAAAGCACTAACCCCCTTCACTAGGGGTTAGTAACCGAGGCTCTACTGTCCTTCCTGTGTGTCTTTACATCCAACATGATACCCCAGTGGGAACATCAGCAAGAGGCTGGGACTGTGGAGCGCAAGTGGAGCACCTGTCTCATTGCCTAAGCATAAGCCAGGACTGACTAGGTAGCCTGGAGACTTAAGAGGTATGTCAGAATGAGACAAGCCCAAGGATAAGCCTTCTCCTTAGGTAAATGGACAAGGGACACATGAACACCACGCTGTTCACTGCAAACCAATTCTAGTAATTTTTAAGTGAAATCTGAAACTTACATGTTTCAAAAATGTTAAGGAATCTGCATAAACAGCTGTGACACATGGTGATTAGGTTACAAATGACAAAAAAAATGAAACAACAGCTCTAAGGAAGGTGACTCCTTAAGTGACAGGTCATGACTAACTGGCCTGTACAATAATGACTGGCACTGTTATATTCTTCCATTATATGATGTTAAATATGTTTCCCGTGTTCAAACCCTGCAAGAGTGATACAAAATAAATTTTAAATGACTGAGGTTTTGTATAAGGACATGCTGGTTCATGTTTAAAAAACACAAAAAGAGGTAGTAATTTTGTTAGTATTTTAAGCTTTTAAGAAAGATTCAGCTAGGTTCTAATTAATTGTGACAGAATTTTTTCCACTATAAAATTAGAAATAAATTTTATCTATGTCATTCTGAAAAACAGATAAGCTTATTATATCTTTTTATTTACATACCACCTTACAACTGGCTTTTCCCAAAGCTCTGAGTTTATTTTTCTTAGCAATCATTCTGTTCATGGTTACGCATGTCCTTATCTGACCTTGCTGTTTACGTCTCATCTATATTAAATAATTTCAATTCTCATTCATATCAGTACAGATGTTTTCATAAAAACCTCACACAAAGAATTCTCTATAGGGAAATGCTTTTTTTTCTCTACTATGGTAAAGGCAAAAATGAGATCGAACTGTCAGACTTCAGTGACTTAGCAAAAAAATTTATAATCTCCTCAAATTAATGTTCTCCCTTTAATGTGCCTTAGTATAATACAGAAAATAGCTGTGGAGAAACACATTTTCTAGCTGCTTATTTCAACTGACAGAAAGCAGAATGCAACTTTGATAATAATGCAAAGAATTCATAGCCAGGTCCTCTGAAATTGTAAAATTTTCTAAAAATACAATTGATGTTACGCAGATAATTTGATATCTATTAATGTAGACATTTAGCACAAAGTATCCAGTCATTCCAATTATTAGATTGCGAGAAAGAGTATGCTATCTTTGTTTAAGATTTTTTTTTTATCAATTAGAAGAATGAATTTTCCTATTAAAAGAAATTCATCCAGAACAATAAGAACATGTTTAAAATGAGAAGAACCTTACTACTGTCACTGGTCTTTCCATTTACTCTTGTATGCAAACCTGGATCCACCACAGTCACTGCAGGTTTAGCTGCTGCCTTCACTAAATATGCTCTTGAGTGATTTTAAAGCTAACAGCTAACATCAAATAGCACTTTAATCTAAGAGATGACTACAATGAGTCTTAACCATGTTCCTAACAATAACTTTAATGCAACTGAACAGAATCTGGACCTCAAAAAAACAAACTAAAAAAATCCCAGAAAGTCAGCAAAAATCATGGGCTGCTGCTTTATCTGAGGCAATTTATTTAGCTATTTACAATATCCTCTCTTTTGTAGAAAAAGCTCTCTATTGAACAGCAAATGTATTTCTGAACATGGACTGTACTGCTTCCTTCAACAACTGAAAGAGTTTATGAGAGAAACTGAGCCACTTCACATGGATTTTTTCCCCATCTTTTTTTTAAAGGCCAGGTAGGATCTTTGAATTGATTTCTATGTCTCTAAAGATTTTTAACTTCCCTGTTCACTAAATTTTAATAATACTCCTGAATATATAAAGCAAGATTCCAAATATTTATTTTTCCACTACATTGTCTTATCCCAAGCAGCATTATTTCAGTTTAACAAGCTTTAAGTGATGTATTTAAAGAAAGGATACAGCAGAGCCCTGTCCCATTTCAATGCTGACTTTTAGAGCATAGGATTCTCTGATCACCAGGAGCTATTTCAAAGAAAATCCTTTGTGAGACTGAGGCTACTGCTTCTCTCAATCCAGGACTGAGAGAGCAGCAGAGTGGTGAGTGAGATTTTCCTGAATAATTGATAGCAATGCCAGTACTTACTGCCCCGTGCACTGGGACAGTGAAGGAAGTGACAGGAAGCAATGACATGGAGTTTTATTCAAACATCCACAGCCAGGGTGATCAGAAGATTCAAGAGTCCAAACGGACCAGACTAAGCAAGATGATATCTAGCCCTTATTTCCCCTCGTATAATATAATTTACTGGAAAGTTGAGAAAATTCAGACCCTAGCATTGAAGTCTGAGAGGAACACTTTTTCACAAGCTTCTTGCATCCTAAAACAAAAAGTAATCTTACAGAGAGAAACCTTTTCCCATAGAATTCTTAGTCCATAATTTGCACAGCAATGAAACTGATACAGTTGTTATACCTTTCTAATATTAAGAGACAGTAAGCATCTGAGTATTTGGAGGCTAATCCAAATCATGCATGAACTCTGACCTTGTTACTATAAGTGAGTTTCACCCACATAAAGTTCTGGTAATCCTAAATGTTAAGCCAGACACTAAAGATGTATTTTATTTGTTTAGGAAAAAAAAAAATTAACCAAAACTAGTAAGCATCCACATTACTGTAATTCTAACAACCTTGTCACTTTTGTTCTCAAATTCTTTTTTATTTTAGTTTATGTCCATCAATTACACTAACCATATTCTAGTTTTGAATAGCAACAAGCCTCATAACCATTATAAGACGACACACACTCAATATGCCAATGAGCTTATTTCTGAATGAATATCTAATTTGTTTTAACCTAAATCAGTTGCTAACCCAGCTGATTTTAGGGGAAGTAGAACTATGATCATTATCAATTTCTAACATAAACAAGTACTAAGTGAACATGCATATAAACTTCAGTGAAAATAAGCTTCGTGTCATCAGAAATCAAAGACATATCATGCTCTCTAGGGCAAACACAAAGCAAGAGCTGAAATTAAACTTCTGGAACCATTACAGGATATCTCAAATGTTGCTCTTCCATCTATGAATGTTTCCAAGATCAAAATATGGAGAAACTTGCACCACTTAGCTGTGCTCCAAAACTGTTGTCCCTTGTAACTTGGAATAGTTATTGTTATAAAACTGTTTCATGAAGGGAGTTCAAATACAAATTAGCAATGGAAACCTGCCCTCCAGACAGAATTTGTCACCTCCACTTCCAGGATCCTGTGTGGCCCAAAACAAAGACTTCTTCAGACTCGAAATTCTTCAAAGCACCACTGAATGCATTCACAATGACCTGTGACCCAGAAAGTCCTGTGATTGCCAGCTGCAAATGTCCAGACTAACAGGTCCTCCAAGGTTAGCAAGAACTTGGCTCAGTTTCAGCCTGGACAGACAATGAAGCCAGGAGTTTAGAAGCTCATGAGAGTCTTAGCATCCTACTGCCAGAGTTTCTGGGTCAGCCTCAAATCCTAGGCACTCCAACTCCTCCGCACCCTGGGATCTCAGGGAATGCAAGACCTGGGGCAAGAAGCCAGCTCATCAGACTGGCTGTTTCTGAGGCAGAATCACATTTCCTTTCACAGATGATTATGAATAATAATTTCTGATCAAGCTGAAACCTAAATGCTGTAAAATTCTTGAAATTACCTGAATAATAGAGTGAGAAATGGAAAGATACCTGTAACTAATGAACAAACGGAAAGAATTAGAGAAGAAATAAAACCATGTCATAAATAACAAAGGCAGTTGAATCTAATGTGAACTTATAATAAATAAATGGAAAACAAGGAAGAATGACACACTGTAACTATGTGGTGAAGAAAATGCTGGAAAGTAAAGGCAATCTCTGGACTTACAACTGAATGAACATTCTGCTTCAGTTGTCCATAGAAATATTTACACGCAGATTAGAATGCAGATGGTTATTCAGCATCAAAATATCAAAATTTCTGCCACTAAATGAAAAGAACCCCAAGCCATTTCTCAAAGGTCTAGAATATTCTCCATCTAAATTCTGAAGTATTTTTTATATTAAATGTAGTCTAGGAAATATTAATTTTTATTCCTTTACCAATTTGGGAGAGTAACTAAGAAAGAAGAAAAACAGTCAGAATAGGTTTTTGATTACATCAGCAGTACCTTTGGTTGTTCAACCCTAATTTCTCCATATAGGAAAAAGTAATGTGAAGAATAGGAAATTCAAGATTTATATCACACTATTAATTCCCCCAAATCTGATGGACAGAGAATAGCATTTAATGACACAAGAACTCTGTGTTAAACTTTAACAAAACTCCTATTACTGAAAGCAATACATTTCCCTCAGAGCAGTTGTAGAGAGGTGGGAGCTGACTTCTTCTCTCAAGTAATAAGGCAGGGAAGGTTCAGACTGGAAATTAGGAAAAAAATTTACATTGAAAGGGTTATTAAGTGTTGGAACAGACTGGCCAGGAAAGTGACTGATGCACCATGCCTGAAGGTACTTAAGAAACAGACAGACATAGTATTTATAGATATGTTATGTGGATGGTTCTTGTGAGTTACATTGATGACTGGACTCAATGATCACAAAGTTCCCTTTCAACCAAGACAATTCTATGATTTGAGATCATCCTGATACAGCATTTGCAAATTCCTTGATCGGGTACAATCACTTTCGCATCTTCCTCTTCAAGACAATATACTCAGCTAACACAGTTCAGGATCATAAATGGAAGGCAAAAAAAGATTATATATATCTGAAGGGGATACTTAAGTCTCATAAACTGTCCTTGGATCATGTATTGAAATAAGAGGAAAATATCAGTTTTTCAATTTCTTCCTCATTTGGAAAATATCCAAAAGAAAATTTTGCCTCATCAGAAGTTAAACTAATGTCAGATGAAAGCTGATCTATCTCTGAATATCTCCTGTGCTAGTAGTCATTAATTCAGATTGTATTCACCACTCCCAGCATCACTTCTCATCATAATTTCTATTACCAGGCAACATAATTATCCTTGGATGCCTACATGAAATGCACTTTTCTAACTGCCTTCATGTGAATCCTTCTTGGTGTTGCCCAAAGGAGCCTTGCAGCTGACTATAAATCATCTTATGGGCAACAAATGCAAAACATAAAAGTAGATCGAAAATGGAAAACTAGTATGCATTGAAGTTATTGACAATTTAAATCACAAATATGCTTGGAACCAGATGTTAAAAATTATGTATGCACATGCAAAAGAAAACAATGCCTGTTCTGCATGTAGTCACATTTTGTTGAACTGAGAGATGGTATACTGATCCACAGCCAATGTAAGCAGAAACAGAAGCAAGGCTAGGCTATATTCCAGTAAGTATAACAAGAAAGAGAGAATATCTTAAGTCACTGTGAGAAATTAATCAAAATCAAATGAGCATTAACATTTCCTGGTCTTGATAAGACAAGGAATGATATTAAAATATAGATGATCCTACAAGTTCACATAAAAGCTTCTTTTGCTGTTATAAGGAGTGTTTGAGGTATTGACCTAATAATATATCTTCAATTTTTCAGGCACAGTAACATTGTTCCTCAGAATTTTCTTATCTGTCCTGCTTTCTACAAAAATTTTGATGTGTTTTCCACTCAACAGCTCTTTACAGAGTTCCTGAAGTTCCTTAAATTTTTACCAAATTTGTTTGTGCTTATGTATTTTTATCGTTCATTCCCTTACAAGCTATGTAACAGAGATAAGAGTGGCTTGACCTAACAAGACAGCACTTTTAGACTAGAAGACATCTGAAAAAATTGTAAATCAAACAAAAGCATATTTATATGAAGACAGCTTTTCTAAGATCTAGAAAACATACAGAAACACGTGAAAGTTCAGCTAATATCTCATACAGTACCGTAAATGTGATAAATTTTACAATCTGCACATAATAGCAATATAGAAAATCACACTGCTTTCTTCAATGTCTAAAAATTCACAGGGTGTGAGTTTAGGAAAATATGCAGCAAGACTAGATTCACTCATAAAAAATCAATTAAATATCCATATCATAGTTATTTGTTCTGTATGAATGGCATTCTGCCTGGGAACCAAGTAAAAATGCATATCAAAGAGTACAAGATGAGTGTTGAGGAATTTGGTGCAAAAAACCTATGTAAAGAAACATATCTCTGAAAATGTTTGTATCTGAAGGCGGTCTACAGGAAGGCTGGGGTTGGACATTTTAATAGGGTACAGGATGGCAGAGCTAGGAGTAATGGATGCAAACTGGAAGAGTGTTCTTTACTGTGAGGGTGGTGAGGGTTGTGAGGGTGGTGAGGTTGCTCAGAGAGGTTGTGGATACTTCCTGTAGGTGTTTAAGGCCAGGCTGGATAAGGCTTTGAGCAACCTGGTCTAGTGGAAGGGGAAGGCTGGAGCTAGATGATCTTTCAGGTCCCTTAGAACTCAAACCATTCTATGATTCTATGATTTTGTAACCATTTTTCAACCAACTCATCTATACTGTTGTTCCACCATCTTTGTTAGAACTATGTCACCATAGCCTCATACAAAGTACATCCATTTGGTGGGCTTTGTGCTCAAAATTAGTCCTATTAATGTATTCAGCTTTTGTTTTCAATTGTAAGAGGAAAAGCAGAAGTAGGTCTATTGATGAGGTGTGTACTGGAAAGAAGCAACTTCCCATCCAGCTCTGCAGCAGCCCAGAGAGCAGACTACTTCTTTGAGTCTGCTGCAGGAACCTAGGCCAGCCTGGGACATGCAGGTGCTTGATTTACAGCAAGCAAAGCAAATCTATCTCAAAAGTAAAGAAACTAAGAGAATAGCTGAGCAAATTGTGCGTATGTATAAAGCATGTGGGTAAAGTGGCTTTATGTTCGTATAAGGCATATTCTGACTTCTGTCTGCACAGTTAGAGAGTTTGTAGGTCCTGTTGAATGTTTGTATTAGTCCTTAAAAATATAAGGGGCAAGGGAAAAATAAAATTTTAAAAAAGACTGCAGAGCAACTCCCTCATTCTGCAGCCTGGAAACCAGCTATGAAGTGGAAGTTTGATGACTTTGTTGACTTTGTCATCACAACACTGCACTACATACTGTCTGATCTGATTATGCTGTCATTTTGGAGAGCCTTAAACATTCGTTACAAGTCTAATCTTCAATACTTACTGATTCTGCAGCTCTTAAGAGAAAAGTACTGCGGCTTCTCCACCTTGATTATTTGTCATGTTTGAAAATCTAATCTGTGTATGGATTTTCAATAACACTAAATACCCACCTGTCCTGTTGATGTCAGAGGTTGTCACACAAATTGTCACACACCTTGGTAAAATCAGATTTTTCTCCACTGTGTTATATCCACAGGGGCCTCTCAACTTCAAACAACATATATTAAAGAGAAAATACATTAAAAATTGCTTCAAAGCTACTGTTAAACTTTCATTTTCCTAACAGTGATTAAACAGAGGATTTCTATGTACATTCTTTATGTGAAATAATACAAGGTCAATATATTTAATCAATCATTTGGATAAATTTCTAGTATGATTTACACAGGGTGGAACATACTCTATATTTTACTTGTCGTCACGCTGAACTGGAGGAGAGATTGATTCTGTTGCTAATAAATTATACAGAGCATAGTAAGGCATTCTCAGCAGGTTTCAGATTTTCCTTTAAATTTTTAATATTAGTGTTGTTTATGTTTGTCCATGCCTTCTGTACCACAATGGGAAACATGGACTGTAATATAAAGAGATCAATTCAGGAGAGGATTTTACTTGTTAAAAAGAGGAAGTTAGTTTCTTGGTTTAACAATCAAAAGCAGACATCAAATGATGTCTTGTGTGTGGTGCTGAGGATACACTTTATAGTATTGATGCCACTTTGGACATCAGGTTGTGTAACGGGGATTGGCTATTGTGGAAACTGAGTGAGAAAACAAAATAGTTTGAACGTGTGCCTGTGAGCTTTGACCAGCTTAGCTTTTGTTACAATTATTGTTGACTGTACTTAATTTTCCCATGTGTCTAAAAGTACCCCTTGTGTAGCTTGTATTTCCCATGGTATAATCTAAACAAAATTAATGCCTGCATAAGCTCTGTGATTGCAGTCAAGATCTATTCATTGATGTCTGTAAAATGTCCTGAGATCCTGAATAGAAAAGGTTATGGAAGTACAAACAATTGTTGACATTAATTTAAAAATTAATGCAAGACTATGTATATAAAGCAAGCATGGATTCTCTGATAGTATTAAAGAGCTACAATAGATATATGTACCAAATTTATGGCATGAACACTACCTTTCCTAATGCTAGAAATTTAACCAGCAGAGTGTGATGAGCAGTGCTAGCTGCAGTGAAATAACTTGAAGTTCAGTCTTTGATGCCACTATATCTAACATTTCAGCCAAGATGCTTTATTTATATCTGAAAATGTAAATAAGCCATTCTTTATAATGTGAAGCATAATCATCCTAACATTTCTTCTCATGTTTGTCAGTAATTCTGTGAACTTTGTCACAAGATACAAACACAAATACAAAATACAAATGTTTACTGCAATTGTATTTCACCTGTACAAACAGCAGTTTGTTCCTGCTCCTTTGCATGTTGTGTTTATTGTATATTATTCAGCTGTGATTAATAGTGAATGACAAGTGGTCAAATTCTAATATTTTCATATGTGATCTGAAATGCAGTATTTAAAATATTCTAAAATCTTTTAAACTATATGTGGCCACCTTCACAGTAGGACCTTTTGTCAGCATGTTGCAGTATAGAAGCACAAAAGTAAAATGCACATGGACTCAGTGACTGGCAGACATTTAAAGAAGGCATAATCATCAGAAAATGCCTGAGGGATGACATACAGCTCCATCAGCCAAGTCATGGAATCTCTACCAAGTTCGTAAAAAGAAGAGACCCTGGTTCTCAGATCATCTCTGCAACATCTACATATGCATTTCTAACATGTCACTAAATAAAACACTAGAATATTATCATAAGTTCAGCCTAGACCTACTTTTTTATTTCAAATTATAATTGCTATAAGAGTTTTTTCCTGAACAGTTTGAAGATTTCTTTTTCCTTTAACATAAAAAAAATTAGCTAGTTAAAAAATATGCTTTTTAATTAAACCAAAAACCAGGGTAGCAGAAGAAAAGTTACAAATAGTTTTCTTTGAACTCAGATGTCTCTTGCTCAATAGGGACAGTTTGCATGATCTTTCTGTATCAACAACATTCCACTTTTTTTTTTTTTTTTTTAAAAAAAGGAACCACAGAAGCAACTGTTCCCAGATAAACCAAGACAGTACATCTCTTCTTTTCTAACATCTCCAGCGTGCCTGCAAATGGATATTACACCTAAAGCTTCCCATGCATAACCGAAGATAATACTGGAGCTTGACTCTACCCCCATTCAAGTCAACCCTGAGGCAGTCACTTTCTCACAGTTTGGTGATTTTCCCTTTGCTGGTAGAAATTTTTTTCTAAAAATATTTCTTTCAGATCAATTTTTTTATTAAAGGAATATAAATTTTTAAGTAGAAAAAACAGGCAATATTCTTAAATCAAGATTTTTAACCTTTTAGATTTAAAAACACAAAGTTTTTGTTTGCAGATGTTGCCTTCTGCCAGACAGCTACCTGGGATGTCTAGATTACACCTGTCACACAGCAATTCTGTCACACAAACATCTCATGAAAATGTACAAATAACCTGCAGGACAACTCAAAAGATTGGATTTTTCTTTTTTAAACATTTCAGAAGAAAGAAATAATTTTTTTTGCTGGCCTCAATGAAAGAAACATGAAAAATACATATGTTCCCTGAATAAACAGGACTCATTCAGTCCAAGATTAAATATAAAATAAGATAAACTGTTTGTAGGTGCTCCTGTTTCAACAAGTATCTCATTCTACTTTGGCACTCAGAAGGACCAGGAAGAAGAACATTGCTGATAGACATTGCTGTATTTATGTTCTTTTTGACATGAACTAAAAAGAAAATACTGAAAATATCTTTCTTAAACTATACATCCCACTTTCAGGCCTGGGGAGTACTGGGAGAAGGCTGTGCACAAAACAAGATCTGTACACAAAATCCTATCTTCAAATGAACAAAAAATTCTGAGCTTTTCTGTTTCTCACAAACTGGGCTTGAGTCTTCCTTCAATTGACATTGGCGTCACTCCACTAATGCCATTGACATGATATCTGAGTTAAGCCGTTGTTCCAGGTCTTCCTAAAAGTGGTCTCTTTCGTATTCTAAAACCACCGCTGCACACAGCATTTGCTGATATCTTTCTCATCATGCAGAGAAAAAAAACCTGACTGGGGACAGAGACTGTACTATTATCTTGGTTCTTGATGTGGTACCCCACAAATTTATGCTGACACAATGCAGTGATTGTAGAGCTTCTTGTGAGGAAGAACACCATCTGTTTGCCGCCTCTGCTTTTCTATAAATAACGGGCTTTGGTCTCTGTGGGTGCCAGGCTGGCGTTTTGCAACATACCCCTCTGGCCCTTTAAAATTCCTCTTGACCATCTGGGAATTTCCTGTTCTGCCAAATACGTTTTGTCCAGGCTGAACTGAGCTCTGTCTCTTATTGTTAAGATATCCTCCTAAATTAGAGCAGAGACAATTTGAAGTAGGTGAATTCAGAAAGCCAGTGCCAAAAAGCAGACCCAGGACTTCTGTAATACCTGAAAGTGCCAGCTAAGCTTCAGTTGGGTTGGAAAATACCCTTTACAGGACAGGAAGAGAGGTCACATTTTTACCACTGATTCACTGTGAGAAGCATCATGCCAAGCTCCAGGGGAATTAATTAGCATCACACTCTAGGTTAGAGTTTTTCAGTTTCTAATCCTGTCCAGGCTGTTTAGTGATAATGGTTTGAGTTTGTGGAATGTGCTGAAAAACTCCTTTGAGTTAATGTTCCCATAGGAAATTACTGTTTTTTCTAGTAATATTTTTTGGTAAGGGCACATTACAGGGCACAACACCTGGAAAACATGTGGAAGCAGTACAATTCTAAGCCTGATGCACTCTGATGGAAAAAACACAGCAGTTCTGACTTTGGATGTGAAATTCTCTCACAATATAAAGCTTATATTGCATTATGAATAGTATTCTAAAAATATCTTTCAGATATGCAGCTTTCTTACGCCCTTTCAGAAGGATTTCATTATGGAAGTGAAAAGATGGCAGCATTCAAAACCACACTGACACAAATAAGAGTGACAATTTATCTTGAAATAAAAGAAGAATGGAAATAGGAAATATAACCTACAATGCATTTCCGGTGTTCCGTGTGGTGAGTAGTAGCTCCAAGAGAAAAAAAAATGATAAAGGACCAAAGAGTTCTAATCATTATTTCAGGACCCTTGCATTATTTGAATGGCAAAATATTGAATAAAAATGATAAAGTTGTCTTTAAAAAGCACAGAAAAGGAAAAGGATCTCACACTTGATTAATTTCACAAATCAAGAATCCATGTCATATCTTCATACACATAACAGTATGACAAAACCAAAAGAAATCAGCCTTGCTCAATTCTGCTTCTAGGAAATGCCTCAGAGGGTCAGTGGCCAAATTACTAGATGTTTCCAAGATGTGTAGGAGTGATAAATTCTGGATCAAGGAAATCTTAGTATTTTTTTTTCCATTTCTTGGGTTCCTAAAGCAGCTTCTATTTTGCAGGGAGCACTGGAAGGTATCAAGATAGAAAGTAAAAACTTCAGTTTGTTTTGGCTTACTGATTCAGTATTAAAGAAATACAATTGGTTATGCCAGATTTAAAGGCCTGAATTCCCCATATATTCTTTTATTTCTGTCTGTATTTATTTTATAACTCGAATGTTGGTACCTCTATTACACTTTAATATATAAATATATAATCATTTCCAATCATTGAGTCACAGAATTGTGTAGGTTGGAAGGAATCTTTTGGATTGACCTAACAACTGACAACAGCCATCACTAACCCATACCTCTAAGCACTATGTCTATCCATCTTTTATATACATCTGAGTAGCCTCATCTAATGCTTGATAATTCTTCAGCCTAGAAGCCTTTCCTCATACACAGTCTAAACCTCCCCTGGCACAACTTCCTTCCTCTGGCTCAAGAGACCATTTCCCATTACTTGTTATTTGGGAAAAGAGACTGACACCCATCTCTCTACAATCTCCTTTCAGGTTCTTGTAGGTCTCAGCCTCCTTTCCTCCAGGCTAAACAACTCCAGCTCTCTCAAGCCACTCCCCATAACACCTATTCTCCAAACCCTTCACTGGCTTGGTTACTCCGCTCCAAACTCACTCTAGCTCCTAAATGACTTGGTGAGGGGCCCAAAATGGGACAGAGTACTTGAGGTGGGGCTTTACCAGTGCTGAGTACTGGGGGACGATCACTTCCCTAGTCCTACTCACCACACATCAGGATGCTACTTGCCTTCTTGGCCACCTGGGCACACAGCCAGCCAGTTGGTGTTCAGCTGGCAGTCAGCCAACACACCCAAGTCCTTTTCGGTCAGACAGCTTTCCAGCCACTCCTCCCTAAGCCCATAGTGCTGCATATAGCTGTTGTGGCCCAAGTGCAGGACCAAGCACCTGGTCTTGTTGAATTATTATTCACTTCTCTTTTGGTGTTTTGAATTGTTGTTAAATATTTTTCTACAGGAATTCTTTGGACTTCTCATTCTCAACCACTTATCCAAAAGTGTAAAGTGGATGTGTGCTTGTTTGTAGTAACAGAACATTTCCCACTTGGTTCTACATCCCGTGGAAGTCTACTGAAAAGCAGCAATGTACTTGTGAAAATACTCTCCAATGGTGAAACAGAAGCTATAGAAATTGTATAATGTGCCAGACGTTTCCTTGAAAGCTCTGAGTACTATGAACTTAAAAAAATACTCTTGGAACCTGTGGAGTCAAGTCCTTAGAAACTGCTTGAAAATTTTGGCAAATGTCTCTCAAGGATTTCTTTTCTCTAGCTCATCACAAACTCTCCATGGTGCATGCTTGCTGTCTGTAAGTTATTCCTTCACATAGGACATGCAGCAGACACAAGCATTACTTTTGAGAATGTTGCTGTTACCAGAGTGTTCCTGGGAAGACACTGTTACATTCGTGACCACCTGCACTGCCACCTGTGGCACGCTGCTTGAAAACATTTCAGCTGCTAGTTGTCTGCATTTCAGACACTTGAATAGCCAGTGAAATCTGGAGACTTCACAGTTTTTGCATCAAATGATGTTGCTGAACACCTTAGTTCCTTACACTCTTGTGTTTTTTTTTAAATTTAGAAGGAAGATTTTTCTATTTTTTAAATGGAAGCAGTCGTATTTAAAAAAAAAAATCTTCCTTAGTGTCATAAAGTTTTCTTCATCATATTCTTGAAATACATAGTATTCCTATCTTTATAGAGGGCATACTAATGAACGGAGTGCTGTACATCGGAGTAGTTTTCAGACTTCTGAGTCACTGCAGGACAAGTTATCTTCTTGTGTGTGTTTTAATGACATATTGATCCCTTGGTCAGCACACAAATTTATGGACTACAACATCAACTGTCATCCTTCCTGCCAGATGTTTAATGAAGTTTGTCTATGAACCTCAAATAGACAGGCTTCTTGCTCTGAAGCACTACTGAAGCACTACTCCTACCTCCCATCTTATATTTAATCTTCACAGACTTTCTACAGATCCTTTACACATTCTCTGAGATGACCCTTTCCAATAGGCAAAAATCCAGTTACAAAATCAACTTTAGTTTCCTAGGAAGTTACCTGTAGAATCACTATTTTATGGAATTTAAAATAATTTTTAAAGTGCTTCAGAAAGCTACATAAATTCTTATTGCATTTACAGTTTACTCAAAATCATCCCTTATCTTTTACATAGCTTACCCAACCATTACATTGTGTCTTCAGAGCAGTGTATGCAAACATACTGTGAGTAGCAAGCATTATGCCACTGAAGTGAGTTGCAGAAACTCAACTAAAACCCTTGTTTCAGTGAAGTCTGTAGAGCGAGACAAAAGCAGCTTTCTCAATAAAACTCAGCTAATGAGGATTTGAAATCACCAGTTCAATGGGATACTTCTCAGTTGCAGATAGGGCCATATTTTATATCTTCATACAGTGACTGGCACAAAGGCTCATAAAACTGTAAGAATTTCTCTTTTTCCAGTCATTACTGAATTCGTACTGTTGTAATCATCCTTCACCTTTGCTAATCCTGGTGCCTTCTGCCAAATCAGGTTGCCTTGCATGTGCTTCTCCTATGCATAAAGCTCTGGTATTTTGTCCTCCTTTCAAAATTTATTTTGTTTTGCCAACCAAATCCTGGGTTGCATCAAGAGGAGTGTGATCAGCAGGTCAAGAGAGGTGATTCTGCCCCTCTACTCAGCACTGGTGAGACCCCACCTGGAGTATTGCGTCAACATAAAAAGGACATGGAACTATTGGAGCGGGTCCAGAGGAAAACCATGAAAATGGTCAAAGGGCTGGAGCAACTGCCCTGTGAAGACAGGCTGAAGGAGTTGGGGCTGTTCAGCCTGGAGAAGAGAAGGCTCATAGTAATTTATCAGTACCTGAGGGGGTCCTACAGAAAGGCAGGGGAAGGAATTTTTAATATCATATCGGATGGGAGGACTAGAATCAATGGATGTAAATTGGAAGGGGGTAGATTTAGACTTGACATAAGAAAGAAATTCTTTACAGTGAGGGTGGTGAAGCACTGGAACGGGCTGCCCAGAGAAGTTGTGGATGCCCCCTCTCTGGAGGTGTTCAAGACCTGGCTGGACAAGGCGCTGTGCAGCCTGATCTAGTGGGAGGTGTCCCTGCCTTTGGCAGGGGGGTTGGAATGCGATGATCTTTAAGGTCCCTTCCAACCCAAACTATGCTATGATTCTATGATTCTATGATTGTAACAAGTACAAAGAATACTTAAAAAACTGACAAGAAGGCAGAGGCCATAATGGTTGAGCAGTATGATGCCATGGAGGTAGAAGATGTCAGAGGAATATATAAAAGGGTATTTATTGAATCAGCCAGAATTCTTGGAAAAGCCAAGAGATCAAACTGTGTCATTGAAGAAAAATGTGAAGAGAAACAACCTTAATCATCGCCTCTGTAGTTAACAGGCTAAAGTGATAAAGAATTTTACAGTCCATATCTCCTCGATACAAAAATAGCAACACAGAAAAACTTTCTAGCAGAGCATTGATGGCCTTTCCCATTAACAAGATAGAAGTGACGCAGGAAAGATAGGTGGCCCTTGACCATTTATCTCTACTATGGTAAGTCACACACGGAGTGAAGTATGAAGTTTTATCCAAGGAACAAAGGGGAACAGTTCATTCAGGAAGCAATTAGGTCATCTCTTTGAGAAATTTTCCCTCTAAGCAGATCATCAAAATTCCAGGCACAGCACCAAAGGCATCATGGTTTAGGGGCTGCCCGTACTGTGTTGACTTGCTGATGTGGCCTAGAAGACCACAGGAATTTCCTGATGAATTAAGACCGTAGAGGGTAAATATTTTATTATGACATGAATAAATATACCTAATACTTAAATGATGATGGCAGTGATCCTAAATCCTACTTCAGCTATTTTTTTTACTTAATGCCCAACTTTAAAAAACTGTACCACTCTTCATTAAGATCCTTGTTGCTGGAAGATAATTCAGAAAACCAGGTTGTATATAAAGTGTTCTTGTGATATTTCAGAAATATCAAGTAATTTCTTTTTTTTTTTTTCACAGAAAATAGAGATTTTTTAGGAAAACTAGTGATTTGATACAAATTGGAGATATAAAGTTACAATCCTATTATTCACTCTTACTGTTATCCACCCACTATTTAGTATAGTTCTCTTTGCTGCATAAGACATGTATGGAACTGAAATTCTCAGAAGACAATTATTACAGAAGCTATTCAAATATGAAAGTACTAAAGTGAAAATCAGCACATTTATATCGAGCAATAGATGATTTAATGCAAATGGAAAATTCATTCAACTTAGAAAAAAAATTACAAAATCATAATTCAACAACAATAATACATTTGTTTTCCTACATCTCCAATGTGTAAGCTCATATTTGCATAGGAGAGATTCAGAAAGAAAAATAAAGTTTTATAAGCATAAGCTGACAACTTTAAAATATCAATATCATCCTAAGGGAAGACAACCCTGATGATAAATGTAAAAGTATCTCTAGACATGGTACTATGACTGCTATTCTGATTTTTGTTGGTATTTAAAATGTGTTCTGTGGATTTGGAGTGCATTAAAGGTCAAATATTAAAATACATCTCAAAATAGTAAATTTATACATTGAGAATCAGATTTATTTCACCTCCTGTCAGGAAGACTGAATCCAGCTCTGAAGGCTGAAGAGCCTTTGATAACAACTGAAAAATTGTTGAAACATTTAAAATAGTGGGCAGGTGTCACTCTAATGGCACCAAAGCTTTTCCTCTTGAAACCCTGGAAATTACCTCAGCAGCTTTAGGCTTGTGGGGATCACAGATGAGGAAACTAAAACTATGGTCTGATAAACAGTGCTATACCTAGACCAAAAGTTTTATAACATAGATCTTTCTGTCAAATCCTTATTATGCACACAGAAAACATTTGAATGAAGTTTAGATGGAAAGAAGGCAGGATCAGTCCATAAATGGTGTATCAGCATGAAGCAGAATAAGTTTTTAGATCCTAAATTGGTTAGCACCAATCTGATCATCTATGCTCTAGTGTGAAAGAATCCATTCTGTCAGAAAGAGACAAATTACCTTCTAAGGTTGTCGGCTCATACTCCCAGTTTTCTCCCAAATTTCCCTAGTCATGACCAGTTTCTGGCAAAGATGCCAGAATTGATCCTATCTCCAGGGTAATCTCTCAAGCCTATTTGCCTGCTTGGTACTGAAGGAGCAGAGAGAATGCCAGGACCCAGGTCCTCAGGCAGAACAAGTCAGAAGAGAATTATTCTAACTGGAACAAGTGAATTTTGGTTGTTCCCATACATTCCTACTGCAGAAGGAATGCCTGTTACATTATTTGCTAGCAGACAACTAGATAGAACATGATAAATTGCAAGGGTTTATTCCGACAAATAAAATTTCCCTGAAGATTTGATGAAAAATTCTAATGATACACTTAGGTTAAGTCCTATTAAAGAAGCGGATACCATGCATACACAACTCACAATCAGGTTTTTCTTTCAACATATGCACATTTATGGACAGAAAAGTGTTTGCAATGGGGAGTACAAAGATCCAATTCTTTTCTATAATAAATGTATATTCTTGCTTCCAGCATGTTCTGGAAAGGACAGAAGCAAAGGCACACTTATAATTTGTTGGCAGCACAGTATGGGATTCATTCACACAGAATCAGTGCATGTACGATATACAGCTCTTGTTTTTTATTCTTTTGGCTCTTCATGAGCCAACAGGTCAGTTCCAGGGGAACAACAGATGGGTAGCAGATCATTAGAATCATAAGAATGGATTTAAGACACAATACTTAGAAGCAGATTTCCACACACTAAACACCAAACACTCCAGATACCTAGATACATCTGTGTTTGTACGTGCATCCACACACTGGAGTGAAGTGTCCAAGTGAAAGAGATTCTGCAGACTTCTTACAGAATTTTTGATCAGCCAACTTTTACTCATGGATCTTCAACCCAGATTTCCCAACCACAAGAACATATCTGCACTTTCAGGCAATTTCTCTCTCTTTCATGGAATATTAACAAAGATAGTATGACAGACCATGTATTACCATGTAGGAGACTGTTGAAGTACCTTTGGTAAAGACACACCTATTCCACTATAGAAGTAGCATAATTCTCTAACTATTATCATTTTCTTTTTGGATTTGTTTTCTTTGTTTGCTCCTATGAGTTAGTGAAAAAATTATAAGAAAATTCTTTCAATCATGTAACTCAATGGTCTAGAATACTTGTTTTCTATATGACTCCCTTTGAGAGATTCTATATTAATATATAATTAAACTGGATCAAGTCACCTTATAGACTTCTAATCTCAGTTTAGGAGTGACTTACACTGTTTAAGATTAACTTGATTTCTAAATAAGGTAATGAAAAATGAAGCTCAAAGTTTGTGTGGGAATATAAGAGTGTGAATGTGCAATAATTAATGGCATTTTTATGTTACCCTTCCAAGTGAATATGCACCACCCTGGTCTTTCATGACACTGTCTGAAATATACACATGTGGCTACAAAAGAATAACCTTGAGTTAAAGTACAGCTTGTTTCATTAGGAAAAGAGCACTTCTTACGAAACATAAACTATTTCAATTTCCTTTTCCTGATCAAACTGTAAATTTTTTACAACAGAGGAAAACCTTGAGCTACCAGGAAGTCCTCTACACCATGACTGTTTATTCAAGACATTTAAGCTGTTGGTGCTGAAAATGAGATTTGTAGAACAGCTAAATCCATGATACTGGTTCTAGAAGGTCCTCAATTTACCAGCTTTTCCTTGTTCACATCATTTTGCGAATGCAGAGAAAAGCTGAACTGTAAATTGGAATGAAGAGAAGCAGGTTGTTAAGTATCTTCACCTTTCAGGATATGATTGCAATAAATCACACAAGTGAGACCAGTTTAGATGATGGCAATTTTATATAAAATGGCTGGTAATGATAGCTTTGAAAAACTGGTCTTTCTGAGAATCTGTGCAGGACTAAACTATACTGTATTTAGCTTAGAAAAATACAGGTTGGAGCATCATCTGTTAAACATGTTTTAAAAACACTGCAAGTGTGGGGAAGGACCATTCTCACTGATAGCAGGATACACACTGAATTGTAGAATGCACTGAGTTGGAAGGGATCTTCAAAGGTCAACTAGTCTTACTCCCTTGCAGTGAACTGGGACATTTTGCACCCGATCAGGTTGCTGAGAGCATCATCAATTCTGGCCATGAATGTCTCCTAGAATGGGGCCTCCATCATCTCTTTGGAAAACTGTTCCAATGTCTCACCACCCTCCTTAGGAAGAACTTCTTCCTAACATCTAGTTTAAATCTGTTCTAGTTTAAAACCATGGCCCCTTGTCCTGTTGCTACATCATACACTTTTACTCCACTGCAATGTGCAAAATATGCTTGACATTGTAGAATCTTATTCAGTGCATTAATCTGCTTTTTCAAAATGAATTATTTTATTTACTCATTTCAAAATAATTCCCTTCCAATAAGTTATTAAAGGCTCACTTAATTTACTGTAAACTTTGAAAGTATTATTATCATACATAAACTGTCACTAGCACAAAATGCTTTCCACCAGAAAAACTCCAAAAGAAGCACGAGTAAAATATACTAAGCTTTCCAACAGCCTCATGAAATTGAGTGTTAGTATTATATCTGTGTTAGAAAAGGAAAACAGGAATACTTATAGTTTATGATTTCCTTGAAGTCACAAGGGAATTCTATGCTACAGCCATGTACAGAAGACAACTTAAATCCATCCCTCATAATTTACACATTTAAATCAGGAAGTGAGCTCCTCAGGATTTCCCTGGAGTCAACAAAGAGAAGCAGGGACTTCCACTGGACATTTCATATGGCTTCCTCTGGGCTTGCTACTGTGTCTTGACAAAAGCACTGAGATAACTCCCCACAGCAAAGAAAAACCTTTCTTGGCTGTCTCTGGGTTTTGGCCAGAAGTTTGGGTGGGATGATGCAAGCCTAAAATACTCAACTCTACGCTTTTCCCATATGGGCTGTCTTTCTTTTTTCCAAGGCACCCAGCACTGTGAAGTACAGATTGCTTCCAAACCACAGAAGGGAATGGGAACAACGAGTTCTCAGCACCCTCAAAATGATACACCATTTACTTTATATCAGTTTCATTTAGAAAAGCTCAGAACTCCAAATGAGCTCTCCCCCTGGGGATGTTGGTTGGACAGTACTGATGACTAATAAATGTAATATTTTGTTGTTTCCAGAAAGTTCCTAATTACAGCTGTCATCACTTAAAATAAACATATTCAGGTTCTACTGCACATTATGATAAAGCCTTGTGTCCAAGCATGGGAAATATTATTTTAAGTCATTTACTTCCAAATGAGGCAACATGTGAGCTTGTCCTTCAATCTACTTCTATGATACTTAAAAAAAAGTTGCCAAGTAGGTTATTCTCCAATAATTAAAAGCTTTCAGTCCTTTACACATTTGAAGTCTTGATTTCTTCTTACAGATATATCAGAATGCCCCAAGGACCTCAGCAATTTGATTAATAAAGCTTTGGAATGCTGGCATATTATTGGCCTAGAGACTTATTGGAGGTAAATAAGGAATTATCAATTACATTGATTTGTACATAGTATATAGCATAGTATATAAGTATATATATAACATAGTATATAAGTAAGCCTCCTAATTTGTATACCATTGTTTGTTTGACACATTGTTTATGGGAACCGCATTTCAAACATCACTAGGATAAGGCTTTGCTTTGGATATGAAAATTCATTGACTCCAAAGCAAAAAAGGAGCACCTATAATAGTAAATAGCTTCTGGGTCCAGCCAAAAATGCAGTTCTGGATAAAAACTTCTCACTGTTTCCCTTCAGCCCTGGTCCCCACTGAAAAAATCGTAACATAGTTTCATAGTTTCATAGTCAAGGTTGGAAGGAACCTTTCAGATCATCAAGTCCAACCATCAGCCCAACTCTGACAAGCCACTGGAAAACCATTCCTTACACAACCCTTCATACAAGCAGAATGGCAGATTCCAAATTTAATTACATGTTTTCCTTTGTGAAAATCATTAGTTGTTCATCATGGATCTCTTGGCTGCACCTAACAGGCAACTATTATGCTGAATTTGAGGTCATGTGTTACATTATAAAATGCCCAGTGATAGAACTTTCATTATTTCTTGTAAAAATTCAGCTAGGGAAAATCAGTTTCTTAATATGACAGAATTTTAAATACCCTATGGCCACCTCCATTTTCATGTTACTATGAATTTGCCTTATTGTATGCTTTGGCAACTCTTTAGATCTGCCTTCTTGAGGGCAAACTCAGTTATACCTTCCCACAGCTTTACAGAAGGAGTTTCATCTTCAATAAAGTATACAAAAGGCAATGGAAAATTCTGCCACTCCACACATATAAGCATATCATTGCTGTTTAATTGCTGTGTTTGGCTCTGTTGGTAATGACAGCAGAAAAGGGCAGACTGCAATGGAGCTACAGCACACAGTGACAGGGACCATTTTTTTCTGAAAGCCATTTTCTTCTATATAATGATTGATGCCCCTCAAAACCTAGATTACTTACATTTTTAAAACAAAAGTGAGAACTTGCAATGATACTTCTGCAAAATAAGTCAACAGACTGCAGAAGGAATGTCACAGAAAAATTATCAAACTCATGGTAAGAACAAATTTTAAAGTAAGCTTTCAAATGGCTACAGATACCCTAGAAAATTTGCGCACGATTTCTTTCTTCAGTGACTGATACCAGCTCATCATTTTATACTTCTGCTATATCTGGCATGGCCACAGCACCTTTGAAAGAAAATAAGCTGAAGGTTCTTTATTTGATTTAAGCTTAGTTGTGCCATAAATATTTGCAGAGGAAAGGAAAAAAAATAATCAAAGTTTGGACTCTGGCAGGCCAAAATGATTGTGGTTCACTTTCAGCTCAAACTTACATGTCTGTGTCAGCTTCTTATAGAATACTGGTTTTAAACATTCATTTGAAACATTTATGGTATTCTGCTTAGGTAATTAGAGAGAAAGAGTGGCTCATGCAAAACACACTTACTACTGTAGTTACAATTGCTACTTTTTGAACTGAAGGATAAATGTATGAAACAATCATCTATACAGACATCCTGAACATATTCTGAGCACATCAATACCTCAAATTCAGCAAGCTGACTAAAAGAAAGTTACTAAGCAAGACATGATAATAGCATTTCATGTAACTCCTCTTTGGCAATACTTGGCCATTGCAATTAAATACCAAACAGTGTCACGTGTGCCAGTCAGTCACTGCAAGAAAGAAAATGTGATGAACTGTTTGTTTTGAACTATTAGAATAAACATATTGCAGAAATGAAACCCCAGCTTAAACAATGGGGAAAGTTATCCAGTATTAAAACAAACAGTTCTAGGAAAATCTCTAAAAATGTTTACCAAGTTGTCTTCTTCAGAGGGGTTTCTGCGCAAAGCGTTCTGCCATGTCTCTGGTTTGCCAACCAATCCTAGTGACGCTGACTATAGATATGCAAATGCTAATGAACAATTCTGAGATTTAATTGCCTGTCATTTGCTTCTCAAAAAAGCATATTTTTATTCACAGTCAAGCCTGTAGATCACCAAAGAAGTCCTTTTGGTTTTAAGCATAAGAATATTGCCTTTTTAAAAAATAAAAATATAATACTAGTTCTGCTTGTAGAAATCTGCTGCTTTAAATATCAAGGGAAAACATTTTAAAATTAAAATACTACAGAATTCAGCAAACCATGTTTCTTAGAAATTTTCTTAATAAATAGCCCTTCCATATTACAGGTTAGCATTTGTGCTGAAAAAATAATTCACCCTGCCTGACATCACTTACATAAAATTTTAATAAAAGTTATTTATATTACCTAGAGTAATAAACATATTTCCTTTATGTAGGTCAGAATATATCTTAAATTCTCAAGCTCTGTTTTTTATTGTAATTGCTCAATTCCAGACCTATACCCATTAATTTTTCTTCAGTTCATTCACAGCAGGTGCATTGTAAAATGTTGTTTAGTATAGAAACAGTTTTACCTGACATTAAATATCTAGGGGGGGGACAAATTCAGAGTACAAAAATGAGATGCATGATATCTGCATAATATATTCATTACACTTAAGTACTATGCTTGTTTTTAAAGGGAATGAGTTATGGCTGCAATGGCAACAGCAACAAAGCTAATTCAGCATTCAGAGATGCTCTAATGGACCTGCATCAGACCCATTTGTTCAGAGTGAGCCTTACTCCACCACTCAGAGAAATGTCTTTTCTTTCCAAGGAAAACTGACACATGAGGATATTTGCACAATCCCAGTTTCATTAAACTCCTGGGACGAAAGAGCTGCAGTGCTGAGAAGGAAAGAAAGAGGGGGTAGTTTTACCTATAGTCGGTTTTACAGCCACTGTAGAAGAAAATGCTCCTCAAATATAAACCATTTTCATTTGACTTCCTACCTGCTTAATCACTTCCCTCCAAAGTGTGAGAGGACTAACCCTAACTCAGACATTCACACTCCAGAGGCTCATATTTCTTCATGTTCAGTTCATGGTGAAACAGTGATCTTAGTTCAGTCTCTAGTGGACAAACACAGAATAAGTCCTATGAGCAAGATTCAGGAGGCAGTTTGCTGAGGTAAAATCATGTATGCATAAACACAGGTAACAGCTTTCCTCTTTCCTCAGCCTCCCAAGGTAGAGTAAAACAATTTTGTAAGAAATATTTTCCTTTATAAAATGCATTCTCTCATTTCCAGTTTTACATTCACCAAAGTAGATCAAGGTACTAAAAATTAGGTAAGTACTCTTGGTTATATTTCATATTACAGTCACATGCTTTCTGGACACACTCTTTTCTCTCTTACTGGAGCCAAATATGCAAAAAGCATAATTAATTTACTGGAGGCTTTAATAGAATGAGGGGAATGGGGATGGCTGTATAGGCTTTTTAAAGTATTTCTGGTTTTATTACTGTCTGGATGAAATAAAACCTGGAACTAAGATACATAACATAACTATGCTATTATAAATTTTTAACTCACCTAGTAGATTCTTTCCTAATTTTTTACTGATATTCACTCTTAGTATGTACTTCTGTTGGAGTTGAATCATATCAGCAGTTTCCTAGTGCCACCTTATATGACTAGTTGCAACACTCGATTGCTCAATTTCTTAGTTTTGCTAGGTCAAAATGCCAGTGTTAGAATGGGAATATTATAAGTAACTGTATAAAAGTACTGTTTATTTACTTTTACTCATTTGTTTCAAGGCATTTTCATTTCCAAGGCATGGACAGGATCCTGCAAGGTATGTAGCTTTACAGAAGTGAGTAATCCTGTCAAGGTGAAGCTGCTCATCTGAGTGAAATTATTCACAGCTTTAAGTCTTTACAGGCTAAAACTTCAGCTTGTACATAAAGTGATGAAAACTGCATCAGAACTTCAGAGCTATTGCACAAATTCTTAAATTATAATTACTTCCGCTATTCAACTATTCTGCTATTTCAACTCCTTCAAACCCATTTTTCACTTTCTATGAAAGAATGAACTCACAAACTTAAACAAGGCTGTTTCAAGTCCAGTGTAATCTACAGAGTTAGAAGGTTTTATTGCGACATTTAAGGAGTGTGAATGCCCGCATACTTTATTCTCTCTTTCCAGCAATTAGCTGGGTATAATAGTATTACAGGATCTACTTATGAAGGAACAATGATATTCTTAACCCTGTCCCTTTAAATGCAGATTTTTTTTTTAAACGCTCCAGTTTGCTGTCAGGGTAGCAGGTATCCAGTGTGGTATCTGATCTGAAGCCATGAACTCGGACGTAAAATTTACAGGAATACCTAGTAAGTCCTGTCATTAGAGTCTCTGGAGGATTTTTATGTTCTCTGTGTCAGAAATATAGATATTCTCTTAAGAAAAAGCTGTACAAAGCTGCATTCTGCTCCCAAGAGCAATGTCACTGAGACGGGTGCATTCTGCCTAAAACATTTCTACCTCACACAACCAGAAATTAGATTAATCCCTATTACCTCAGTTCTCACAGAAACTAATGAAAACTTTGAACAGCATAAGCACCACCACAAAAACCTAATTAGTGAGAAATGAAAAAAAGAAACACTTACTTTTTGCAGCCACTGAGTGTAATTTTCCATCACATGTTCCAGATGTTGCAGTTTCTGGGAAGAGAAATCCTGTTCCACGTGAGGAGCATCTCTCTGAAGAGCATTTGTGTTGTACTGGTCTGTCGTGCTTTCACGACAGTTCCCATCCTGTTCTGGCAGAATGAAAGTATAGGTGCACTGCCCATGCTGAATCCTGTTAAATCTTCTCCCACTGGCTTCTGGACCCCGACGCTGGTTATTGCAGCCTATGTGAGCGAGAATCGCTGCCAGGAAAGCAAAGGAAAGGAAGATTGACATGTTATCACTGCTTTCCTTTCCCACTTTAGGAAAAACTTTTTTCTCCTCTTTCTTTAAATTTGTTCTTAATTTCCCTTGCAGTCCTTGCAAAAAGAACTGGAGAAGCACACTTTAGTAATCAAGCTTGGATAAAGTTGCTTTTTCTTTTTTTTAATTTCACTATGAAGATAGCTTCCTTAGTTAAAATTGGGAATATTTATTGCATAGTAGTTAAGATTTATTGTTTCCTCTCTGTTAGAGTCCAGCATGTAGCCTGTTTTAGTCAGCTGCATATGCATATCCCAGTCTCTTTCCCCTACACTATCTGCTGCAGAACTGCTATTTTCTCTCAGACTTCAGTGAGTTTTATTAAGGTTGCACTTTCAAGCCAAGCTGGAAGCAAGCAGCCTTTCACAAGATGACTTGACAGGAATGCGTGTATGAGTGCGCCCCTATGCTGAGGATGGCTGATGGCTCGGTACGGAGGGATCATCTTACAAACTGGCTGGATGCATGACCTCAATCATGCATGGCTTTCCAGCCCCTATTGCATACAATGGCTAAGGGCTGCATGATGAATCCACGCAAGTTTAACAAGTGAGGCAGTCCACCTTAATACACTTCATATGTTCACACTGACCTATTAAAATGTAGATAAAATGTAGAAGTTTGTTGTAATCCCTCTGTAAATATACAAAGCACTGAAATTAAAGATACTTTCAGTTCTGCACTGCTCAGTATCTATTAAAGAATTCTAAGTCGGGTGAATGAGACTTAAGGGAAAAAAGTTACACTTAACCCTCACATGCTTCAGCTACTTTTCTAAGACTATTGTGATTCTTTAGCAGAGTTTACAGAGTATTTTTTACAGTATAAAATGAAATTAAAGTTTCAAATTAGTAGTGGGAAATAGCAGTTCATAAGGATAATGATTCTTTGTATCTCGCATCTAAACTAAGGTAACTAATTATAAAGCAATAAAGAATGGTGCCTGAACTATTCCAGATCATCTTCTGTATTTCTTTGTAGTTATCACATGCAAAGACTCCTTCCAGTTTGCAAATCTTTATGGGCTATACAGGCACCTCTCATTACATGTCAAAATTTTCATAGGGGCAGTAACTTGAGAAAAAGGTTGTGATTACTATTTAAGAAACTATTTAAAATAAAGTCTTGGTATATGATAGAGATAAATAAAAAATCATAGAATCATGATTCTGTAAAAAATGCACAGATTAGAAACAAAATTGGAATATTCCTGAAATTCAGAGGAATTTGGATCTGTGTTCCTGCTTTAATATTATTGTTGTTATATAACTATCTGCCTACACTCGTGCAAACCACTTTGCATATTTTTTCCCACAGAAATAGATGGAATCCTAAATAGCAATAGTGCATCACTAAAAAAGTACCTAACCTGCAAGGATTTTACCCACAAGGGAACCTACCTGCATGAATACTTAGTACATGCACCTTCAGTGCTCATGCATTTCCCACATGCATCACAACTACTATTCCATTCTAAAAGAATTGCCTGAAATACTTAGCCAGGGTTCTGACCTGCTAAGGAGGCTATTCGGGCTCAAAACTGGAATGAAGGCTTTTCATCTTGCTTCTGGAAAAAAAAAAAAACAACGTTGCATTTGAGCCAGTAAGATATATCCTATATATCCTTACAGCAAAACACAGAAATAAGAAAGTCTTGTCTGACTTGAAAACGCTTGTATGTTCCATACAAACAGGAAAAAAAAATAAAAAGAAAGAAGACAAAGCACAGTTCTAACCATCAGTGCTACTGTTCCTTTTAGCAAAAACAGAATACCCTTCTGCCTCTGAACTGCTCAGCCTCCCTATCAACTCTGATTTTTCTTTTTCTGCCTCTGAAACCCACTTTCTTTTAGCTTGCTTTTTTGCTTTCATATTGCATTTCCCTTTATTCTCCATCATAGCCAGAACTAGTTTTGCTGTGGTTTATTACACTGTCTTTGCATTTATTGTGAAATGCAATAGTGAGATATTTGTCCATGTAAGATCAGAGAGCCTCAATCAGAAGGAAGAGTGTAGGGTCTAATACTGAGCTGAAGAGTAGGTATAAAAAAACAGCTTATCACTATGAAAGTAAAGCATTAACAGGGTAACAATACATGCTTTTTTGAAAAGTAAAAAGAAAACTTTATGAATGGGCCTCAGAGCAGCTCAAAGGAGAATAACAAAGGTGGGTATACAAAGGCTTCCTAGATATTTAGTTCATATTTTAAATGCTGTCTTTAAGGCATTTACACTAATGCCTCGTTTACTTTCTGCGAAGTATTTAACAGACATTCTCATGCAAACATGGAAAAGTGAGACTGTAAATTTGCAGTTGATGTTTTTCAGATGAGAAGTGACTTCACAGATGAGGAGGTTCACTTTGTTGCTATTGCATGTTGCTATTACATGGCCCCTTCCTGCTGGCGTGTGGTGACTTCTCCTTTTGTCTCCTACTTACTGACGGGTAAAAGCCATAAGGACCACTAAGAAGTGTAATCAAGCATCTTTAGCATTCCCTCATTTATTCTGGTTTAACAATTTCCCACAGCACCTGCCTCTCACAGCCAGATTCATCCCTGACTCCAGGCCTCAAACTGAGTTCAAGGGCATATATGGCCAGGTGTCACAGTGGAGAGACCTGACAAAGCTACACGGCAGCCAGAGCATCTCCTCTGGCTTCCTTACAAGAGAGAACCAAGCTACTTCACTCTCACAGCGGCCATGTACTGCCACATACATGTTGTTGGAGTAGTGCACCTGAGGTATTTTCAGTGCCTGACCATGTGAAGTCTCACTTGGAGGTGTGATGGCAGGAGCCTGGGGCTAGAACAAGTGCAATTCTGTTGCCCACAGTTTGCAATATTTCTAACACAAAGAAGGGCAGAGAAGGAAGAGTGTAGGGTCTAATACTGAGCTGAAGAGTAGGTATAAAAAAACAGCTTATCACTATGAAAGCAAAGCATTAACGGGGTAACAATACATGCTTTTTTGAAAAGTAAAAAGAAAACTTTATGAATGGGCCTCAGAGCAGCTCAGAGGAGAATAACAAAGGTGGGTATACTCATGAGGAAGAGACTCAGAATGACTGCCACTCTGGCCTGAGCTGGCCAGCACAGACACTCCCAGTTCTGTGACACCAAAGGATCACCAAGGTCAGATTTCTGTTCCCCTGAACATACAGCAAAGTGCTTTTTACAGGACATTGAAGCATCCAGGCCACATTAATTTACATTCTTCCCTGGCACACTCCCGGTCCTGTGCATAAACAGGCAGGAGGGTAAAAACAAAAAGCAATTTTCTAAGGAATTCCATTTTAACTGGGGTAAACAGTTTCAGAAATAGAAGGAGTTTTTATTTTCTAAAATTCCCTATTTATATTAAGGCATTTACTTTTTCCTTTTCAAAAGCAAATCAACCAGCCAACAAAATAAACAAAATATCTTATCCCAAGGGTTTCAATGGCTGGGTGTCTTCTACTTGACTTGACAAATGCATAGCTCATTATCCCCGTACCATATGATCTAGCATTATAAGACACGAAATTTCAAGTTCTCAAAGTTCAGGAAAAGTTGCTGTGGGTATTTCTGCAGGATATTTACATTAATATAATATAGATGTAAACTAAATGATTTGTCAAGAATTGCATTGAAAATCAATGGTTCAGCTAGAAACAGAGCAGGGTTGTGGACATGCTTCAGACTATTTTTCTAAGACCACTTCCTCCAACACAATGACTAGTTTTATATTCCCCGAACTCCTTCTTCAGTGTAACAGGGAAGGGATGGATCCAGAGGCTTCATTCCCAGACCATGTAAGGTCTCCTATACATTGTTTATTTAGTAACTAAACAAAATCCTATATCTCATTAAGTAATCAATCCTACAAGTCAAAAGAAAGGGGAATTCAATAATCAGATAAAATTCTATTTGCATGATATCAGTTCCCACCTATCTACCATGAAAATAATGTAATGGCTTTTATTACAGAATCATATGTATGCTCAGAGTTCAAATAAAAATTCTAGGAAACCATAATCTATTTCAGTTTCTTTACATTTCTGCTGCAATATGTGTTATTGCTGCAGATGAGTTGCATCACATCCCACACTGTAACTGGAGTTGCTCCAACTCAGCTTCCTCGGTGTATAGGGGAAGTCAGTGCAGAATCTTCCCTCAGTATAGGTTCAAGAAATAGGTTTTTATCTCTTGGTAAATGCTAGTAGAACACAGAATGTTTATTCTTAGTGTAGCACATTCCAAAGGACCCTGTTGAAATACATAAATGTGAAGTAACAAAAAGGGATCTGAAGTTCCAAAAGCCTGACTGGTTATGTGCGAATGATTCTCTAGTTACTATAGTGAAGGTGGTCCCAGTTTACACCAATGCTTAGAACAGAATGGCACACAGGGCTTTTGTCTGACCCTACAGAATCCAGACTGCATTGAGATCAGATGAAAAACTTAGCACGCAAGAACACTTTCTCTTACAATCTGTGCATTTGCTTTTCTTACTCTCCTGGGCACAAGCAAGTAGTCATCTAAGATCAGTTATTCCTCATGTCTGAAATTTACATGTGCATATTTAAGGCATGATCCCATGTGTGCTGCTTGCCAAATCCTCCCTTCAAAGGAATAAGGTGATGGCACTGAGTCATGCTGCAGCCCAGCTAGACTCTCCAGCATTTGATTTCTCACCTGGGAACAAACAAACAGCTGGGAACATGAACAGACCATCAAAAAGCAGCAGCTCTTAGCAGAACATTGTGGTTTACCACAGAAATTTCTGAGCTACTGGTTGTGCAGTACAACCTGTCTATATTCTGTGTTACACAGAGGCTTTGAGGTCTCTTGGAGCTGTAAGTTTTATCGGACTCTTTACAAACATGTCTCACAAACATGTTTTCTGAAAACTTACTGTCATGTTGTCAGAAACATGGGAAAATCAAGCTCTCCCTGTTTCTATAATGATCTTTGAGCTTACATATGTACAGAAAAATCATGTAGGTTACTTCAGTAAAATTTGCTCTTATTCACTGCAGGAAGAAAGGAATGCCTCCTTCATCCTGTCGTGATCTGTCTAGGGTAAGTTTTGTCCTTAACTTTTACACTTTCAGAACACTTGAGGCTTTTTCAAAAACAGACTTTGAATCCTATCAAAGAGGAAAGAAGCACGAGAATAAGATGTTCATGGCATTTCTATTTGAAAATACTAAAAAATAGATGCCCAACAAAAGTGATGTTCCACTGTAAAACCTACCTGAAAGCAATCACCTGCTTTTAAAAGCAATATATATTATGGGGCTAAAAGCAATATACATTATGGGGCTAAAAGCCTCTTAGGCCTATCATGTGAATCTGCTTTCTCTTATCAATGTCATTTGAAGTGATGTTTTGTGGAAAGGATTTATCAGCAATGTTGTTTGATTGAACAGTTTACTTACTTTATGTCATATTCCTCACCAGGGAAAGGTACAGGAGAGAAACAACAACCCACTGGTGCATTACCTGTAGTTTCTGAAATAATTTAGCTTGTAGTCTCAGGTACTGTACACAATATGTGCATCTATTCTTGAAGTCTCAAAGGCAGGAACCATAATAGTATGATTTGATTGGCAAAGGAAAAAAATGCAGTCCCTCAATCAAGTAATAAAAAAAGTTATCCAAAGTAATAAAGAAGTTATCCTAAATACTAGGGAAAGTTGATTATCTAGCAAAAAAAATTTTCTTTAGACTCGGCTAGCAACTTGAGATCTCTTCCTTATAATCTCAGGGATTAAGTACTGCAAGCTTTTCTACTTTATAAAAACAAAAAACCTGAATCAGATGTTTAACATCCTTATTTGTGAGAAGCATTAGATACATAATGGACAGAGACACAGAAGCCAACATGTCAATGACACAATGCCCTATGCTGTCCAAAGAAGGAATACAAAACCTGCTCTTTTTAACTCAGGTGCAATGGAGAAGGAAGTAATGGCACTTCCAAGGATGTTCAGAAGTTCTGAAGGTGAGTTATGAGTTTAAATCCTTTTGCTGCTTGATTTGGAGTGAGATAGTAATCACAGTTTTATATTTTGGGCACGCAACTCTGTGAATATTTTCAGCATTCAACAAAATTATCTTAACTTTTTGGCCAGAGTTAAAATCAAGCTGGAGCAGATGACAGTAGTGATATTACACAACACAAGCAGCTCAGACTTCTAGTGTTTGGGATCACTTTCCTGGTGTTGTTCTGGACAAGGTAAATAGTAAGCATAGAAGTAGAGAAGCAAACAAAGACAGTACAGCTTTTTATGACACTGATCAATACCAAGAGTCATGGCATAGGGAACCTGGCTTGGAAGCTAGAGAATCTATGTCTGATGGAAATGCAATCTACAGAATTGCAGTAAATGGAACAATGCAAAAGATATGCTGCAACATTCTTCTATAATCTGAGGAAAAAATATATAAAATTAAATTTTAATTCAAACTGCAGGAAGTATAATCTCACCATGTGAACATCTGCTGATCTGACGGAGCCCAGATTTTGCCAAAAAAATCCTTAGAATCTTGTTTTCTCTGTTTTTTGAGTTTTCAATATGCTAATTCAGAATTTCAAGTGCTTTCTTCAACAGTACTAGACGGAATACATATTATTTTATATCCCTGCTCACTGCAAGGGAGTTGGACTAGATGACCTATAAAGGCCCCTTCCACCCTAATTGATGCTATGATTGCAGGATTTTCAGGAATTAAGTCCAGCACTGGTTAAATACTTCAACAGCAAGACTAGTGCACAGGACTTCAGTGTACCTAAAATGTTGCAATCTTTAGGACTGGGACAGCTTCCTTACAGTCAGTCTATTTATTAATTCATTCTCAGCTTCTAGTAGTTATGTTCTGGGTGACAGATATAGCAGACAAAATGTCAGTAATATGCCACTGGGGGTAGTAAGTATCAGAGGCAAGTAAATAGCAGCATAGCTATTGAAAGGGAGAAGCACAGAGAGAGACAGTCTGGAATCAAGCATTTCGGCTATTTATAATTTAAGAAGGTGGTTTATTAAGATGGTTTTATAAATAAAATACCTCTTATATTTTTATTTGTCCCCACACCTATTATTTATTTTAGCAAAAAATTTCTGTTGGTCACAGTCCATATACAGGTATGAGGCAGTCTCTACTTTCTGCACTCCACTCTTACTGTGTTCCCATAACACCAAAATTTGTGGTTTACTAACAAGAAACCTCAGTCAAAATTATTTTAAGAAGCAAATCAGTTTTTTCACAACTGTACATGTCATTTTAAATAGGAAAAAAAAGTCAGACAACAAAAATAACAGTGGGACAAGAGGCTTGCTGTGGTTTATGAGCAGTCCTCTGCTAAATAGCCTCACTACATCCACGTCGCTCTTCTTGGATGAAGTATAAGATGTACTGTTCCTATTCACAGACAGTAAGCTGTCATAATTTTATATGGGAGAAACATTTATCACAAGCTATCTCTGACTAATTGGCCTGCTAGAACCAAGTCACTAATAGCACAGAGACAGTATTTTCCAACAGAGCTGGAAAACAGAGATAGGAATTTGTGTCCTGGAGTCTAGGGTATGCCTAGTACTGAGGCTCAGGCACTATGCTACATTGCTACAACTAGTTCTGCAGCTTATACATCTCCACAGTGCATTGCAATTACAGTGAAGATGTGCTACTTCCCTTCAGAAATTCTATCTAGCAGCTTTGTACAAAATGCTCTGGCACAAATGCAAAAAAGAGAGGTGTAAAACTCACTCCAATACTGTAGATTATGGTTTCCCAGAGAGTGCAGGAATAGCCACACTGAGATAGGCACCTATAGCAGGTGGACAGATGGTGACATCCATGGCCAGGATGCTGNGCCTAGTACTGAGGCTCAGGCACTATGCTACATTGCTACAACTAGTTCTGCAGCTTATACATCTCCACAGTGCATTGCAATTACAGTGAAGATGTGCTACTTCCCTTCAGAAATTCTATCTAGCAGCTTTGTACAAAATGCTCTGGCACAAATGCAAAAAAGAGAGGTGTAAAACTCACTCCAATACTGTAGATTATGGTTTCCCAGAGAGTGCAGGAATAGCCACACTGAGATAGGCACCTATAGCAGGTGGACAGAATGTACGTCTCAGGCTTCTGATCACACTGAAGATCTCAAAATCATAGAAAAGTTTGGGTTGGAAGGGATCTTAAAGATCATTTAGTTCCAACCTACCTGCCATAGGCAGGGACACATCCCACTAGACCAGGTTGCTCAGTGCCTTGTCCAGCCTGGCCTTAAACACCTCCAGAGAGTGGCCATTCACAAGCAGTAAAAGCAAAGGAAATTAATGGTATTACAAATTCTTTGGTTTCTTTTATTGCCAGTGGTCACACAAATATTATATCAACTGTATTGAATCCAAACAGCATGTTTATAAGTGTGGTAAGTTTTTCAACTGATTCTTCAGCCACTTCTGAGAAAAACAGTGTACCTTAGGACTTGTAACATCCTGGTGATAGTATTCTTAAGCATGGTGAGATATATCAGGGAACATTAGTGCTGAAATGTTCACATCACAGCCTAGTCTGTGTCTTTGCGAACATGTGCTTAGGCATTGAATCACTGAAATATCAGAAGCCTAAATGCTTAATTAATGAAACATAGAAAAGAAAAATAGAGCAGAAAATTATGTGAAGTACAGTATTGAAAAATTAACATACTCCTCTGTATACACCAGTTGCCGTACATTCCACACACTAATACTGGGTACTCAAGTGACCCACCGCCTCTAATAGCATGTAAATCAGACAAATTCACTTTAATCATCATAAACCCATCAGCACACACACTAGCAGGCATTAAACTACTGTATGCCAATAAAAATGTTGTTTAAACTGTTAACTGCCCATTTAAAACAGCAATTAATCCCCCAAATCAACAGCTTTGAAATTACTGCCATGGGGCAGAGATAAATATTAACCCTGGTTCTGAAGAAAAGTGTTGGGCTCATGACCTAGGAAGGGATCGCTCTAGGTAGAATAGGTTTTTATCCTCTGCTCTTCCACCAAGATGTACATTTCTTAGGGAACAATAAATACAAAAACACTGCTCTTTTTTTAGCATGCTTGATACAATATTTTGTATTTTTGAAATGTATTTTTGTATACTTGAAATTTGGAGACAAAGATTTTTCTAACTGCAACATCATTTGTACATTTCCCATGCAATATTTAAACCCCACCATTTGGATAGAGTGAGGTTCCTCTTGGTATAAAGATAAGGATTGGGAGGGATATGGCTCATGAAAACAAAATTCCTTCTTTCCAGGATGACCCAAAATCTCTCTCCTGCTTGTGGACTCTGCTTATCAGATGCCCACTGACCAAATGTCAGCTATGCTTGCCTAGGTTCCAGAACAGTAGTCAAGCCAGTGGCACAGTCCATTTCAGCTTTAAGTGCTTGAAGAATAGAGTAGGAGACAGGCGGAAAATACAGGAAGCAGGAGACTAGGTAAGTCTGTTTCCAGATCCTTCTGCTGGTATAAAGGTATAAAACTCATGTCTATAAAATGCCCTGTGATTTGAAGTAATTTATAAAACACAGAGCCTCAATGGAAACTATGGACTGAATATTGGCCATGACAGAGTAACGAAAGCAGCTATCATTGTATTACCAATTTAGGCAGTGAATCATTCAATATGGAATCTGTTTTCCCTATGCTCTTCCAGGTACCCCATTGTTTGATTAACATAATTAAGACCAGCTCTGGCCCAACATTATGCTCATCACCCAGTATCACAACTCCTACCCAGTAGGCTGTCAGACAACCCAGGCAAGGGGAAACTGATTCACCGAGTAAAGATGTGACCTGTCAGTCTAAATGTAGAGGATTGCTGGTAACACTTGAGGTTTCTTTTACCAATAAGGAAACATTGTACCAATAGGGAAAGTTGCCATCAGCATAATCTGTCATTGGAAATCATATGATCATGCCTTCTTGTCCTTTTGTAGGTCTTTAGCACTGGACATTGATGTCCATTCATTACTGATGTCTCACTTGAGAAGTAATAGAAGTCCATAACTGCTGAACAAGCAACTAACTTAATGTAAGTTGGTTTTGAGGAGAATGCATCCCATGAGAAAAGATGGGACATCTCTACTACTAGGTCTATTCACTTATAAACTGTTAAAAATAAATAAATCTTACTTTAATGCTTTTTATACTCTGTTTTCAATTACTACATGATTGGTCCATTCAGTTGGCAATACCATGAAAAGACGTCAGGCTGCATCACAGTTGCATCAGAGATTAGACAAAAGAAAGCGTGGTTGAATGCAGCAAGAAGACAGATAGTGATGGGAAGAGTTCAGCTGCACAGTGCATTCTCCTTTGCTGACACGTAAAAGAATCAATACAGACTGTAATCCACATAATTTACAGAAAGACAACCATATGGTGTCCAGACAGTTAGTGATCTGCTCTTAGTTAATTTTCAGCCAAACCATAGTGATGCAAGGTACTTCAGCAAGGAATCTGAAGCTCAGTCTTCCTAAATGCTGTAGAATGCCTTGGCAACATAGGTTGCTACAAGAAATTTGATCTTCCTCTGCACACTGACAACAATTCATGCTAAGTTCAAGGTCTTGATCCATTTGAATAGCACATTGCATGAACCTGGCCAAAGATATCCAACTGATCTTCTAAATGTCATGGCTTATAAAGATCTTCCAGCACAAGCAAGCTCAAACGAGTAAGAGTCATTTTTTTTCAGGGAATTACGTTGGCTACTTGCTTGTTTTTCAGTTTGGTCAAAGACTTTGGATGTAAAGTGCCTTCATGAGTTTATAATTTCAGATGAAAGCAAAATTTCTTTGCAGAGTATTTAAGCAACACAAATGAATGCATAAACTTCTTAAGGTTGTGTTTTTAAATCTAACCCATTTGAGTACTGGAAGGCTGCTACAGAGACTCATGAGACTTACCTTCTTTGGACTGAATGATCCCAACTCTATCAGCCTGTTCTGATTGGAGAGGTCCTCCAGGTCACTCATCATCTTCATGGACCTCCTCTCAACTCACTACAACAGATCCATGTCCTTCTTATGCCAAGGGCCCCAGACCTGGATGCAGTGGAGGTCTCAGGAAAGTGGAGGAGTAGAAGAGGAATAGAATCTCCTCCCTCCTGACTTTCTGACTTTGCTTCTTTAGTTGCAGCACAGGATGCAGTTTGCTTTCTTGGCTGTGAGCGTACCTTGCTGGCTCATAATGAGCTTCTCCTCTACCAGTACTCCCAAGCCCTTCTCTTCAGGGCTAGTCCCAATTCATTCTCCTCCTAGTTTGCTCTTGTGGTTGGGATTGCGGCAGCACGTGCAGGACCTTGCATTTAGCTTTGTTGAGCTTCATAATGTTTGCATGGGCCCACTTCTGAAGCCTGAAGCCTGTCCAGTCCCTCTGGATGGTATCCCTTCCCTTTAGTGTGTCAACCACACCACACAGCTTGGTGTCATCATCAAACTCACTGAGGGTGCACTCAATCCCCATGCCACTATCAGAGTTGCTGAATAACACAAATCCCAGCATTAACCCTTCAGGAATACCATTTGCCACTGATATCCATGAAGAAATAGATCAAATTTAATTGTCCTCTAGAATATTCAAGACTTGTAGAAAATGTTAGATTTTCAATTCTCATGCAGAGAAAACAGGTTTTTTCCACTGGATAGATGGCTCCTACTACTGCTTAGATGCTGATGTACTTCTGAAGGCAGTTTTAAATTTAATTCTTGTTATTAAGGTAGCCCTGCCGTTTCTTTGTCATCTCACTGGTACGTGACAAACCCTCACGGACGTTGGGACGAGCGCTGACGACGTGTGAGCGGGGCGAGCGTGGGGTGTGACCTCCCTCTGCCGGCCGCTCGCCGCAGCGCTGCGTCCGCGACTTGGTTGGGCGGGGGGCATACAAGAGAAAAACCCAAACGTATTCCCTTCTTTGCAAGCACTGGTAATGGATGCACTAGAGGCAAAGAAGGAAGAAAATTTACATCTGGTGTGGGAAAAAAATCCCCACATTTAAACACATTTAGTAATCAACTAAAATTAAATTTTTAGTGATAGCTTTTGGGATGTTCCGCGTAAGCAGGGTAACTGCTTCAACTGCTTTTGAGGTTTCGCTACAACAGCAAATGAGAGGAGCAGAGGGCAAAGAAGCAGAGATACCATTCTGTGATTATCCTTCCCTTAAATAAATGCAGTAAGTATATCCTGGGTGCAATGAGGTCATTTTCTAAATATCTGCAGGTATTATCTGGCAAGTAAAAATATGTCCTTTTTATGTCCTGCAGAGTACATACAAAATTAATTCTCTTCTTTTTCTGTCTCTGTTCTGTACTTTTCTCTCGTAGCTCAAAGTTAAAAAAAGGATAGAGATTTTTATTCAGGTTACTGATGGCATTTATACAGTGCTTCCAGCTCAATGACATTTCTGCCAATCTACATGCAGCTGAAAATTAACAAATATAATCTATTCAACTTTAAGCATAAAATTCAGCAACAGAAGGTTTACCACTTTGCAATGAGTTACTTCCATTCTACTGCATGATTCAATTACTGTTCACTCCACAATGTTCATAGCAGAAAAACATCTAGGAGATCAATATCATTGTATTAGAACTTGATTTCACCATCAGAGGCCATCATAACAGACATCATCTTCATGATTATGAAAATGAAAATAAAATTAATCCTTTCACTAAGTCCTGCCAGTGCAAAACTTCTGACATTAGTAAAGGCATTTATTTTTAAAATGCCTTGTACACATTATACATCAGCCTCACAGTAGGGTAGAAATTTTGAAATTATTAATGTTAAGGAAAATTTTGCCACAGAATAAGGTTTTCACCTGGAAATACTGGTTATGCTGTTTTTTCAGCAGCTCCTTGGCTACAGAGTCTTACAATACACTCTACTGCAGCCTCAGTAAAAGGATTCAGGCTTGGACCCAAGCCCCAATCCCTTATCAGACCAACTCAACATCTTGTTTCAGACAGCTGTAAACAATTGATCTGATCACCAAAAAGTGCAAGAACTCTCTTACAAATAATGTTATCTGTCTTTGGAGAAATGTCATTCTCCCCTTTACACACAGTGGTGACCTCTGTGTAATATTAAACCATGCGTAGGGGCATTAGCATTTCAATCTGCTCAAAAATCAAAAACTGTATTACCCTAGTACAGTTGTCTCCTTCCTAAAAAAAGAAAGATCTCAAGCTCTAGCTCTGCATTGCCCTGTGCTAGTTCAGGTCACAAGGAAAGAGATACATGGTGTGGCAAGTTTGATAACAAGAACAAATGGTCTCAATAAACTCATTCCTTGAGAATGGCTGAATGAGAGTGGTTGAATGGTAACACAAATGTGGTGAGATATCTTACCATCTTGGTGATTTTACAAAGGCATCATTAGTGTGTATTTGTACTGGAATATCTGTGATTTCTTTGCCCTTGGAGCTGTCATAAATGTGAAAATCCTTTAATTGCAATGATATTTCATATCAGGTGAAAAGTGCAATAAGTGAGTGTGAAAGTGGAAATGAGGTGAACTACATACAGATGTTTGTGACCTGGTGTCTTTCGTTGAATCTAATGGAAATGCCCAAGTAAACATTGGTGCACTACATCAGGTTGCTCAGAGCCTCGCCAAGTCTGGCCTTGAGTGCCTCCAGGGATGGGGCCTACTACACCTCTCTGGGCAGCCTGTTTCAGTGTCTCATCACCCTCATGATGAAGAACTTCTTTCTAATGACTCATCTAAACCTGCCCTGGTCTAGTTTAAAACCATTGCCTGTCATCCTATCACTACTTGCTTTGACAAACAGTGTCTTTCCAGCTTTCCTGTAGGCCCTCTTCAGGTACTGGGAGGCTGCTGTGAGGTTTTCCTGTAGCCTTCTCCAGGCTGAATAGCCCAAACTCTCTCAGCCTGTCCTGAGAGGAGAGGTTCTCCAGTCCCCTGATCATCCTTGTGGCCCTCCTCTGGACCTTGCCCTTTCCTAATTGCAGGACCCTGCACCTATCCTTGTTGAATTTCATGAAGTTTGTGTGGGCTCACCTCTTCAGCCTGTTAAATTTACACATACACATGCAAGCACATATATCTAAAAATAAAATGGGATAAGATACGTAACTCTATTTTATATACTTATTTCCATGTCTCTCTATATAATATAGGTATAGATACAACTTATTTACACATCCAAGAAGGCATATGCCATTGCTTGAGATTTCTGTGATATTCAATACCTGATGTAGAAGAAGGCTTTCACATGCATTTTGAAAGTAGCCTTCAGTGAAGATCAAATCTCCATGGTGCTGCAGACCTGCTTGTGGCCCACAAGTCCTCTATTAACATGCTGACTGTACATCCTAAATGACTCAGAACCCAGTTTTGAGTGTGCAGTTCCTTCATTTCAAAACTTCCAGCACATGCCTGTTTCCCTTTCTGCTGATCCATCAGATGCTCACAGCTCTTCCTTTATTGAGGCTTTTGGTAATATGACCTTCTTACTGTTTGAATTCCATAGCTAGTATTTAATACCTTGAATAGGGAATAATTATTTTATTCTGTAAATTTATTTAAATTTATAAAGATATAGTCTATATATAGTCGAAGAAGATATTTCTGACTTTCCATTATTAACAGGGGCAGTAAGAATGGCACTATAGTGTATAATTTCAAATACCTATAGCATTATTTAAAATAATTACATTAAAACCAGAACTTCTACCACTCAATTAAAATATATTATTTTCCTGAATAGTACAATGTATAATAAATAGATTCTGCAGTATATTTTCCAATGGGGCTGTGTTATCAAGTACATGCATGATATTTTTAAATTACAAAATCAATGCTAAATACTTTTGAGATTATTTTATACAAAAATAAATGCAAAAGTTTATGCGTGAATTATTTTTAGGTGTCAATGTAACAGCTGGAAAGTATTTCTTGAAGAGCTTTGAGTGACTGAACAGTTTGAAAGAGTTACAGTCTGCCCATGAATATCCTGGGAATTCAAGGAAAGCTATAATTGTTAGCTAAGATATCTGCTGTGAATTTGTTAAGCATCCAGTGATTAAAAGCTCTTTGAGGTCTACACGTAAGTGCTCAGTATGAGTATTTCTCTTTCTCCAAGGCTGAGTAGGCACAGTCTTGGTCCATTTGTGATAACCCTGTATCACAGAGATTTTTCACTTAACAAAACCTGGAGACAAATCAATTGAAAGCTTTCAAGGCCTGACATATAGTTTAGAAATACACCAGACCTCTGCCTAATATCTCCCTAAAAACATTTCTTTGTGACACACTATTATGATTTTCTGATCATTCCATAACTGTGTCCTTTCTGCCAGGCCCTCAAGAAAATAGTCAGGAGGTATTTTTCCCCTCACAACTGTTGCTTGTTAGAAGAAAAGAATAAACTCACTAGTAAACCAAGCAGCAATATTTAGAATAGATAACATACATATTCTCAGAAACAAATTTTGTTATTACTGTGGAGCTAATGGCAGACATAAACCACAGCAGCAACTTCAGCAGGAGATAGTAGCTGCACACAGTGCCTCTCTCCACATCAGTAAGTGGCTATATTTTGCTTTAAGGATTTTGGTCTTGACGCAAAGACTGTGCCATGTGTAAAAAAAACTATGTATAGAAAAGCACAGTTTCAATTTCTGTCCTCAAATTAGGTGCTGCCCTAGGACTCCAGATAGGAAGACTCGAGAATGTTGTAGCACTGAAAGGAGCAATTTGTCTGTGCATCAATTCCAGAGGGTAATGAGATTTTAGGAACCAGAAATAACCTACCAGAATGAATAAAATAAAAATCTATCACATTCTTGGTGCTATGACCAATTTAAAATCCAGTATGGATTTACTGGTTTGTGAAGGCTTTCATTATTCAAATGGTGGCAAGCTAGGGAAGGTATCCATATACAGTATGGGCTTTTTACATATTTACTTTACATTAGATTATATGACAAGGACACAAAAAATATACAGTGTGGTAATTATCAAAATGCACATTACCCTTCTTTATATGCATGCTTTTAGGTTCTCATTCCCAATCCACTCTAAGGAAGTAATTTGCACTGAGATAAACCAACTTGATTCATTTCTCATACAAATGCTCACACAAGTCTTATCAATTTTTTATTCAACCTCAACCACAAGAAGAATACTATCATATATGAGTAAAAAGCATGATTGTCCACCCCGTCCAGTAACTTTCCTCAACTGGGAACTTTCCTCAACTAGGTCCCCAAACTCAGCAACACCATAGCATGACCTCTTTTTAATCCTATAATGGATACTTTTTCCTTTTGTCCAATTACAAATTGAATCCTTTCCAGTAGGTTGTTTCCTTATTAATTTAGTTCACAAACTCCCTTAGCGGGGATAAGTTCACTGCCATAAGGCTGAAGTTTACCACCCTACCTCTGCTGCCTGTGGCTCTCCTTTCAGTGCTAATATTACAGTTTTTTGGCATAGTGCTGTCTTACACAACTGTGTCCAACTTTTAAATTTAGCTTTCCCTGTGCTTTCAGACTGACAGCCCATTCATCTTATTCTTAAAATTTTCTTTTATTTCATATTTAAACTTACAAGGAGGGCAACATCTTTAGAATGTTTGTAATGCAGTTTTACAGCTCACTTCCTCTGCTTACAGCAGCCGAAAACTATCAAGTGCGTCAGAAGGAAGCATTTGTTAGAAACAGAATGAACCCTGCCTGCAATATTGTTTTTGTCCCCAGAACATAGCAGTGTTCTCTCCACTTGCCATCTGCATTTGTACAGTTTTTTGAAAACTTCATTTGGATAATTCCTTAGTATAAGCTGAAGAGCAAGTTTTTCTCAGATAATTTGTTGCAATGTCAGTTGCTGTTCAGTATGTAGTCAAAAGCAAGGAAGCTGTTAAATATTTGCTTCTATTAGTGTCAGAATTTTAACTTGTCACTGCCACAAAGTGATTTCAAGTATATAATGCAGTATCTTGTCTCATATAAGGAGGTCTTTGATATTTCCTTCTTCAGCCCTTCGAGGCTCAAATTCACTTCTTTACCATTCCCAAGCCACATTCCTGCAGTCTTTTGAAAGAACTTTATGAAAACAGGAAAGTCACTGCAGCCTGACTATGGTTTATTCCAAGGTCCCTTTGTTCTATCACAGAAAGTGCCAGCCTTCCAAGGTCATTCTTCTGGAGCCTAATTCTTCTTTCATCACTTACTCACAATCAACACTTCCTTAAAAACATGAGGATTTTTGTTTCATTCATTTTCATTCACTATCTGTCCTCCTAAGAAGAAAGAAATAAATTATATATTTTTCTCCAGATCATTAACTTAATTTTATTATAATACTCAGCTGCTTCCATGTGAACCAATTGCTTCAGGTGCTTCAGGTGCACTTGGATAACTCTCAATCTTCTGTAAGCTTTGTGAAAGTGACTCCACCCTATTGAGAATACCACATTGCTGTTCCCTGTAGGGAACCCTATATAAGAACTCAAACTCACTGTTACAATTTTTCCTATTCTACCTTTCCTTAGAGGGGTAATAATGAGGAATCACTTGTTATTACTGCAAAAGATGGTCTCAGAGCCTGCTGAAGCAGGTGTACTAGACCACAGCCTGAGATCACAACCTCTTCTCCCCTGCCCAAATGCAGTCCAGGAAACACAAAACTTTACCACAAGAGGTATTTTGACTTCCAGTATTCCCAACTGCAGTTATTATGTGTAACACAAATAGTATCATTTTATGAGTTTAATAAAAGCAAATAATCATATGGGAATATTTGAAAATAAAATTAATATCTTATTCTGCATTGTGAGAATGCAGAGAGATCTCATCTCTGCTTCAGACTCTGTTCTGACATGAAGTGTGGGAACTATATAGACAAAATAGACCTTCCCTAATAGAAAAAAATATCTAATTCCTTCTCTCTGCAACAGATTCTACACAATCTCAGGAAATCTGTTAAATAAATAATACAAGTATTTTATTTACTCTGATGCTAAGTACCATTTATAACTGTCTGTCTCTGGAGTATGGTTCACTAATAGCAACTCTCCAATCCTCTACATTAACAGTACAGTGTCAGATATGATGGGATCTAAGCAATGGGATCCAGAAGAGTCAAGTTTCAGCCCTGTAATATTGCCAGATGTAAATATAAATCTCTCTAATTATAAGTGTTTGAAATACAGATGGATTAAATGGCTACATGGTATTTTAAAGCTTAGAAATAGAAACTTTTTAGAAAACTGGGTATAATGTAAGGCTTTGTGCTTCATTTCTTTTAGGAAACTCAAAGAAACAAAGAATACATTTCCTAGAGGAAAAGTAGCTTTTATGGACTCTTTAGAGTGAACTAATTTTCCATTATTTTGCAAAACATTAGGAAAACCCTATAGCTTGTAATATTACTGAAAAAAGATATTTAAAATTATATTTAAAATATGTAAATATAATACTCACCACTGAAGGGATACATAAAGGTTTTGTCATGCCTTGAGGGCATATTTATGATTTCAGGCAAGCTCCAGTATAGAGGAAAATTAAATACAATAAGCCATAATTTTGTGTACACACTGCAGTTACGAATTCATGTGTATATGCATGCTTGTACCCACTACAATATTAGCAGTGATATAGTAACTGAACTGGAAAAAAAGACTTTCCACACAATTTTCATTTCACTGCACATCTAAAGGTGTTTTAAGTAATAAACTTTAAATAGATGTCATATTGACATAGGGGATTTTATATGATTTTATTGGTTCAGAAGCAGTTGTGACGTTGGGTAGAGCAGGCATTCAGAATGCAACTTGACCTCTCCAACAGTCATGAGTGGTGTTCAGCTCATTGCTCCCAGTCTCCCTACAAATCCCCTGGAGATTTAAAATTGTTTAATGGTAACAAACAGGTACTGTCTTTCTCCCAGGTGTGAACACCAGTCAATGGAGTGAGCACACTGAGCCTGATGCATTCCTACTGAAGCACCCAGGACTGTGTGGCCAAGAATTCAAAATGGACTAAAGCGTGTCAACTGTACAGCTGCCATCTACATTTTATTGTTAGTGTTGTGGCTTCTGTCACATTTATATGACACAAGCTAGACATAAGATAAATTGAGTCTGATTTACACTTAGGAAAGCAGACAGATCGGGAGTGTTAGGAGCAGCCAGTTTGTGTAGGCAAAGTCATTAGATGCTTGTGTCAATAAATATCCCAATAACTCAATTGAATTTGGTTGAACTGTTAGCAAGGCAATTTCATCAAGAAAATGTCAGAATACTCTTGAGGACTGAGATCACAACTGAAAATAATTGTGAAAAGTTTCATCTTTTAGCTCATGGAGTCCTGCAGGAGCAGGTGACTTTCATAGCTGTTTCTGTGACAGGAAAAAGTAAATATTATTTTTCCAGAGCCTGATTTCCCCGTTTTACTGTTTCATTTTCATGAAATAAAATCTGAATCAAATTTCTCTAATGAAATTAATAACTCTTTATTCCCTTTCCTAATCTGAAACACTTTTGTCTTTATTAGAAACACTTTGTGTGAGTCAACTTATACAACAATGCAACATAGCATAGATGTTTTCACATGTAAAAGCATGAAATTTAACTATGAAAAATGTTTGTATGCAGGTTTCTATTTAGCAAATATAATCCTACTGAAAGTACAGAAAAAATTCAACAAGTCTTCCTTATGATTATCTTGACTGTTTTCTCTTTCTTTCTGTATACTCATTAATCCATCTGTCATCTTCCTCTTAGTCTTTTATTTTTACTTATTTATTAGTCATTCAAATATCTGCTTTTAGCAAACATATATCACAGAAAATATACAGGTTTCCAGGCACACAAGCACTTATTTTATTTGAGGAAAAGCTGTCTATCTGAAAATTTACTTTCTTTTTTCCCCATCTGCTTAGTTGTCTGGAAGTAGGCATTATATATCCTTCCAGACTTTACCTTACTTATCTCTTTAAATCACAACTATAAGAGTATATCTCCATTAGAGTATCTAAAATAATACTATTTATTAAATAATTATTATATTAGCTAACATCTAGCAATTCAACAATGAATCAGTGACATCAACACTGCATACTCTTATTCATGACCATGTCTTTACTTATTTTTCAAGTAAAGTCTTACCTGCTTTTTTCAGACTAAACCAGAAATAGTTGTCTCAATGGAACTTTAGGCAATGCTATTTTCCAGATAGTCAGTAGTCTAATAATCAAAGAAGATTAAAAAAATACTCTATTTACCAGACAAGCGTGACTGAACTATCTCATAAATTAGAAAATAATAGAAAGAGATATACATCTGTTTCTCTCTAGGAATTTAAAGGAAGTTTTTTCAGAAAAGGTTAACATACTCCCCCCCAGCAAAAATGCTGGTGCTGCCTGAGAGTGTCTGAAGAGAATTCCTGCAGGGTGGGCCTGAATTTGGGAGCTAATGGAAATTCCTGTAGGGAGACTTCTGCAAGTGCTTCTCCTGTGATGCACAACAGGCACCCAAGGGCTAGGACTGGCACCTTATCAGAGCTGGGTGTGACCTCAATAAGGCAGAGACATTTCTGACTTTAAAAAGTATGAACTGGTGAATTGTTTTTTATTTCTTTTATTTGGCCTCCTGTTTATAAACACTAGTAACTGCATTGTCTGCCTGAGATATAATGAATACTGGTAATTTCTACTTGTCTGCACCTGGTTTGATTTAAGTGTAGTCCAAGACATCCTAATAACTATAAGCTGTGGTTTATCTGAAGGAAAAAAATTAATCTACAAATGGAGGAATGGAGCACTTTTTCATGTGCTTTAGTTCTCTAGGATATCTTTGAGAGATCCAGATAGCATCTGAGTGGGTCTTAGTTGCATGGTCCAGTAAGAAAGAATTGACACTAAAGGAAAGCAGGAGAGATTTCCAGTAAAATTATCAACACTGAAGTTTCTCTTGCCCGCAGGAAATTACTGGTGTGATACATGAACATTCAGGATCACAGAGAGCATGTCACAGACTCATTCCCTGTGTTTTTTACTTGTCTTCCCACTGTGAAGGCTGTATATTTCTACTTCCACTGGGGCATTTGCAAAACATTAGTCACAGCATGCTCTGTACTTGATATCCATAGGAACTGTATATGCTGTATATAACATCGCGCCTCTAGAATCACTTGGTATTTTGGATACTTCTCATTTCTCTGCTCAGCACTTGCATTCACCAGTTTGCTCCCCCATGCTGTAATGACTTGTTTTTTCCTAAATTTTTACCATTAGTGCACTTAGCCATTTTTCCTATTTGGTTACAGCTCTCACTGGCTATGTCTGTACTTTGGCTGTAGATGAAATCCAGATTTTCCTGGAGTAAGAACACCCCTACTACATGATTCTGACTGCTGATAACTTACACTTGAGCCAGAGACCTAAGTTTATAGTACTCAAAAAATGTTGATGAGGTTACTTTGTGCCAGCTAACTTTATGCTAAGTCAGGACCATTAGTCCATGCCAGATCTCCCACAGCTAGTGAGCCTCCTACAGATAGGTCATGAGACTTCTCACAGCCCCTTCTCGCTCCCTTTCTGCCTGCTTGCCCACAGAGTCATTGTCCCTGGAAGCAGCCTTCTATCTTTCATATGCAGGCATAGGGCCCTGTATTCCCCTTTGTCTTTTGTTTCTGTCTGCAGTCACAGACCTAGCTGCAGATCTGCCATGCATTGTGTCTCTTTGCTGGCCTACTGCCCTATATTTTCCCACTGCCATATAACTGAATGTTAGATACACCATCATGGTTATCATCACAGAGACAGGGACAAATCTGAGCCAGATCAAGGCCATGTGTGACTCATTTGCACTATCCCAGATCCCACCATCTCTTAAGCCAGAGTGAAGGTGGGTAGATCTAAAGCAGCTGCTGGGACTCATGGGGGAGACTCCTACAGGTCTCCTATTGCCAGTACATGCTAATGTTCTGTATTTTGGCCATGCATGAAGTTTATTCTGTCTTCACAGGACCATAGCATGGCACGGAGTCCTGCCCTGATGTGTAACTGTTAACACTGTCCTTTGCACGGTTGTGGCCTGAGCCAAATGAACTTCTCCCACAGGCTTGGAAAATACCATTGGCCATGAACTGGCCCACAAGAACAATGGATGAGGCCATCCCTTTTTTTCTTTTTTTCCTTCAGAAAGAAAGTTTTAGCCTTCCTTAACCTTCCAGACCTTCTGTGTTCAAGATCATGAGGTAGGCCCTCGCTTTGTTTCATTTATTAGTATAGGACTAAACAGACCAGTAGTACTTGACTGAGGTGAAGGCTCTGAAAAAGGATCAGTATGGATTGAAGAAAGTAATGGCTGCACTGTTGCTGGGAAGACATCCTGGAAGTACTAAGAAGATCTCAGCAGCTGCCTGACAGTATTCACATGCAGATGTGTGAGAACTGGGCCTTCTGTTTGCTGCTCTCATAGAGGAAAACAGAGAGCTTCTGAGGACAAACTCTGGATCATTTTTGTTGGCCTTTGAGACCAATTTCTACTTCTTATCATTTTCTAAGCATACAGCCAGCTCCTAGGCATTTTGCCAATAAAACCCTTCAGTGCTGCTGTCAATTCTATCCCTTTTCCTCTGTTTGTGACTGAGAACTGGCTTTATGGTACCTAAACCCTTCTTCTCTCAATTTAAGCTGTCCTGATCCAGAACACAGTGTATATCACATCTGGAGGCTTTGACTTCTTGCTATATTTGTTTCACCCCAGGAAGCTGTGAGTCACAATTTCTTTCCACAAAAAGCCCTCACTGCCTTATTATGCACAGTAAACCGTATTAAATTTAAAATGTAGAGGCACACGTACATAAAGAGCAAGAATGATGAGTATTCCTGCTCAGAAAAAGTATTTGTGAAAAGGAAAAGAGATTGGTCTGATTTATCACTCCCCCCCCCAGTTACCATCACTTACTATTCTCATTTCAGCTAATGTGTTAACGATCGTACTGCTATATTTCAACATGATATAGGTAGAGTATACCCAGATGTTTCCTGGGATCCAAGATGTTTCCTTCTTATCCAGGTTTCACAATGGAAGCCATTTTCTTTTCTGCCTAAAACATCCACATTCTGCCTAAAACTTTTTTCTGCCTAAAACATTTTCAGAGTAAGTGGGACAGAACAGCATCACAGAGTGCCCAGAGAGGGTGTGGAGTCTCCTTTTCTGGAGACATTCAACACCCACCTGGATGCCTTCCTTTGTGACCTGATCTGGGTGTTCCTGCTCTGGCAGGGGATTGGACTAGATGGTCTCTCAAGATCTGTCATCTCTGTGATTCAGTACTTTAGAGCATTTTGTGCTGTATAGAAAGGATGAAAATGTATTTGTGTACTCCTGAAATTACATGTGTTACTGCCATCACGAAGCATAAAGAATTGCCTGCCAGAGGAAACAGGGCAGACATCTGCATCTGATGATCCCTGTGATTGATCACAGATCTGTTGAAGTCTTTTTCTGTTTCTGTTGTTGTCCATGTACTGGAGCCAGTAGTGGATGAGCCTGGTGTGAGCATGCAGGATCCCGCAGTTACAAGCTCTTCCCTCCTCCATTCTCACTGGAACACCATCCAGGCACATTATCAAACACACAGAACCTACCATCACCAGACATAAAGTAGTCAGAGGATATGTCAGCCAGGATCCATGATAACCTAGAGTAAAGGTTACTTATTTTGCTGTGGAATCTACAATGACCATTTCTATTTTCTGTTTAAGCAGGCTGGGATTTGAGTATCTGTAGCTGCCTGGGCAGCTTGATCTTTGGCAAAGAAAATGGGTAATCTATGAAATTAAAAGTATGGAAGCAGGGAACAATGGACTCAAGTAAACATGGTCTGGCCCAGAGGACGTGTACTGTTCTGTTATTGTCCTGGGCCAGAAACAACTTAAAGATACAGCTGCACTCAATTACTTACACACTAGCTTTGCACAGAAGACAGCAGAGACTTAGCATAGTGTGTGAGAAGGTCTTACTGGCACCTCAAACACCTCACACACTCAATATTTAAGTTACTTATCTCATGAGCTTCCTCAGTCCATGTCTCATATACTTTCCTAAGCAAATAAGCCATTTAATTTCCATTAGCTTCCAGAGATCAAAACCCAGTAGAACAAAACCAGGCTGCAAGAAATGCCTCCTGGGAAAGTTTGGTTTTGTGATCCTGGGAGCTAAACATACTCTAAATTTTGCAGTTTCTCTTATGTGCTGTTTTCAGCATCTGTTTTTCAAAATCCTTTCTTTTAAAGTCTTTGTGCTCCTTCCCTTGAATAACTCTAAGCTGTGTTGTTATTTCTGTAGTTAAAATCCCAGAGCCTTCAGGGTTGGGATGGAAAAGCCCACTCATCTGGGATTTAAAAGAACCCTATTGATAGAACCTGCAGGACACAAGGGATTGTAGGGAAAAGCTGCAGAGACAAAAAAGTGTGGGGAAAGAAAGTATTGTGTCTCATTCTTGTAACTAACAACTGTGGTACTGTTTCTGTGTCATGAAACTGAGCTCCTACTCAAGAGCATGTAAATCTGTGAAAAGCAGATCTTGAAAGGATCAGGCTGAAGATGTGTGGTAAGAAACATACCTGATGTTGTATCTTTCATACTGCCTTTTGGGATGGATTTCTGAAGTGATTTTTCCTCAGGGCTGAACTCCAGGGGCCCTAGCTAGTTCATCCTAGAAGTCCATTCAGGAACAAACTGGTGAGTACACAGAATGGATGATCATCTCACATCCAGTGGGATGGGCACTGGGAGGATCTAAGTTTGCAAGACAAGGACTGAGTTGTGCTCAGCAGCCAAAATTTTTAGCAGCTGTCAAGCATCTAAGATTGATGGCTTTGTAGTTCTACTCCCAGTCTCCCATTCTTCACCCACGTTTATCTGCGAACACTTATCTGACACCAGGATCTTTCATCTCCACACTTCAGATGGCCAGCACATTTAATACTATGCTAAGTGATTCGTGCAGATCACTGAAGAGTTACTGGGAATGCCAACAGGGCAGTGGCTTATTAACACTTTCCTGAACCAAAGCAGGAGGCACAGCCATGGTTACCACATATCCAGGCTGGTAAGGAGACAGTGCTGATCTTCATGGCCTCGGCACAGACACACATTTACCCCAGATGCTTAGCATCGGTACGGCCAGAAGTGAAAAAGATAAAAAACATACTGCATTTTTCTGGACCCTGAGGGGAGTAAAGTGTCCACAGTAGTTTATAATAGCTTGTAGTATACAGCTGATGGTGAGAAATAGCATTAGTCAGATAGAACAGGCAGAAGCAATGGATAGAAGCCAGAGTTTATGAAAGCAGTAGAGAGCTGGGAAAATACATTTGAGCAAAAGCCTGCAGTGATCTGCTATGTGTCCCTGTTTTGAAGTGACAATTAAGTGAAAAGTGGAGCCTAGAAGTTTTAAACATCTTGACGATCAAGTTCCATTAATTGACACACCAGATGAGACAATACTTAAGGGGCAAATTCAAGACAAAGCTGCTTCAGCAATATTTCTTCCATCACAGAGTCTTCCATCCATTCTGAGTCCTTACATGTTTGCAGAATATACCTCTACCACCAGCTATCAATCTTCTCAAGGAATTAAAACAATTATAAACTTTAATTGTTTCTAACCCACACAGTGTGTGCTTCTTGCTGCTGAATGCTGTTCACTGGGATGGCAGTCAAAAGTAGTTAGAGATTTGAAATATCATTATTTGCTCCTTAGTAAGACAGTTCAAATATGTGAACAAGACTAGAATGAATGCAAATGAACTGCTATGAATAACAATTTTATTTTTAAAAAAGAAAGATAAGCATGAGATAGAATAGAAATAAAAACCTCTATTCTACATCCTCATGCCTTCTTTTCTCTACACTTACACTGAGTCTATGACTTTCAGTATCTCCTTGGGCCACCACAAAAATAGCAGAATCATCAAATGACAGAACTCTTGATGCTGGAAGGGACCTCGGAAAGTCACGTGGTACAGAAAGATTAAAGATGAGGCTGAACTGACACTAAATACAACAGGCTAATAACTTCCTTTGACCAGTTGGTTGTGCTTTATTTATTGCACCTCAGAATGCAGTTTGATCTCTTGGCTGCCAGGGCTCACTGCTGATTCCTATTGAGCTGGTGTTGACCAGCACCCCAGATCCCTTTCTGTGGGGCTGCTCTTCAGCCTTTCTTCTCCCAGTTCATACTTGCAGCCAGCATTACCGCATCCCAGGTGCAGAATCTGGCATTTTTTCTTGTTAAATATAATGTCTTTAATGATTCAGTAGTGCTTCAGACTGCCTGGATCCCTCTGCAAGGCCTCTTGAAGTCTTAAGTTGTCGGAGCAACTTCTCCTGAAAACAATTCACCCCTTCTACTGAAACTCCTGTTCCATCACTGAAGAGCATCTCTGCTCTTCTTGGAAGTCTTTCTACCTCTCTTTCCAGTTCTTACTGATCATTCCCTAAAACTGTGACTGATTTTGGAAACAGAAGATGAGTTACCCCAAAGAACTAAGTGCTCAGGAAGTTACTACATTATACTGAGGCTGACATCCCACAACCTATAAAATGGTTGCACTACATGCTGTAATCCTCAGGCAGCAAACCCTGATTTTTTACTTGTACAAAATCAATGTTGTGTGGTCTCTCTAAATGAAATGTGTGGTGCTGCGCCTTCAACTGCATCACATCTGTGTTCCAAAATATGTTCTTGTACATGCAAACCACATGCTTTTAGAAAATACACAATAGCCTTTCAGTGAAATTTTCAGCTATCATGTGACCTCACACATAGCATGACAGTTTTTCTAAGCAAAGAAATAAAAAGTTACTAACTTTCAATTTTTCTCAAAGCTATATGAAAGATTTTAAACTCAATTCAAATTCCTGGTGTTTGTGCTCTCTTTTTAGTCTTGCCTGCTTTGCTTTTCCCTTCATTTTGAAGACAGAAAGGGCAATGCTCTTCTGCAAGTTACCTTTCATCTGCTGCTGGTTCATCACTGCATATGGAAACATCTACCTAGGTCAATCCTACCCTGTCACAGAGGTTTGGCAGCTAACAAACTGTTAACAGGGTTGGCTGTGATTAAAAGCAGAAAGGCTTTTTCAGCCCTCAGCTGCAAGACATTTTTCCTACTCTCAACAGACAGCTCCAAACAGACTCCGCAAACACAAAATTGCAGCCAAACCACAGATCTGACAAACTGTAATCAAACAAACCATTACTCAACAGATAAGCAAACAAATTAATTTACTCCCAGGGAACAAGAACTTGGTCCCTTCTACACTAGCAGTCACACATGAAGCTTAGTCTTTCATACCTTCTGCAATCTGACCCTGCTGAGTGAGAAGAAATGTGGATTAAAAAACTATAAAAACGTGTAATTTTTTTGCTCCGATCCTAATGAGAGCTCAATTGCTCCTTCAAACATATCTTCTCCACTCACAAATTTCCTGATAAACATGAAAATTAGGAGGATATTTGATGAAATATTTCTATAATTCCTATTTGAATAACTGCTTTCAACTTCCATCAGCTACTAAAGTAGATGGGCCCTGAGTGACTGTTGGTCTTAACAAGACCCTGCAAGGTATCAACATCTCCTTCCTGTGTCCTGGGGACCAGCTGGCTATGGCATAAGGACTCTCTCCCATGAAACAGAAAATGTGACTTCAAATGAGTTTGCAGAGCACATGACCATGTAGCTGAGTTTCCTGATGGTGGATGAGTGTCATAACATAAGGCTACATGGGAACAGACAGCCACAACCTCACTCCTCCTTTGACCTCGACCTCCCAGTCTTCCCTTAAGTGAAAGATTTCAATAAGCAGGAGTAGCTAAAAATCATATATACAGTGAAATCTCTCCCTGTGACAAAAGCAAAACGCCCAAATCTTGGCAAGGGGTTGTGCATGATGTTTCCTAGGTTGCTATTTGGTCAGAGTGCTGGTTCTCCTCTCTTTGCAAATGACACATAGACAGTCTATATCTAATTCATATGTTGTGAACTCCCAAGAGACAAGCAGAAGCCTAAACGCCACATGCTGCAATGCCAGGGAACATAAACATTGCATGTCACAGCGCAGTATGTTACAGATTATCAGAAACATGAGAGCTGTGGGGTGCTCCACACAGACTAATTTGCCCAGCTCTTCGGCAGTTGGATTGCTTGGTAGCCAAGATGCAATGTGCAGTACAGATGTATCCTGATCACAAGGTTACAGTGTTCTGTGAATTTAGCCCAAAAGCCTATGATTTCTATTGAACTGAAATATATGTTGGCAATGTCTCTGATAGTCCAGTCACATTTTAAATATGAAAGTAGACATTCATTTACTATTATTTACTATTATTATGGTAAACTTAATATTACTAAATCAAAATTTAATAATCCAGATCATTCAGGAAACCAATATTTTTCATATCTCCCTCTGTTTTATCACTATTTTCTGCCATTTACCAGCTCTCAGTACACAGGCATGGGCATGACCCATCCTATTTAGAATCATAGAATAGTTTGAGATGGAAGTCATATTAAAGATCATCTAGTTCCAACCCCCTGCCATAGGCAGAGACACCTCCCACTAGAAAAGATTGCTCAGTGCCTTGTCCAGCCTGGCCTTAAACCCCTCCAGAGAGGGGTCATCCACAACCTCTCTGGGCAGCCTGTTCCAGTGCTTCACTACCCTCACCATAAAGAGCTTCTTTCTTATATCTAGCCTGAATCTGCCTTCTTCCAATTTGCATCCATTATTTCTAGTGCTTCCATCACATATCCTGTTAAAAAGTCCTACCTCAGCCTCTCAAAATATAACTATCCCAAAAGAGAAGTCTCTTTAGGAAGAAAAGGAAAAAATCAGAAGTGAGGATAATTTTTGTGTCATAAATATCAGGGGTATTGGATAAAATATTAACTGTGGGACAGAAACAAAATTTTTATTTCAAATTTATATTCCAACAATACTTTATAATTTACTTACACAGAAATCTGCAACTGAAAGGTGTAGCTTTGCATTTGAATATTACAAGAAGAATAGTGAATGCTAAAAATAAAACTGAATGGTTTAAGAAGTGCCACAGACATCACTGGTTTGAAAGATATAATAAAACATATTTGGAGACCTCTTAAATTTCTTTCTTATTGATGTTAATTCCAATTCTAGCAAACAGATGTCTGTATAGATTTAGCAAGTTACATTAGACACCAAAAGTATACTATATATATATACCATATTTTGATAGTGAGATATCTGGAAATAAGAGAACACTTCTTTTTATCATTGTATCAGTTAGATTGTATTTGATTAAAACTGAACACTACTTCTGGTAGTGGTGGGCCCAGTAAAAGAATTACTAAGAGCTTTGCAATTTTTCAATTCTTTTTTGCAATTTTTGTAATCTATTTTTATCAACTTTAACCATTTTTATTTTTTCTGTACAATTTCTAGCTTTAAGTAAGTTTCAGCAGTGAAGTAGAAATAATAGTGATTATAATTATAATAGCAACTCAGTGCTACAGGGATTAAGTACTACATAGCCAATAATGGCTTGTCATTAATTAGGGCTCCTGAAAATTTTTCCCTATTCAGTCTGTTGTCAAAATTTATTCTTCAAAAAATAGTTTCTCTGCACCATTCTTGGTGCTACTTCTTGTATTTTTTCCCATATTCCTGAAAATAGGATCTTAATATGACTGCTTCATTTATATTGAAATTGTTACACAAAAATAGTGCCCAGACAAAGCAATCTGGAATGGCAGGTAAGAAATATAAGCTTAGAGAGGACATTTACACCAAAGTGGATTTACTGAATACCTAAAACCATGTGTTAAAACATTGGGAATGGGGTTAATTAAACTGAGACAAAGAACAAATCTTGACTTTCCTTGCATCTTAATCACACTTTCTAGATGACTGCATATTGACAGGTATGATAGTTGGATGCTGACAGGTGCAACATAATGCATTATGAATTTTAAAATGCTCAAAATAAGAGGCTAAGTATTCAGGATGTATGTCTGTCTATGTGGAGAATAAGTTCTTCATGGAGCTGAGATGATAAAATATTGAAAGGACAAATTCATGGAATGCTAGAAAACTCTGTTGTAACTTTCAGAAGTTGTCTGGTTCACCTCATCAGTGTGGTGGGCTAGACAGGTCACATCATCATCAAGAAGATAATACAGAAGTGCACAGCTCTAAGAAAGACTGAGGCCATGAAAAAATTGTGTGAAGGGAGACTGAAGAGTTAGGATTTGTTTACTTTAGAAAGGAGGCAGATAAGATGAGATGATAAAAACATGAAATGGAATTAACATAATATAGTCTCCATCTCAAAACACAAAAACAAATGTGTCTCTGGAAAATGTCAGCTTTTTGACAAAACTTAAGACTCAGAAAGCTATTGGCTGAAAAAACCAAAGTATTGGGGCTGGCAGTGAACGTTTTAGTTTGGGGGTCTTGGCAAAAGTTCATATTTTCCATGGAAAACACACATTTTCAGTACGAAAATGTTTCTTAGAAAATTAAATTTTCTGCTAAAACCAAATTTGATAGAAAACATTTAATCATTCCTAATTTGGATACATACAGTCCTAAGAGGATGCGATTTGGGTATTTGACATCTCTTCTAATCAAGAGCAGCAATTTCATACAAGGTCTGAAGTATTTCAACAGGGCTCAGGAAAAATTCTGCTGCTAGTGTTTTCTCAGCAAAGATGCCTCCTTTTTAAGACTTACTCCTCTGAATCTCAGCTAACTTGGTTCTATTGACCTGTAAGGAACACTGCAACATCACATCTTCAAGAACTCTATGTTCTTTTAACAATTATTGTGTGAAAAATTTCAGTCAATTCTAATTTTACGAATGACTAAGTGCTTTATCCAGACATACTGCTGTTTGCTCTGTCTTTTGTCAAATAGAGAGCTGCAGGAGGTCTCCAGTTTCATCTTAAGGAAACAAAAATTCTGAAATTGCTAAGTTACAACATAGAAAATGAAGATATGCAGCCATATCCATGATTGTCTCTAGTTTATATGATATAAAAAATGCCTACAGTAAAACATGGGTTCTCTCATATTTATGTGCATAAATTAAGTGATAATGAATTTGCTTTTACTGTAATTTGTAATGCTAAGTTCACAGTCAGCCAAAATAGAAATCTGTTCCTCTGCAAGATAAAGCACGTTGGATTTTACATGCTGCTTTTTTTTTTAATGTGAAAATTCACATTTAGATAAGAAAACATGTACTTTGCACTATAGCCACTGCATAATCTTTTTTCACCAGGAAACAAATACTCCATCATTTTTTGCAGACTCTTGGCAGGGAGTAGGGTGTCTGCTACTAGTGTTTCCTTGCTTTCTTGGGCATTGTGAAAAAGATCTTATAGAACAGCTTTAAATACGGATGTTACTTTTCCCCAATGTATTGACATACTAGGTTGGATTCTCATCTTGCATCTGTTGAGCTTAAGTCTGGAATATTTCTACAGAAGTCAAAGAAAGAACTGAATATAATTTCTGTAAAGAAATGTGCCAAGAGTCCTGCTGAAATTTTAATACCCACTAAGAATTAAAATTTTTGTTTAAAGACCTTAAGAATATGCAACTGGGAAAACCAGACCACATCAGACTCGTTCCACCTTTTTAAAAGGCTTTCAGCTTTGTTACAACATTTCAGTGAAGGGCAAGTTGCTCCTGTAAATGGAAGACAGGATAAGAGGAAGAAGAATAATGAATGCCTGGTCACTGTTACGACTGCATTCCATATTGGGAATGTCTCTTTGACATTGTAGTGGTAGAATATAGGCAATGGTTCTAAACTGTAAGAGGAGAGTGGTGAGACACAGGAACAAGTTGCAAAGAGGAGCTGTGGATGCTCCACTCCCACAAGTGTTCAAAGCCAGGTTGGATAGGGCTTTGAGCAACCTGAGCCAGTGGTACATGTCCCTGCCCATGGGGCAGGGGTTGGACTAATATAATCTTTAGGGTTTCTTCCAACCAAAACCATTTTATGATTCTGTGATTCTATAATTTTTACTCTTTATTATTGCAGTCTTCAATAGTGTGTGCAATTTTATATCTCAGTGTTATTAGGTGTATTTTTTCTGTCTTAATAATACCTCTGTCTGAACGGTAACAGAAAAAGGCAAAAGGCAAAAGCCTGAAGAATTCCTGAAGAATTCTGACAGCAAAAACATAGATAGGTAAGCAGCAGAACTCATATGTTCAGGAAGATTCAGAGTGGCTGGGACAGAATATTTGTTAACAAAGGGTAGCAAATTCATACAAGATCCCATTTAACCAGTACTTAAGGAAACACTGTGCTATCAGCATTTTCTCTTCGGAGATCCCTCCTTTTTCTAACTGACTTTTCTCTTAGTCATATGTAATTATATCCAGTTCTCCTTGATGCTAATGAACTAATTCAGATGAAAATCAAAAAATCTAAAATTTATTTCACTGTCATGTCTCCTTGTATTCCACTCCCAGATGAGATCTGTTTCATGATACTCCTTTAGATGTAGTCTGAGGGGAAACACATTTGAAATTTGCTTTTTAAGCCTGATATATATTAGGGCTCAGCAAACAGCCATATTGAAGAACCAAATTTTAATATACCATGAAACTTATGAAACTCTAGTGAAAACTGAAAGTTCAATGTCTGAACAAGAGAACTTATAAATATTTAAACCAGCTTTAGTGATGTGAATAAAAATAAATCTATATTTTTAGTTGTTATCCAATCAATACGAAATGAGAGGCCATTTCTGTCTACAGTTCATATTGCCTTGTCTATAGTAATTCCCTTTAGGAATTGATATTGATAACTGCAGGATATTAGCTACAGCCCATAACCAAACTCAGTCTGTGGTAACTATTCTACCAGCATGATATTCTGCAACAGAAATTCTGAGAGTATGGAGTCTGAGAAACCAGTTACCAACCTGACAACTTGGACCTGCACAAACAAGGTCAGAGTCAGAAGAGCGAAGATAAGGTTCCACCCAGGCTTCAGGTCACCACCATCTCCTCTGAGTTCTCCCCAAAAGTTCCCCTAGCTCCATCAAGGGCTTATGCTAAGAAGAAGGTTCTGGGTATTGGAATCCATCTGAAACTCTAGGCTTTAACACAGCTTAGGAGCTGTTTAGTATTTCCTTTTTCCTAGCCTTAAAATTTGCTGTTCTTTGCAACCAGAGTGCCCTAAACAGATGTTACAAATCTTATATTTAAACTCTCTCAAGGCATGTTGTTACTTAGAGACTCACGCAATCTGTGGTCCACAGTTACCCTTACATACCACCTGAGTGTAGGAATATTTCAGCTCATGGAAATGATATGAAATAAAGAATGAGGAGCATGGTAATGTATGAATTTAAGATAATATAAATTATCTAACCTTTTCTAGCTCTGAAGTATATTAATTACTCCAATTTACCTACCTTGATCTAAAGGAAAAATATCAGCATCTTAAAACATGGTTCACTGAGTCAGTACTTTTCTTCTGCTCCCTGAGTTTATCAATATTCTTATTCAGTTTTGTTCTGTGAAATGGCCTGAAAAACACAACCTCACAAAACACAGGAATGGAATCTGTAATTTTTTTAGCTCTCAGGTATGAGATTCCTTATCATGATTGTGAAAGGCATGCTTTCTTCACAAGAACTCTAATGTACAAGATCTGAGGGAAGGGATAATATAATTGATATTGCGATCACATTGATGTTTAGTGAGATATGCAATAGGATATATGTAAATGAAAATTAAAAATAATCTCACTATTATCCTTGTTGCACATTATCATATCCACTTCCATTCTCAAAGAACAATCTGAGTTTTGAGTTTGATTTTTTTTTGATGGATCACACCACTCAGGGATATCAACAGGTCAGCTGTATCTGATGCTACAAGACAGGAATTTAACTGTTATGAGAAGGACATACTGTCTTGGCAAGCTAATGCAAAAGCTTCATAATCAGAAGTATCAGAAGAACAGAAATACACCTTTGAAAATATGTGTAATTGATAATTTATTAGGATTAAGATCTTGATTTTCCACTGGTCAGCAACTCAGAAAATCTCAGCTCTCCTGAAGCAATGACTTACGCATGCTGTTATTCTCCTCTATCTGGCTTCCTTTGTGTGATGAGCAATTCTAGAAACAGACCAAAGCAGAAGTTTCAGTGAAATTTAAAATTCTAATTTCTGCTTTTTAAAAAGCTCATTTCTTAAATGGGAAATACCTTATTTACTGGACAAGGACAGTAACCATATATCTGTTTTTCCTGTCTGTTTCCTTGATGGCTCAACTAGATGACATAAAAAGCCCCTTCCAATCAAGATGATTTTATGATTCCATGTCAAATGGTTAAATCAAGTTTGGTTGGGTTTGATTGATGCAGTTTGTTTACTCAGTTACAAAAAAATGTTATTTTTCATGTCACTTCAAATTTGTGAAGTATGAAAGATATTCCACAGAATATTGTGAAGAAAATTCCACACATGGATATATTCATACATAGTAGTTTTTATATCAAGCATTCCCCTAACAGAAACAAAATACTAATGTTAGAATACAACAGGAAAGGGTTTACCTGAAGTATTCCTCTTACTTTTCCCTAGTGAAGTAGCACAGTCCATGTAGAGATAAATTAAATAGACAAACCAAGAAATTTCCAGAGCTGGAAGTAGGAAGAGGCCAGAAGAATCTCAGAGTAAAGTGTTTGTGCTGTATGTATCTTCATTTTTCCCGATGTCTACTTATGGGCATTGCTGGAGGCAGAATTTTGGTGGCCTTGATGGAGTTTTCATGAGAGCTAGTTCTTAGGCAGATGTAAGTTGTGAAATTAAAATGCAGTTCTGCCTCCAGCAGACTGTGCTACTTTTCAAATAAAGAGATTTTTAAAGGTTTATACACCAATGGGATGGCATGTTTGGCCCTCAAAGCTCAACAAATATTTTATCTTGAAAAAAAAAAAGATGGAGATGGAATGGAAGTGCACAAGAACTGCAAGAAGTAATCACACTTTTTCATTTTAAAATAAGACATTTATCAATAATAAAACAAATAATTTAAAATAGAATGTTATTATATTATGTAAATCATATTTTATTCTATAGCACTATCTTTATTTGATTTCCACATTGTTCTCAAGTACAGATACACATAAACTACTACTAAGTTTTCAATTTTGGATTTTTTTTAGTCATAGCCCTGTTGCTCAATTATTTCAATTAGGGAAGTCATATGTTTTACATTGCTTGGCTAGTAAGAATAATAGTTGCGTCCATATTCATGTTAAGCTCAAAATTATTATCTAACTACTTATTTACAGGCTTATTTCATTCTATGTCCCTATAAAGAAGTAGAGCTGTTTATCTGTTTCTCTTCTGAAAGGACTATTTTACCAAAGAAGGAAAATGAGAAGACATTTCAAGCTGGACATTTAAGATAGTTCTAATCATTTCTACTTGTCACAGTGAAAAACATTATTGCTAAAATTTAATAATGTCCTAAACTATAAATGATCCCTACCAGATATGAAAAAATGTTTTCCTCTTTAAAACAAACAAATTATAACTGTGGAGACATTGCTCTAAAATTATTCTAGTTATCCTGCAGCCATAATCTTTGCTAGCATAATTTGGCACAGGCTGGTCAAATTAAAGGGAGTTAAGCACATTCACTCCAAGTGATGATTTGCTCCTATCTGCATATAAAATATATTTATTTGCTAAGAAACCCTAATCTAATCGTGAAAGTTTGAATTTCTCCTTTAGCACCAGGAAATATATAGCGCATATCTGGAGGACACCTTGATTCTACAAATGGTTGAGGTGTGTGACAAGACATGGCACACTTGCCATCTTACATCAAATTGCAGTAACAAAAAATGGTTCAGCTCATCTGTTGTTCTTAAACATTACAAATATTGGACTGTTGCTACACACTGATGAACTCTACCAGTATGGAAGACAAAATAGGACAGCTTATTGAGTTACGGTGCAGATAAAATACATCTAGGATGAAAACACATAAGACCTATGACCTGGAATATATGTTCTCAGTGGTGTGTGGCATGTGTTGTGCCATTGTCCTTCAATACGGACATCAGCATGAGATCTAGTGAAGAAAATCTTGATGGTGGAAATATGTGCAACAAATCAAATTTTAATGAAATTATTATATGCTAGTTAAGACAATGAGCTAGGACTCTGAGGCCATGTCACATGTTGGTTTATATTCTTGCAGATAAAATCTCTCAAAACAGGGTTGTTGCCTCCAAATTTCCCTATGGAATGGTTCCTGACCTGACAAATTTTTTTTCTGAGTGGGTGTTACCAGGCCCAGGACAAGGTCAGAAGTGTGAAAGTTGCTAATTGCTAATAAAGAGTATGAGTGATCACATGCCTGTGATCACCCTTTGACCATCTTTGCTTTACTATTGGAGAGGAATCTTGCGCATCCATTATAGGAAGAACACCTCTTTGAAGAGAAAATGTAAAGCTTTTACAGTGCTTCTGTATTATCTCAGTTTTGGCTATGAGGATAGGAAGTGCTGCCATCCAAAGAGGCATCCTTGTAACTTCAGCTGTCCAAAGAGTTGTAAGGTTACAGCTGATAGTGATTAGTGCTCAGCATCATGTAGCGCCATGGCCAATGAAACTGAGCTGATCCACTTTGTCTCCAAAACCTTTACAGGGCCAATCTCTGCATCCAATGTTTTCAGTATTATATCCCCTGGCAACATATCACATAGTATTATATGGATTCCTGCAGAATTTAAAACCTCAGCACATGATCTGCTAACAGATGCAGATTAATGAGGAGTATTGTGTTACAAGAATGTAGGTAGAAAAGGACATAGATTTCAGAGTCTAATAGAAAGAAAGTTGCACAAGACATATAAAAATCAATTATTTCTTCATTAACAGAACATTTCACAAGTATCTTGGCCGAAGGGTACTGCAAGGACTGATTTAGATTTATTCATGGCATGAGAAAGGAGGATAACCTTTGATCTTTCTAAGTTTTCTTGCTGAACAAAGTCTTTTTTAAACATTCCTTTCTGCCTCATGCAATTACTAGAGTAAAGAAGCAGCAGTTATCTCTTTGTAGAACTAGAAGAACAATATTCAGGAAAAATTTCGAAAGAATAAAATTTTAACAGAAAGAGAATTCCAGTTAAGTCAACCAGATTCCTTTTAATTAAACCCTTTTTTAAAATAAATGATAAAACAAATATTCCTCTAATACTGAAGTCAGAGCTTTTAGAATGGACTTTGGCCAATCAGATCTCTAACAAAAAAAATTAAGTTGATCATCATACTTGGGAATCTTAATGTCTCATTAAAAATTAGCAATGGAAATTTCATGCCCTTCTGAAACTGGTCTGTATTATTTTCAAGACTATGGAGGCATCACTTACAGGACAAAGATCTCAAGAGTAGTCGAGAGTTAATCACTTCATCAAATGAAATTTCAGAGAAAGGACTAAACAATAGAAGCAAATAGTAAAAAATAAGGAAAAGTATACTGGAAATACTGAACAGATGTTAGCAAAACTATTGTTATAATGGAATGCCAATGCAAGAGTCAAAAAAGATCCAGTGGCTTCAGAGATCTTTAAATTAAAGGCAATGAAGCCCAAATGTGCCTTCAAATGATGAAGAAAGGTACTTCCATCCAAAACAAAAATTTTCAGTGCTCTGGCCTGGATGTCATCAATCAGTGAAACTCATGGATTTTGTTTTTAATGTTATATGGTTTAGACACAGCCAAACTGAAAGGAATAGGATGCACCTAGATGCTGAATGCATTGGCTGGTGTAATTTTCTGTTCTCTGTCATCTGTGATATCCAGCATATAAATTGCTAATAATTGGATTAAGGCTAATGTTACTTCTATTTTAAGAAAGGCTAGCAAGAGAACTTAGATTAAATACGTCTGTGATCTTCAGCTCTGTTCCTGGAAAGATGGTGGAACATGCCCTTGTTAATTTAATGTTGACATGGATGACATAGTTACTAGGAGCAGTCAGTGTACATCCTGTTTGATCAGCTTGACTGGCTTCTGTGATGAAGATACCATATATGAAAACAGTGAAAAAACTGTGAATGAGTCATACCTGACTTTAATAGAGTCTTTGACATTCCCTCCCATAGCAGTCTCATAGGAAACTGAGGACTTATGGTTTGATGGCTACACTGCTAGGGGTGTTGAAAATTGACTGAAACTATTTGGCTCAAAAGATAGCAACCTTAAGGAGGGCTGTGCCCCAGAAACTCCTGCTTGGGCTGTTATTGTGCAGTAACTTCATCAGTGGGATGAGTAGTCATAGTGCATGCTCAGAAATGCTGCAGACATTATTAACGAGGACAGAATGATACATCAAACAACAGAGCTTCATTTCAGAATGTATTGATACCTTGAAGGCTAGACCAAAAGAAACTTCCTGAAGTTCAAGGCAGATAAATACAAGCTTTTGACACTGACCCTGACCTGTGGGCCAATATTCTGTCCCAGCTGCCGCTTGTACCTGTCCTAGAGAAGCGACTAATATACAGGGGTTGGTGGTATCCCCATGCCTCATGGCTTCCCTACTCCTTGATGGGGGAGGAGCAGTCACAGGCTGCTAGAATCTGCCCTGCCAACACTGCAGAGCACCCCAGGTCCCCAGCCCCCAGGGAGTCCCCGACTCACACTGCACCTCAAGCAGTTTTGCATCAAAGGTGGGGTAAGCCCCCACATCAGTCCAGGGTAGCAAACCATGGGACAACAGCTGGAAAACAGCAGTGCCTGAGCTACTATTGATTGTTCTGAGCTACTATTGCTTGCTCTGCCTGCACTTGGCATCAGACCTGGTTTCTCTCCTATGGCTATATTGGTCACAGAGCTTTTAATAGCACTTCTCCAGAATTTATATGCAAATCTGAACTTAGTTTGTTTTTTAAAAAAACTTCAGGAAAACTATCCAGGAGGCTACTATGGAAGGCCCAGCACTATTGTTGTTGTTATTACTATGTCTGTATACATTTGCCCGTAGCAATACTCATTTGTCTTTTCTTCTGTCATCACTAGCAGTTTATCAGTATTTGATGATGAGGGACAAGACTCTCCTTGAGTATTTTATAAACCCTCACATGCTTTTTTCTGATGATGAGCTTAAGCCTAAAATTGTTTTTAAGGTGAGACATAGACTTGGATGCCTACATCTGAATTTACTACCAGATAGATTATTGGTGTCTCTGAACAGGAGGTGAAATTCACAACTCTCTTTCTACATATAAATATATATAAAAGGAACTGCTGGAATGACCATGACAGTCAGTGAAATTCAATCTGCTTCTGCCCAACACACCTGCAAGTCACAGGCAAGTCATAGTCATAGTCATAGTCATAGTCATAGTCATAGTCATAGTCATAGTCATAGTCATCTAGGTTGGAAGGGACCTTTCAGATCAAGTCCAACCATCCCAAGTCACTCAGATGCAGACAAAAAATGATGGGCCAGGACTTCCCATGGGCTGTTGTCAAAAAAGAGAACAGCCTTTTGGTACATAGTGAAGAGCGAGTGAGGAGGACAAGTCACAGCTCTGCACCCGAGACAACAAGAACAGTACTGGAACAATCTGCCTGTCTGCACGCTGCCAGCAGAGCAAGGCCAGCACAGATTAGGTTTGGTACATGAAGTGGAGCAGACTGAGCGTGGATTTGGTGCTGAGTGCAGTCAGCATCGCAGCAGTTAGGGTGAGACACCTTACAGTCCCCAGGGCCAGGGACACAGTGGTCAGGATGTGTTAGCAAATGGGCAGGAAGAGACTAGTATTCTTCTTTTATTACTTTAGCATGGAAACATTTGCCTACCTGTAAGAGGTGTAATACTATTACTGTGTAATAGTATTACAGGCTATTAGAGTTTTCTATCATGATTATGAGGAACAGATGTTATTAAATGTAAACATTGAAGAAAAGCTAGATAATTCTTAAAATGCCCCTTCTCTCATTTTACTTTCATTTCAATGACTGGTTCTTAAAAACTAACCACAGCATATACAGAGGCTCTGCTGCTCTGGGACATGATGAGAAGAAAGTGATGTTGAAAGGAACAATTAAAGCATTCTGAAAGTGATTTACTTTCATTTTTGGCAACTAACACAAAGAATTCTGTTACTTTTTATGTGTTTCATCACAGGATAAACCCTGCTCTGATTTTTCACATGCTTCTAAGAGATCTTTATATAGCATTAAGTGTGTGCATGGAGAGGGGAAGGGGAGAGTAAAGTCCGCCTTCAACAGTGAAACAAATACTTTTCATTATTTGGAGAAGGAATTGCCAGAATCAAGACATTTTAAATTTTTACCATTCTGCTTATTAAAGACTGCGGACTGGCCAGATTATTCATTGCCAGGTGCTACTCATCTCTAGTCTTGGTTCTACTGTTATCAAATCTGAGAGCGGGAGATACTTGCAGCTTACAAACCTAAAATAGCTCAAAAGTGTTGGTAAAGATATACTTGCTCTGAAGGTACATAAAGTGCTCTTTGTCAATTTTACTCCACAGTGTTAACTGACATACTGCATGTGGTGCTTGACAGTCCTGTTAAAACTTAGTTTAAAAGTAACTAAAAAACTGAGGATTTGGCTGCTTCTTACACGTGCCACTTCAACCTTCACAACATAAATAGAGGAGTCTTCCAGAGGTTCCAGATTAGATCCCTTCATGACAGAGGCAAAGCAGATAAAAGCATAACTCCCTTTTTAATTTAATATTAATTTACTCTCTTTACTGGTGACAGGTCTGGAATGCTGAGGGCTGGAAGAACAAATAAGTTTGAACCAGTGAGGTGGAAATAAAGATTTTCATAGCGTAATCACTGACCTGCCAATCCAATTGGAGTAGAAAGGACTGGAAAATAGCCTGAATTATTTCACATTGCATGCACTAAAGGATACAGCTAAAAAGTTCCTCAAGATTACACCAATCTGGATTGTTCACTAAACCAGGTTATATTTTGTAACCAATCTTCTTTTACCCTTAGATACACTCTTGAATGTGGTACAATCTGGGAATTGATGAGCTGGGATGTATATCAGAGGTATTATTAAAAGCAGCAGTACACTGTCATTAACAACAAACTTACTCAAAACCACATGTTTCTGGTAAATTATTTTATCCTGTAATCAGCTAAACCACTTAAACTGAAGATGAAAGTCATCGCAAATTCCTGGGGTTTTTTACTTTTCTTTTTTTTTTTTTTAAGATACATTTCAGGTAACTTTTATCAGATGTAACCTGACATGATATAATGCAGCATTCCTGAATAGAGGGAAAGCTCAATGTTATTTCAGCTGTTGTGCATATTTTTAGATAGTAAATTTTATAGTCATTGTGCAAAATAGAGAGAGGGAGACAACTGCTTGTAGATTGTTGAATGTTTTGAGTTTCAGCAAGAGTGGCTGTGAATATTTTTGCTGTACTGTGGTCTGTAACACACATCTTGGAGGTACCTGTACTATCTACAGTTGCCAAAAATACAATGGAATCAAAATAAAAATACCTTCTTGCTTAAAATAAAATAAAAGCAAGAATATAAGGCAATAAAATATTATAAGTTCCCTGTATGAATAGCTAGGCAAAGTAATGGCAGAAGCAGGTGGGAAAAAACAGGCATCATCATCTATAAGAAGAAAAAGCGGGTGGGAGTCAAAGATTACATGATTATTTTGTGTGGTCAAAGAGATTACCCTTAGACTGAGTTCAGGGAATATCTAGTGGCTATCTGGATATGGTTCCTAAAACAAGATCAGTTAATCTTGTTATACTCCCAAGGAAAGAGTAGGATGCCCTTTTATAATCAGTTCATTTAAAACTGGATTGTAAACCGTAGGGAACAATTTTGGACTGTCAGGGGAGAGTAACATGAAACCTAATACTTGGCTTTCCATCTCTAGTTACTCTCACTCTGTGACTGCATGTTTCAGGGGACTCGAAACAAGATACCAGCCTCTTGCATCGAAGGCACTGGAGGTTTATGTGTGTCTTTTTTGCCATTGTTCTGACATTAAGGTGTTATTTCAGTAGAGGTGTACTGGCACTGTAACTACATGGGAGTTCTGGTTAAATCACCACAAAAATTCTGTAAAAAGTTTTGTATATACACCTCACAGGATTGACTTTAAAATATTAGCTAACGGTTGGTGCATGAGATTGGGGTGGGGAATTCTGAGACTGATTAGGAGCTATAACAAGCTTCCTACTTCCACTGAAGTAAAAGGCTAAACTCCCATTGATCCCATGGGAACATGTGCTATACTTTCCCACCCCATGGCTTGAATATTTTAATGGATTTAAGCATTTTTGCTAAAAAAAAAAAGTCACACTCATGCTGACAATTTAGACATCAAATCTCTTGAAGCTCAATGTAATTTGAAATAACCCAGATGTGAAAACCCCTATAATCAAGATTTATAAAGGAAACACAATTTTGACCTTAATGTTGACAACTCTGGTGATACCACTAATATCAATAAAGGGAAGAAATGTTATTTTGTGCAGCTCTGTGGGGAAAAAGCCATTCAGCTACTCCCTTCTGAAAAATTACTCCCACTAGGACTTCAAAAGATACTGGTCACAACCTCACATACATGAGGATTCATTAGTGTTCCTCAGTAGTCGTCTCAAAGATGTTTTTATGCAAAGCTGTGAGTTCAGAGGTCATCCTGTACATCATGCACAGCAGGTTAGGGAGCTTTCAGAAGTGTAGGTATGGTTGAAGAGTTATGTCATATTACATGACTCAACTGTATATAAGGAAAACGATGTCAGCCTCTCTATAAAGCAGACTTACAAAGACCCAAGACATTTATGTTTCCAAGCAACACTCACCCAAAGCTCAGTTTTTCTTTCAAACTTGATTTTGTTAAATTCTGGGGCCAAAATAAACTTATCTTTGGAAGAGAAGTGTGTAATACTGTTCTTTCTTGTACTGAAGTAAGCCCTTGAACCAAATAAAGGTCAAAGTCTTGACCTGTTCCCCATTGGATGAGAGTCTCGTTCTGTGTTCTTAATTAATGGACTGTCTTAGAAACTTAAGGTCACTGATTTTCATATGCTTTTCTTTACTCTTCCAAGGCCATTCAAAAAATACATTTTGGAATGCTTAGTTTTTTTACACATTTTGCTGTAAAATACTAACCAAATTCAGAACTGACCTGTCCTTCTATACTTTTCACAAGAGAAAAAATGGGACCTGACCACGGTTGAGTCCATGTTATCCTGTGGGGTTTTTCACTTAAATACTTTGAACAAAACCTCTCAGAAGAGGCTGCTAAGTAAACACTGAACTAATCCTAATAGAGTCAAATTCTTCCATATAATTTCAGTCCATGGAGGGTTGAGGAGGAGCCTCTTGGCTTTCTGTTCTCACCTCTCAAAAGTGGTCTCTCACTCTCCTCATGTCTTTCCTTGATTCAGAAGGTCACCGGGCCACACTAAATACCAGCAGAGAAACATGTTGTTCTTTGGACAAGTATTGTCATTGAATAATTCTTTTATACTTTACTGTCCCTTTCCTGCTATGCTGTTTATAGCCGCCATGTCTCAGAAAAACTAGCTTTCTCTAATCTGTGTGGTAAAGATCATCCATTGTCACATGCCCCACTTGGGGAAGTGGAGAGGGAGGTGCTGATCTCTTCTCCCTGTGATCCGGTGATAGGATGGTTGGGAAAGGTTCTAAGATGTGTCACATGAGGTTCAGACCTGACATCAGGAAGTATTTCTTTACCAAGTGTGACCAAATATTGGAGCAGGCTCGCTAGAGGGGTAATCAATGTTGTGAGCCTGTCAGTGACTGTGTCCTTAATGACACATTATGATCAGGCCCAAACTGGGCATGCAGTTGGACCAGATGACCTTCCAACTGATCTAGTCTAGCATAGTCTAGTCTAGTTTAAGCTCTAGTCTAAGCTATGCTTAATTGTGCTGTTCTATTCTATGCTATTCTGTATAGTAAATGGTTACAGAAAGAGCTGTCATATGTGAAAAACAAACATCATAATCACTAGGACTATGTGAAAATATGAGGAACACAGTGTTTGAAAACAAATCCTTGTTCATATTTACATAGTTTTGCCTGCAGGGATCGAGCTTTATCAATCCAAAAAGGACATTGAGCTATTGGAGCGTGTCCAGAGGAGGGCCATGAAGATGGTCAAAGGACTGCAGCAACTGCCCTATGAAGTGAGGCTGAAGGAGTTGGGGTTGTTCAGCCTGGAGAAGAGAAGGCTCAGGGGGACCTTATAGTAACTTATCAGTACCTGAGGGGGTCCTACAGAAAGGCAGGGGAAGGACTTTTTAATATGATATCGGGTGGGAGGACTAGAACCAACAGATGTAAACTGGAAGGAGGTAGATTTAGACTTGACATAAGAAAGAAATTCTTTACAGTGAGGCTAGTGAAACACTGGAACAGGTTGCCCAGAGAGGTTGTGGACACCCCCTCTCTGGAGGTGTTCAAGACCAGGCCGGACATGGCACTGAGCAGTCTGGTCTAGTGGGAGGTGTCCCTGCCTATGGCAGGGGAGTTGGAACTTGATGATCTTTAAGGTCCCTTCCAACCCAAACTATTCTATGATTCTATGAATTAATTCTTGATGTGCATATTAATGTAATGTAATATAATTAGGACAAGATAAATATGTAGGCAACTAGCAAAAAAACATCAATTGGAGGTACCTCTAAAAACTCTGTTCATAAGGAAGGAAAGTTTGATATTTTTAAAACAATGCAGGAGTTAGATGATTAGCTCCCTCTGCAGTGTAATGACATTTTAACAACTAATTCCTTTAGATGTCTTAAAAAATGGCAGGTAGCCATAGCACTAGAAGAGGAAGAAAAAACAATGATCAAAGCTGAAAAAAGTTTTGGAAGTTTTATTGAAGCAGATGTCTTCCAGAAATGTATCTGTTTCAACATTTTTGCAGACCCAAAGTTTGCTGAGAATTCCATCCAGCAGACGGGAGAAGGATTAGTCCTTGCATTTTATTGTTTCATATGGTGAAACTATGACACAGGTTCAAATTCTTGGACCAGTTCAGACATCAAATTAGCTATCCTAGATCACAACAGAGAAAAAAAATATGAACACAGTGGAGTCAAAATAACACTTCCTATAAAACCATTTATGGTTCTGAACCAAAATCTAATATTTATTCATTATTTTATTTAGTGAACTTTTCAGTAAGTTGGGGATTTGTTCCAAAAGAGAATCAAAATTTCAAACCTTGAAACTTACTGAAAAGTAGGAATCTCCATACAGGTTTGTATGCAGTATGCCTCTATTATTTTAATTACTATGATGCTATCATGTCATACTTTCTTCATTTCATATTAAGTGCTATTGTTTTTCTACATAAACATGGCCCCAGTCTAGAAGGAAAATGGAAATGTGAAACAGTCATCACTGTGATTTTTAACTTATTCATGCAGGACTCTACATATTTAAAGGTATGCAGAGAACTATAAGCCCTTAAAAGGCCATTGCTTCCCAACATTATCTTCTGTAGTGAAAGTGTGTGTTCTTTACTCAGACTGTCTCCAAAGTGCTGGACTGATTTAAGCTGACTGCATTGGCAGCATTTGCTTGCAGGGATTCATTCATTGTCCTGAGAGTCAGCATAATGTACTTTGGAAGATCTAAGTGGCACTAATTGAGTAACTGTCTTAGGTTTCTATCTTATTGATAGAATGAGAAATTGAATTAAATACTGCAGAAGTTTATATGCCTGAACAGATAGTCTCCTTAGTCATATTACACTTCTCTCTTTCCTCACTGTTTTATCTTCATATTTTTCTAAACATTTGGAAAAAACTGTAATTAAAATTATTACATTGTGGTAGACTGACAGCATGCCATCAATCCTGTTGCAAAGACCACAAAATAAAGAGGCAATGTTTGTTGGAAAAACAGGAGCAGTATAAATGCCTCAGCTTGTCACCACATCATAACACAGAGATCACCAACTTTGGCTCTACTGTTCTGAAGGTAAATGTAGTAGCTCTGCATGGCCTCATTTAACTGCTCATGTATTTTATCTGCATTGCACTACCAGGCATAGCCACTCTCAATTTCTCCTTCATATTTCTAATATATCCCCTTTTAATAAATTCTTACTGAATATGACTACATACACAACTCTCATATAAATTTATAAGACATACTTATGGTTTATTTATTCCCCATGTTGCTTTGAAAAGCAAATAATAAAGAAATAAACTAGCAATAACTTCATTTTAAGTCATTCAGGTAACACTGCAAACTAAGTAGATTCCAAACATACTGAGAAGAGTAATCATATTGATTTCCAATAGAAAGGATAGTTCTTGATATCAACTAATAAATTGAAATGGAGTAAAAACAAAACCAACCAACATTTACTGAGAGGACAAAAGAGAAATAATCAACTATGAAGGAAAATCCCTCTTTTCCTGATTAACTTATTTTCAGATGTTAAAAGACCACAGAATGATATTAATATGGTGGTTTAGAATTCAGTGTTAATAAAGCACTTGATATACTTTGTCACAAAATCTAGACTAACATTTTTACCCAAGCCAAATCTAATTATTAAAGATCTAAATATAGAATTAGAGGTGGCTGAAGGAGCAAATAAAGTATCATAATAAAGAATAACTATCACATTGGAAAAGACGGTGAGTGAGACTGGAAATGTCCTTACTGAATGTCTCTAGTTGTGATTTAAATAGCAATTGGTAGTGGTGTTAGTACTGCCTGGAAAGTGAATGGCAAGGGGAAGAAAATTATCTGTTTCAATAACTGTAAATCTCAGGGAAAAAAACTTATTCCATGCAGTACAGAGTAAGACAGAAATACAGAAAAAAATAGTGATGCATATAAGAACTTTTGACAGTGAAATAGGCATAATTCTGCAAAGTACTATGTAGTATTTCTGTAGTTGAATGAATGAATGAACAAGTGAATAAATGTACAAATAAACAAACAAGCATGCTTTGACATGTATCTTGCCATTATAAGTTCATGCTTACAAAAGCTTCTGCTTCTATATTTTTTATAAAAGCATAGAATATTTATTTTTAAATATTTAAATTAAAATATTTATTTTCTTAAACTCATTTTTATATAAATATATTTCAGTTACTTAAAATTTATTCATTTCCAACTTATTATGGGAAGTGTAATAAATCATTCAGACTATACAGAGTCACAAATGACTGTGGTTTGCAATAAGATCTTGGAAATCCTTACATTTTCTAAAATAATATTTATTTTTAATATCCTGAACAACATGCATTTCAAGTGGCAGAAATAAAGTGACTGCGCTATGTATAGTAGAAAGAGTTGAATTTCAGGCAAAGATGGCTAGAACAGATGAATGAAAATAGCACAGTGGAATTAAGTGCTGAGAGCTGCAGTAATGTGATGCTTTGTAGTTTTCCTTCCATGTCCTTTATATCTTCTGAAATTCACAAAGTCACAGAATCACAGAGTATCAGGGACTGGAAAGGACCTCAAGAGATCATCTAGTCCAATGCCCCTGCTGGAGCAGGAACACCTACTCCTCTGGGCTTGACAGCCTTGTTTTAAGGCCTATGCTCTCTTGTCCAAACCCCAGGTAAAGATGATAATCATAGAATCATAGAGTAATTTAGGTTTGAAGGGACCTTAAAGATCATCTAGTTCCAACCCCCCTGCCATGGGTAGGGACACCTCCTACTAGACCGGGTTGTTCAGTGCCTTGTCCAGCCTGGCTTTAAACACCTCCAGAGAGGGGACATCCACAACCTCTCTGAGGAACCTGTTCCAGTGTCTCACCACCCTCATCATAAGGAATCAAGCTAGTCTTGGCATACAAGTTTCCATCTATGCACACACACACATGAAATGGAGCTCCATGGATTTGAATCACACTCAGTTCCAATGAGCTAAAAAAGCCGTTAAAATGAGTGATGAACCAACAGAGAGAGAATTCAAGCAGACTTGGCTTGATTTTTCTCACCAGTGAAGAAAAAACATCCAAGAATCTAACAAGGAGAAATTATTGAAGTTATTTGCAGCCTGCGAAAGCTTAATGTTCCATTCTTTTATTTTTAGTCAACTAACTTATGTTGGGAAAAAGGCAAAGGAGTATCCCACAGTTGTGTTTCATCTGGTGTTTCTTTTATTCTCCTGCCTGCTGAGCTTGAAGAGGCCCACCCTGCCTGCTGGAGGGACTGCCTGTCCCAATCATTTGGCCTTTGTTTTTCTGATACATCTTCTGAGTGTCCTGTGTACTACTCACCAGACAAATTCTAGTCTACTTTGAATATGGCTTGTATCCTCTAAGAGACTTCTGTTATTTAAGCTATCTTTTCCTGAAACAAGAGCTCAGCTGCTTCAAGAAGTTCCCCTTAAATGAAGGGCAGCTATTTTACCACCATATTCAGACTCCTGTGCAGTACTATTATATAGCTATGCATAAAATGTATGCAACTTTTCATAGTTTGTGCTAATAAAGATGCTATGTATTGAAAATATATCCAATTCTCCCCTGTAAAGATAGATCACTCTTAAATGCCTTCTGCATGTGAAATCCCTTACAATAAGAATAGTGTTTCCTTCACAGCTGAGAAAATTCAGAGCTTATTTACAAGTGATGGTATAATGTGAGCCATGGAATAACCCTGCATGGAATATTCACCATTGCTGCTAAATACTGAGCAGCCTGCTGTCAGCAAAATGTACTTTTTCACAGGTAAACTTTGCCAGGAGTGAATAGCTCTACCAGAGGCATAATTATAAACAGAAGCGAGGGTATGCTTCAATATGTGGGCAATGCAAAATAAAAGTCACCTCTCATAAGAAGCCATGTGCTCTGCAAGCTACACAAAACTTTTGAAGCGCTGAAGACATTAAATGTCACCACCAGCAGGGTGTTCATGTAAGCCTGATAAAAAGCATACGTTTGCCTGCAGCCCAGTGAAGTGAACAATGCTGTGAATTTGGCAGGTACCTCTGTGTTGCTGACAAGGATCACAGCTGACTTCTCCTGCAGCAGTTCCCACCAAGCAGAGAAATCAGGAAGAGGAGCTGAGTTGAGCCCATGATGCAACCAGTCCCAGGGAACTGAGAGGTTATTTTACCATTTCAAGATCTCAAGTGTCCAATAGTCATGCAGTGTCTGAGCCACCCCTCAGTAGCTGGGTGTAAGTTTGGCTGTTCTTCAACAACTCTGATACAAAGCATTTATTCCTAGAAACGTCCACTTTCAACCTGAGATAGCAACTAGGAGTTGGTGCCTAGGTTCATCCTCTTCAGGCAATTTTCCACAGTTAAGCTCTCATTGAGTCATGGACCTTAATGAAGCAGTCTTTTTCAGATGCATCTTTTGACCAAACGTCTGAATAAATCATATTTTCCGTAGAAAAAAGATGCTTTGGTCAAGTACAGTAATAAAAGGAGTAAAAATGTGATCATCTGACAGTGTATGCCAAAAGAACCACTGGTAGAAAATAACACCTTAAGCTTCCAGAAATAAGTGCTCATTTTTATATGCTTGATTTGCTGAAAACAATGTTTTGGAACAGTAAAATTCTAGCTAAATCAGCAACAAATCCCACACCAATTTTTCCCTGCTAGTAGAAGAAAAAACAACTGTCTCCCATGTTATAATAGAATTTGTATTCAGTTTAACATATATCTGTAATAAGAAACATATTTGCACATATTCTTTCTTAGTATCTGTGTCTTCCACGAAGCTACATTGTTCAGTGTTTCCACAAAGTGATAAAAACGCATGTTCTTTTTCTTCCTTATAGGAAATAAATCCCAGACTTGTCCGTCTCAGATATATCTATGTGATTGTTAATATAAAAGATCTACCTTTCTTTTCAAACCTTAAATTTTATTGCAAATAAGCCTGCTAGGATGCCATATGATAGCATATGGCTTATAACCTGCTTCCTTACCCTTTTTGTCTCTATATGAGATTGAAGACAAGTGTTCCCAGTAGTCTTCTGAAAGTGGAAGTGAACAAGTAATTTACTTAGGAAAAATGTGTTGTACGTGGATTAATGTGGTGTGAAATCAAATTATGTGCAGAAACCTTACCTCTATACATGCCCTGGGTACTTTCAGTTCACAGAGTTTTTAAAAGGAAGAAAAGTTGTTATTCACAAGTATATGGGTTTTGAGAAACTGGAAAACAGTAACTTTTTGACTAACAGCCTTTCACATGTACAAAATTCAATCACCATTTGTGTTATAGATAGTTTTAACACTCCTGTGGACTTGGATGACCTGGGTCTGAATTGACAAGCGTATGTCCCCACAAGGAAAAAATGAAGCATGGGATTTATGCTGAAAGAGAACTAGATTTTTACTCTCTTGTTGATATAGGACAGCTCAAAACCCTTTTTTGACTCAGAGGCAAGCTTTGAGTTTTGAAGATGTAGCAGAGCATTCATCTCATATCACATGGGAAATAATTCAACACCAGTTGCTTACTGTTTATACCTAAATTTGTTTAAAATTACTTAATATTTTCTCACTATGGTGTGTTGTTGAACCTCCGTAGTAACCAAATAACTGGAAAGAGAGCTCAGAGACCAGTCTTCTGCAGCAATAAATCTCAAACCCAAGCCTCAAATGATGCAGTTCTTAAGATGTGCTTTGGGAAGCCACATGAAGACCTTCAGCCTGCACTAAGGGAGGAAATACTTTCCTTATCCTTCAACTGTCTGAGATTTCATGATGCTTTATTTACTCTATTGTGAAGACTTGAAATAGCAGAAGGGATAAAACTAAAATGCTGCTGATCCTGGTGTTCTTGGCAAACACCTGCATATGTGTGGTGGCTTCAGATACAGACAGTATCATGATGACTCAGGACAGAGCCAGCCTAATCTGTGGCAGCCTCACATACTGCCCTGCAGGGAAAAATCACATGTCCTTCTGAGCATTCTCTTTCAGAGCCTATGCAGTTCTTGCCAGAAAGTTGACTGGTATCTGCACATCAACATGTAGGAGAAAAAAATGCCTAGATTCAAAATTTAGCTGTGCTCCCATCCCGTTTTTGGAAGTAATCATTATCAAGCACTATAATCACAGCACTCCTCAGAGCAACTGTCTGGGGACAGAAGGGAAGGGTCAGCAAGACAGTTCAGATACACCCCAGACCTCCATGGGACTCAATGTATGCATGAGAAGGAGTGCATGAGTTTGTATACATCTTTGGGCCCTTCAAAGCAAAAATAAAGCCCAGCTGCCTATTCTGGCTTATATCCATGGCTGCCAGAATTTCAAAAATGTTTTGCAAGGGATTTTTCAGTTTTCCCACACTGAGTGAAGAAGAGAAACTTTTCAATCTGCATGACTTATTTCATTAAAAAAGGACAACAGTCAAATCAAGTGCATATGGATGTAGATGCGCTAAACCTGTGTGAGTGAATGTGTGCAAGAGAAACAAGATGGACAAATCCTCCCTTGAATTTTAATGAGCAGGTGGAGGAGTCAGTCCCCCACAGTTCAGCAGCAGGGAGAGTCACCTGCATCTCATCTGTACTTAAAGCAACTGCATCAAGAAATAAAATAGATTGCTTTGTTGGTTTTTGTTTTTATCTGGTAAGAAATACTGTAGGTATGAAAAATTATGTAAATGCAATAATTCTTTTAGACTGAAGTTTCAAGTAGGAAACTACTCAAAGTAGAGTTGAATTCTGTAATTTTTATAATTTCTGCCTTCACTCCTGTTCCTTAAATTCTATCCTGAGTTGCATAATCTTAATTATCTTTTATTTACCAGCCTGTATTAGCAGGTTCTTAAAAAAATATCTAATATGATGACAACAGTCACTAGAAAAAAAATCATGTTTTGTGAACTTCTAGTTCCCAATAGCATAGACTGTTGTTATCAACTTTTCAAACAAAGACAAAAAGAGAGTACTGTACACAATATGTGAAATATTTTGCTTGAAATAAAGCTACTAAAAACTAATCTGATGTTATTCATGCAATTAGATTTCCACAATTACTATGTTTTTTAGAGCTTGGATTCTAATAAGAGAAGTGGCTTGGTTTCAGCTAATTACCAATCTTTCATACAAATGATGTGAATTACTTTTAACTTCAAAACTTGGAGAACCTCTTTTGAGAGCAGACTTATTGAAATGTGAATAAGTCTATTCAGATTCTAGCTGAAAACTATAATTTCTACTTTCTTGTGCAATTGAGCCTTCCAAATGCATTCCAAGCTTAAAGCAAAGCAGAAAAGAAGACAGATGGGATCTGAAAGTTAAGATAAAGTTTGACCTATGTGGTCAAGAATCTAATTTGAGCAAAGCCATTTTGCATAGTTCTGGCTGTAGATTCTGACTGCTGCTTTGAGCAGGGCTGTCTCTAGTGTGATTTTTACCCTGACTGTTGGAAGGGTGCTAGATCTTGAGCCCTTGTTTATGAACTCAGAGAATGAATTTATTTTGCTGAAGATCCACTGCACTTTCTGGTGAGATTTTATTTTTAGTCGAACTGTATATTCCATTCTTTCTTATATTAAAATAAATCATGTGATTTCCTTATGCAGTAATGCATCCTTGATTGTGAAGGTAGTGTCTCTCCAGGGTTTTGACTACACCAAAGGGAGCTGTAGTTTCAATACTTTTTACTGATCACATCCAAGGTCATCTGAAAACTGTTGCAGAAAATTCCCTAATACATGAAATATCATACATTATGAGCTAAATGCACTAAAACTTTCTGAATGACCACCCTTCAGTGTTAACCTGTCCTGATTCACCTTATAGAGATCAATTTTTCATGACCTAAAGCAAAATTTATTTAGTCTTTTAGCTGACCTAATGAAATGATGTATTGCAGGATGTCCCTGCTCACTGCGAGGGGGTTGGACTAGGTGATCTTTAAAGGCCTTTTCCGATTCTATGATTCTAAGTCTTCCAGTTTTCAATCAAAAGTAAGATTTTTTTTGTCTATCTTAATGCAAAGCCAGATATTCTGTGTCCAGCTAATTTCATTGACTGTTAGTAGAAGAAACTGATAATTTTCCAATGTACTTTATTCCATACAGTTGTGTGTACATGAAGTACATAACTTGTTCAGGATATGTTCCTTTTCTTTCCACTTCATCAACAGTCACATACTTTTTTTTTAGCACTTGCCATCTGCTCTTAATTAACAAAAGCAAACAGTGATCGATAGATACATACTTTGTCTTGTAATAGTCACAAGCTGTCAGCTTACAGGTGTGGTGAAAACTAAGAACCGAGAAAACAGATTCCCCAACTGGGAGAAAGGTCTTCATGAGCTAGTTTATGTGACTTTAGACCTCCACTAGACTTGTAGGCTTCTTTCATTTTTAGAGTTGAAAACAGGATTCTACTTCTTTCTTAAGTAAGAAAACAGCTTGGAAAGCAAAAAAGAGAAGTATTTTCCCGAGACTAAGATTAATACTATTAAAATATATGTTGAGTAAAGGCAGAAAGCCATGGAAAAAGTATGGCTGAAAGACAGAATAGAATCATGAGTACTTTCTTAAGGTTATGAAAAGCTGTGAACTGGAATGTATGTATTGGTGCAGAAGGATACACATATCATAGCAATTTATAATTTCAGAGAAAATTGTAGAACTGTAACTGTAAAAGATTATATGGGCAATTCTTAAGAGAACAGTAAAGAAAAAGTTACCAGTGCACTTCAGTAACAGTATGGCAGTAGGTTTTGAACTAGACTATTTCTCTTCATGTCCTTTGTTTCCCATCTAATCAGTTCTTCTCCACAGATAGATAGTTGCAGCTCTTTAATTTCTTTCAACACTGCAAATAAAATATTTCCTAACAAGATGAGGAATTCCAGTACTTTCAAGAAAATTATAGGGAGTTTGAAGATAATCCTCTTTGTAGATAACTATAATGTAAGCTTTCCTTCATAGACGGGCAAGAAATTAAGCCTTTAATTATAAACTTCAAGGCTATGGAATATGTTTTTACCTTGCACTTATACAGAAATAAAACCTTTCAGACACACCTGCATAAACTGACTTAGTATGTAAACAATTATTTTAAAATTTATCTTTCCAGAAACTAGCTGGACCTGAAGAAATATCTCTGTTGTAACTTTTTTAAACTGATGCATTCTTCAGTGTGTTTTGGATTCAATAGCACAGTTCTTTAAAGAAAAATATTTTCCTAAAGATTTTCTGAACAACTCATCCTTTCCAAGACCTTCCAATTAACAATTGAACTAAAATAAAGAGACACTGCTTCATTTCAGTACAGTGGAGTGGGGTATTTTCTTCTTTGAGACCATGCATGGTATGTTACTGTAAAACTTTTCTACTTTGCTAAACATTCTTTGTCATGGCATGCAAGCAGAGGTAAGAGGGCTATTTTGAGAGGAACAAGATAAGAAATGTCAGTATGTAAATTATGTTAAAATGTACATTTGAGTAATTTGGCTACTTCCATGATTTTCCTCTGGCCTATTCCATTGATTTAACATTAGTAGGAATAGAACATAAATTAATTCAAAGGAAGTTCATACACATAACCAAAAAGTTGCATGAAAATGTGTTCTGTACTGACCATTAAAAATAATTACATTAAATCTTTTAAATATGTCTATCAAAAACTCTATTTCCTTAATCATAGTTTAAAAATAAGTTATTTTTTAATATTTTAGTTGGCTTTAGATGCTAAAATCTCAAAAGTTTTAAAATTGTTGCAAAATATTGCCCTACACAAAGATTAGACATTAGGAAGTTCTTCACAAGGAGGGTATGGCATAGAACAGGTAGTCCAGAGAGGTGATGGAGGCCCTGAAGACATTCAAAGCCAAGCCTGATGAGGCTCTGAGCAACCTGATCAAGTACAGGATGTCCCTGCTTACTACAGGGAGGTTAGCCTAGATGGCCTTTTAAGGTACTTCAAATTGTATGTTTATATGAGAAGAATTCTGCTAATCATCCAAATGACATCATCTTTAATATTTTCAGAATTTTCATGAATCCTACCCCCCCCTCTGCAGAACTTCAGTGGATATGTCTAACCTCAGAGATCAAGGGACAAGTAAAGTCTGTAATTCCATATATTTTTCTAGGTACCATTCTAGGACCACAATTATTTTGACAAAATGGTTCCTGCTGTATGTTAGGTAAGGGAAAAACAGTCCTGAAGTCAGGGAGTCAGTGAGACTAGATGTGGCAGTAAAATTCACCATGTATGCAGTTCATAAAAAAATCAGTGTTCCAGAGAGCAATGTAAAAGGCTGAAGCAACAGCTGTAGGTGGTGAAATACAGTCACAACTTTTGAGTCTCCTTTACTTCTTGCATCTCATAGTTCTTGCAGGATGGAGGACTGTGAGATTTTGGGACTAAATCAGCTGTTGAAACTCCTATGTATGTCGTTTTACCTAGACATCACTGTCTTTTTTCCACCTCAGTCAAAAGCATCAGGAATGATGACAGCAGGATTCTTGGAACACTATGACAATTCCCATTACAAATCTCACAGATATTTCCCCTCCAATAATCATCACCACAAGAAAGCATACAGATGAACACAAAGCCTGATTAATTCAATTATTCTTTCTCTCATTCTGCTCCATTATGTAGCTTCAGCTGTGAAAGCAACAAAAAAGATGTTACATATGTGGTGTAACTATGAATACCTTAACATTATAAGACCAAATCATCATGATAAAATGAAAACTATCAGGTTGCTTCAAATAAATTGAAGCCTGAGTTCATTCAAAATCTTTCTATATTCACCACAGTGCACAAAAATCTTTTCTTTGGACATTTACATCAATGTATTTCAGCAACAGTGCACAGCTACAGCCAGTTACAATGAAGAGCAATGTAGTTTCATTTAGATGACACTTTAACACAACGCACATGATGCCTGTGAAGCATCATTACAACTTGCCAGTTCATAGCAAATCCCTCTCTTTGAACACCTTGTTGTGATGAGAGCTGCCTGCCAAGAAAGCTCTCAACAGATGGATTGAAGCTCTGAAGAATGTCTTTCTTGACTTGGAGATGTCTTTGACACCACTTTCACAGTAAGACTTGTAAATCCTTCTGTAATTTTGGGGAGGGATAAGAGATGTGTCTGCAAATGCACCTGATCAAAATATAAACCATTCCAGAGGTATTTCCTAATCTCTCCTCCATGTTTCTCAAAAGATAAAGTAAGCGTATTTCACTAATGCCTACTTTCTGCCTTAAAAGGTCAGCCACGTTGCCCTAAAGCACGCAACATAGAAAAGAAGTATCTGCATAAATAAGAGCATATATCAGGCATTGAACAGATACATGTGAAAGCAAATTAACAGCTGGGCTTTTGTAATGACTGATTTTGTTTATCTATGATATCACAGGCAATCTGAGGCCCTTCCTGCCCTTTAGGCTCAAAGGGTTTTTTAAAATAGGTACTTTATAGGGTAGAGACTTTGTAGAACCATGGTACAAATGTTATCATTAGATTTTTTTTTAAAAACATTTGAGCACTTCAGCCAAATCTCTTTCCAGAAGATAAGATTGCAACAATAATTGCTCATATAAAGGAAGTTTTTTCCTGAACTCTTAAGTGACCCAGGATTGGCTATGGACAAACCTCAGATGGCTTATCTAAACAACAAGACCCCCCTCAGTCCTGCAAAATTGAGCTGGTGGCATTGAGAACTATCTATCCCACAATATTTCTAGAACTTCCTATGCCAAGACTGATATATCACAACAAGGGCTGCCTTTGTAACACCAGCTGTTTATTCCTGCACTATTGTAGCTGCAAATTGAAGGGCAATGCACATAAAACAGGGAAAAACAAGAAAACAAACAAAAAGCAAAACCCCAGAGCTTTGCAAGCATGTGATACTTCATGAAACTCCTTTTAATATTATGGTTTTCACTAGAAAACCTGGAAGGACGTGACAAAATGTGCTTTATTTAAAATAGATTGTTTTGTCAAAATTGAAATATTTCATTAAAATTGCATCACTTTTGACAGCATCTGATAGACAAGTCTCTGAAGTCCAGAGAGCATTGTTTGTCACAACCAGTGTAAGAGAGATAATGAAAACTGTACATTTGATAAAACACTTAATCTCAGTTGTTGAATACAGAAAAAAAAATAGAAACATCCATGTTAGCAGAGAATTCTTATCTTGTAATCTATTCTGTTCATGAAGAGTAATTAATATTTTGCACTTATCTTGCCCATAGGGGACTGAAAAATAACCTGAAATCTGTAAATGGACTGGATGTGAACTAAATAATCTATTATGGAAGGCAGTTGAAAACTCTGTTTTTCCTGGTGTGAAAGGATTTGAAATAACTAAGTGAATCTCCACCTAACATGCCTCATTGTACACATTAGCAATAACAATGGAGAGGGTTGTAAAAGGTGAAGTGATACAGTTTGCAAAGTTTTAGCTCTTTGATTTTTTGCATTATAAATATTAAAAAAACTTGTCCATTTGAGGTTATTCAAATATAGCAGTGAAGAAACTGGAGCACTGGAACAACTTTTGCTCCTTCCAGCATATTTAAGAATCTAAAATTACATTTTTCTGAGAATATAAGAGTTTTGTAACACCTACGTGTGATTGAGGAAGAAATCACCACAATAAATACTACAGAGCTGAGCAGAGACAAAGTTCAATTCCAGATACAAAGCAAAAGTTGTGAAAGTTTTACCTCATTCAGTTCTGGTTTAAATGTACTAAAATACTAAAGGCATAAGAATGAGGGCCCGCACAGTATTTCTTCAAATTGCTACTAAGAAGTAGCAATTTGTTCAAGTGGTAGATCCTAAGGTGCATCAAGCAACTGTATGATTGAGACAAAAACCACCAAAAAAGTGTGTAATTTTTGCTGTTGTAAAAGTAAATCACATTCTCATATCTGAGGACAAAACTCCAATTTGTAAGGAAAAAGCCTGAATTGTTGTTCATCTTGAGATTCATTTTTATGCAACATTATGACACCAGGCTAGCAAACAAAAAATTCTTTTTTCTGTTGTTTCTGAATGTAACTTTCTGTAGCTGTATTAAATGTATAAGGTCACCAAGTTGTGAAGACTAAGGTCAAGATACAAATTGGCATGCAGCAAGTTATCCCACTGATTTGATTTTATGCAAAAATGCATAAACTTAGTCATGTTTTGAAACCCTTCCAGATTGATGTGCAAGAGAAAAAACTTTAACACAAAAGAAGGAATCTTCCTGTGCAAAAACAGATAAACATCAACTTAATGTAAATATCATATGTCTGGCAAAAATGCTAAAAAATATTGCCAAGTGTTTCTGTTTTCTCATCTCCCAGAATGAAAAGCCCATATGGATTAGATGGATTTTTGACAGCTCAGAAATGAACTCTAGTCACTTGGGTTCTGTCAATGACCAAAAGATTTATCCCATGGTTTCTTCAGCAGGTTATTCACAAGTGCAATGGAAAAAAGCATCCCAAAGATTTGTGCTGGCAAGGAGTCTGGTTGATGGTGAACCAGAAATGTACTTAAAACTCTGATGAAAGCAAACATTCTTTCTTCTGAGTTTTCTAATACTTGCTTAGTTTTCAGATAACCTCACAATTTACAGTTCTCCTACCAACAGTAAATCATATAGATAATACTGAATATGGGAACAAAAAAAGTCAAAGGAGACCAATGCACATTTTTTTTAAATATTGTACTCTTTGTTGATTAAAAAGGAAAGCAATTACAATGTTAAACAAATATTCAAATCAACAAGCTAGCTCACTCATTCCTAACTTCTATGAAAAATATATTTCTTCCACAGATGTCAAAAACAGACAGAGAATAACAACAATTACAGTAAGAGCAATACTAGATGATCATCATTAAAAATTTACCTGGAATCAAAGTATTTATCTAAACAATATTTTTATCTTGTCATATCTTGATTATAACTGATATTCTTGTTAAGACTGTTAAATCTTGGTCTTAGTGACTATAAGATATATAGCATGAATATTAAAATATTTATATTTATCATTCATTTGGAATGAAGTGGCATCAGGAAATGGTGCATTAGAAGTTATACATAATTTTCCTTCTAATTAAAGTTACTACCATTTTCAAATATCTATGTTTTCTTAAATGGCTATGTTATTGAACCGATTAAAAATGTTAAATAAATATCACCCTAAAATGCTTATCAAAATAAGATGTTTCAAAGTTTTGAACACTATTTCAAAGACAGCTTTGTCTAAGCATACTTCTTGTTGGGGGAGGAATGCAGTTAAAACCTCAGCAATTTTATGAATAGCAGTAATGTAGCTGTTGCATAATGCTCTTTAACATGAATACTCGTTAATACTCTTTATGCTCTTAAACATAAAAACTATTAAATCAAATGTTAGAACTATGTCAAAAAGCTACATTCTCCAAGCTATCAGAAAAATCTTTCAACTTGTCATCCATAATGTCAAATTTCTACTTCAGTAACTATTTATCTCTTTTCCTTTTATTTCCTATTTTTTATATTAGTTGAGCTTATGGAAAAATAGTTGCATGAAACACAAAGGAGCAAATTAAAAAAATCTACAATAATTTGTCTTAGCTTAGGATTTAGATCACGAGCTAAAAAAGATTTCCCCCAGCCAAATATGTCTCTGTAGCAATTCAAGCACTTCAATGAAACTCCAATGCGATATTCATATTCAAGACCACTTAACACTTTGTAGAAATTATGAACAAAATAACAAATTGAGAGAAAGAGGTCAGGGTCTTATCACTCTGCTTTTGAAGATGCGCATTCTCAAGAACTCAGCCTCTATATAGATATGCTACAGTACGAAGATAAAGACATTCTGTTTTTCCTGTAGGAATTGAGAGTCCATATCGAGTCTAAAAATCCTAATAAGCACAGTGTAAACTAATAAAGATAGATATAGCTAGCTGGATCTGACATTAGAATTGAAATCAACTACCAGTGATTGGTACATGTGGTTGTTGCCTTTCAGAGAGCACTGTGAATATGCACATTTTTACCCCAACGGATAAGACCAAGCAAGACAGGCAAAAAAACTCAGTTTTTGACACAAAGCAGTGTTTTCTGTATGAATGTGGCTGGTTAAAAGCAACAAAATTTAAATGGGTATTCTGTGCCATAATGGGTCATGCTCACCCTATACAGCTGGGAGAATCTGGCAGAGGGATCACATAAACTGCTTGGAGACTGGTTGGGCATCAGTCAGAAGGCAGTGAGTAGTGACATTGTGTATCACATATTTTCTTCCCTTTTTCTTCCTATTTTCTTCAATTTTTTTCCCTGCCTTTTCTGTCCTATTCAACTGTCTTTATCTCGATCCCTTAATTTTGCATTTTTTCCATATGTCTCGTGTGTTCCACTGGAGTGGAAGTGACTGTTGTGGTGTTCATTTTCCTTCACAGTTAAACCACAAGAGTTGTGGTCTGCATTCCTGAAGTATGGACCTCTGAGGATGAAAATCAAATAATAACAAATTTAAAACAATAAAAGAAGATAATATTTCAGATCAAGCATATTGGATTTTTTTGTAGTTATTAATAAATTTTCAATAATTTGGTAATAATTCATTAATATTTTCTTTCTCTGCTATGACATCAGGAAGAAAAAGTGTTTACATCACATTTTTGATTATTCTCTTTCATCTGAACTCTAGCAACAGTTTAAAATATGTATACATATCATGAATTCACAGGAATATTTTTCAAAAGTTGAAAGAAACTCCATTTTCTGGATAATTTGAGGTCTGCTTTATGGCAAGTCAGAACATAGTATACTAATTTTTTACTATTTCTCATTTTCCTTGGCTTAATGATTTAAAATTAATTACTAAATTCCATTTTCTCCAATTTTTCATGATAAATGAATGATTAAATTGGAAAAGGTGACTATTACTGCAAAATACATTTCCTTCAAATCATATTTTCGGAAACAAAAAAGAGAACAGCACCAAGAAATAAAGGCTGTTTAGGGCTTATATTCAACTATGACCAAAGGCAGAAGTGTTAAAAATCTTCAAAGCATCCACTCTCCTACAAGACTTCCAGTCTCTGTAGGCTCCCGAGAATCAGATAAACATCTGAGCTTTTAGATACTTGTCCATAACTTACCTAAATTCCAGGTCTTTTGAGGTCACCTATCATGCATTTCCTTATTTTCATGTTTGCCAGAGCCTTTTAACTCCAATTTTTCAGAGGTTTATAGAATTTAATTGCTCAACACCTCAAAAATATCAAAGATTGGGTGATTAAATTTCACTTAGCTCTCAGAAGTTATAGTTCACCATTACTTAATGCATAACTCTGTCTAAAAAAATGCCATTAACAGACACAATTCATACAATTGTGGAAACTCTAACATTCCCTTATATCCCCTTAAGATGAAGCTGCTCTAGTCATGCCATGTACACATCATCTCCTAGCTTATGAGTACATATTAAAAAAACCCAAACAAAAACTTTTCAGTGTGTTAAAAGTTATTAGAAAGTAAAAAGCTCTGTCAAATATAAATATATGCCAAAGTCTTTAATTTTCCTTTAAAAACAAAAAAATTTAAAATATCTATATTTACACAAATTTTTGTGCTGCATAATTTCACTCTTCTTAGAGACTAATAACCAGTTACTTCTTAGTATTTTTCATGTCTTAAAATTTTGTGTTCATTCTTCAAATTTATATCCATCTTTTCCTTTCTACAGTTAAATAATAGTTCCTTAGGAAGCCATTACAAATATTTTTGCATTTGACTGTCTGAAGTCAGGATTCCTAATAAGGATTCTGATCCTAAAATCATCATAAAGTATCTAACTCGCTAAATTTTTAGTACTCACTTTCCATCATCTTAACACTGAAGAAAAAGTAAAACAATATCAGCCTGTTGCTTGACTATTTAACATTATATATATATTCCAGGCTTGGAGAGAGACACATCAACTGCTGACCTCTTCCATGGACTTCAGAAATGAGCAAGAGAAATTCAGAGCTGCTCCTCTGTCCATTTCCATTTTCTATTCACTTGACTTAGGATAGAAGCACTTTTGCATGCAGAGATGGCATATAATAGTCTCAACAACTGAAACTGGATACTGAATGAACATTAAATAGAGCTGCTGAGATCAGGTTGTCAGGATTTCTAAATGGCTAGATTGCATTCAAAGAAAGTCAGTGAAGCTGTTGAAGGATCTAGAGCACATGTCTCTGAGGGAGACTGGACTTGTTCAGCCTGGACTTGTTCAGCCTGGAGCAGCTGAGGGAACTGGGCTTGTTCAGCCTGGACAAAAGGAGGCTGAGGGAAGAATGTTTCATTCCTTACATTTACCTGAAAGGAGATTGTAACAAATTGTCCCTGGAGATATTCAAATGAGGTGTAGATGTTATGCTAAGGGAGAGGGTTTAGTGGTGGACTTGGTAGTGTAAGATTCATGGTTGAACTTAATGATCTTATAAGTAACTTCCAACCAAAATGATTCTATGATTCTGCAACTGTTTTTTTGCAAAAGAATGTGATTCAACATGCAAAATGGGAAAAAAATTAAATATTAAGGTCAAATGATATTCTAAAAACACTCAGAGAGAAAAACTGACATTCACAAATTGATACAAATGGCACTTCCATAATCAGTGTCCCCATATTAGTAACATAAAGTTAATTCAGAATAAAACATATTATTTCAAGAAAGTATTCTATGTTTTAAATGGGTAGTAGATGTCATAGTTATTTTAGCTCTATCATCACAGCAATTTTAGTATGACAGTGACACAATTTTGTACTTTTCCTCAGTGAGAACAATATGGTACTCACAAATCAAAGTTTAGTTGCCTTTTCAACTTACAGCATCTGACAAAATGTTAGCTTGACATTGAAGTATATAATTTATTTTAATTTGATGGTAAAACATAAAAATGTGGTATTTCTCCTAATATGACTATTTTTCATTTCATAATACATTTGTTTCCCAAATTATTATTCCTATTAGCAAACTTAAAGGCTCTAAATAGCCCTTACCCTTCTGTTTTGTTTGAATTCCCCCAACAAAACTTTGTGTCATGGCAACAAAAAGCAGTACATTTGTTTTGTGTCTAAAATTTGCTATGGTAATTTCTGCAATGATATCTAGTAGTGATATCTATTAATTTTTTATGACTTTTTTTTTGAGTATCCTTTCTAGGTTTCAACTGTCTAACTAGAGTTGAACACAATCTCTGTGTTGAAGTGAGAAAGGCATAAAAATTAGATTTATTCTAAATGGATGTTGAAATTGGATAATGTACAAAATCTCTGTCTGTTTGAGACAGCAGAATGATAAATGAGCATGCTTTAGAGTGGAAAGCCCTCCAGGTTACGTATCTCCTCAAATCCCCTTGAAGACTGAAAGCACATCATAGCCATTACTGTATCAATAGTCATTAATTTTCAAAAAAAAGTTAGTGAAATAAACATTCAGAAGGAAAGGCAGAACATCAATTAGTCCTGACATAGTTAAAGCAGTAAATGGCCATTTCAGAACTGAATTCATAAGGAAGGAAAATAATTGTCTAAGACACTGATATAGAGGGGAGTTGAGATTATGTGATTGATTAATCAATTTTTTATTGTTAAAACATTTAGCAAAGTAGAACATATATGACTGTGAATGTAATTAATATTTTGATGCCCCAAAGCATTATCTGCTTCTCTTAAAATTATTACATTTTTTTCTCTGAAGTAGAAGCCACTTGTTCTGTGCTGGGTGTGGGCAGCATCAAGAAGAAAATTACCTTTGCTGTACTTGTAGTACCTGTGTAGTATACTGCACTTACCATGTTCTGAGATCACTATCAATTTAAAAAATTAACAGAAGAACCTGTAAAGATAATTTTTAGCAGCAGTATAGAGAACATAAGGCCAGCTCCCAATGCCTTTCCTCATGTTGAGTCATACTTTAGCATTCCAAGAGGATCCCCACTGATTTCAGAGAGATTGTTTCTACTGAGGAAATGGTGAGATTGGAACAAATCAGAATCTGCTCTTAATGTGTGAATTTTCTATATCACAGAGCTTCCATAATCTCTACATAAACACACTGTAAATAGTTTATACACTCTAAGGTAAAATGACCATCGTGCAGTATGCAGGTCCAACTTGGAGTACTTGCTGTCTTGGTGAAGAGCGGTGGGATTGTCCTACAGCAAACACTGGGAGTTGAAAGAAAGGTCAACAATAGTCATAAACTCAAGTTCTATCATATGGAATGTTACAGTTTTCATATGCTGTGAAGCATGGACATACAGCAGAGTGAGTTCCAGAGCAAACGTGAACCTTCTTAAACTAAGTTGAGCTCAAATCATGTCAGCCATTAAAAGCCATTAAAAGCTGATCCAGCTGTTACATTTTTATTATCTTTTCAGGTATCCAGCTCATACTTTTCAGACAGGAACTGTTACAATTGTGTGAAGAGAAGGGTTTTATCCCATTATAGTTTCAAATAAAATTTTACAAGATAACTAGTCCTGTATACAAAATCCCTTGTATTGGCAATACTTGGGATACTCAAATTACTCTCTTTCACTTCTTTGAATCAAGTTTAAGCTTGGCATCATGACCTGTATAATCCTACACAACTCCATTCCAATCTACACTTCTCACATGTGTAACAATCACAGAATGGTTGAGGTTGGAAGCAATCTGGAGTTCATCCGATCCCACACCCCTCCTCAAGCAGGAACACCTAGGCACAGATGCAACTGTATCCAGGTGGTTGTCCAGAATCTCCAAGGATGGAGACTCCACAGCATCTCTAGGCAAACTGCCAGTGCTAAGTCATCTTCACAATAAAGTCGTATTTTCTATAACATAAAAGCCTTAGACTCACTTAAAACTCATTGGAACCTGACATCCAGACAGATCTCTGTCAATAGAAGGGCTAAATAGGGCTCAATAGAGCCTTCTCTCAGCCTGGAGAAGAGAAGGCTCAGGGGGGACCTTACAGTAACTTACCAGTATCTGAGGGGGTCCTACAGAAAGGCGGGGGAAGGACTTTTTGATAAGATATTGGATGGGAGGACCAGAAACAATGGATTGCTCCAGATTTGGCCTCAGCAATGCTAAAGGGAAGGATCACCATCTTCAGCCTGCTGGCAGCACTTCTCTTAATGCAGTCCAAGATACCTTTAGGCTTTGTGCAATGGTACATTGCTGGCTCAGTGTTCAATGTGATGTCCACCAGGCCCCTTGAGTCTTTTTCTGCCAAGCTGCTTCTTTCAGGCATTTGGCCCTTGAAGATGAAGTTGTTAAAAATTACATTTCTTTCCCCCCTGAAAAATTCAGAAATGCAAACAAGTTTATCTGTTGTCACATAAATATTTTTGTCTCTTGGATTATTAGAAAATCTGACAGTTTCAAGTGTGTAAGACTCCTGTTTTAAACCATGACAATCTGTAGCTCTACAGAGAAAAGACAGCCTTTGGAAAACGGTATCTAAGTAACCGCTTGATCAATGTCCATTTGAAGGATATCTCAAGGAGTTATTTTAGCAATCCACCTTGAAATCCTCAGCTCATTCTAGTAATGTTTGTATACTTGTATTGAACAGAACTGTATTTTTCATAAATCTACAAAGATTGCACAGGGCAGCTATGAGGGATGGGCAGATTTAGCCAGGGATGATTCAGTCCTGTGGAAGTGTAAGCAGCGTGGGCAAGACATCCAAGCAGACCACAGGGAAATAGCTGGGAATTAAAGAAAATGGAAAATCTTATTCCTCACAAGAGCTCCTTTGTGCAGTTCACTTAGTCCACTTTGGGAAGGAACTTGTTTAGGCTTGTCCACATGGAGACTTCACATTATTTTGCTACAGCTTTGCTTGGCAACAGTTCAGATCAATTCAAGCAGCCTGTATTGATATGACAGACAATGGAGGCAGTGTCAAAAGGGAGAGAGAAAGGGATCCTTATAGGAACCTGTCTGAGACAGCAATGCTCTGTTGCCTTCTAAAGAGTTTTCTTTCACTCACTTTAGCGGCCATAAGTTTACCACAAAAGAAATTCCTTTTGTTTTCATGGAAAGGTCATAACAAACAAGCAGATAACTGAAGACAAAGTAAGAAGAGATCTGACTCTGTTGTCCTCACCAGCTGAACTGAAAAAAGGTGTTTTTCAGATTATCCTCTCTCTTTGGTTCTAACTGGGATTACAAGAGGAAGAGCCAGAATAAAAAAAATTTTAAAAAAAGGACAGATTTTTTCTGGCTTAATCAAAAATCCCAGAAGATTAAGTGTAGATGCAAAGCTACCAATGGGTTATCTCAAAATGGAGCAGAACAACTAGCTTTCAACAAACATTGTCCACAATTTAGCAAACAACTCCCTGCAAAAACTCCAATTTTAATAATGAATTTGGCTCAGGGAACTTGAGCCAACTTGAAAATTGGCAGATGAAGACAAAGCGAAAATACTAAAAAGACAAAATAGCTTTCATTGTCACAGATGAAAATAGATCTTGGGTTTTTGTGCTTTACGCAGAAGTTCATTGTTTTTCTTCCTTCTATGGTGCAGAACTACAGGGACAGAAAGATTTTTCATATTTTGGAGCCACGTCTTCACTGGTATGAAATGTGATGTTATACAGAGTTCTAGAAGCTGAGACTTAGCCTCAGCATTTCAGCATTTTTTCTCTCCTTCCTCGTCACTGATAGCTATGAAAACATTTTTGTAGTGCAAATATTCTCTCACTAGACCTTTGTTGGATGAATAATCCCAGTTGCCCTTTGGGAGCTCATTACACAGCCTTGCTCCTTTTACCCAAATGTACTGCAGCTTTCACATATAGTCGCTTACATTTTGCAGTTGAATTATACAAGCAGAGTACAATGTGTTGTTGAGTCGCATATGAATTTTTAGTTCCTGTTTTAACAGGGTCTTAGTTTGCTGTTAGTTTTGAAAAATTAAAGTCTCTGAAACCCACTGCACTATTGGATATGGATCAGTGGAGAGACTGCTGAGAAGAGAGACTATGCAGTGTACTATAGACAAGTCTCTGCGCTGCTTCTGTGCTCACCACCTGAATGCAGTGATTTATGAGACCTTGTTTTCTTCCACATTCCCAACCCAGTCACAGGAGGAACTGTCAGCTGCAAAGCTCTGACAATGCAGCATTATTCATCTGACAGTAATTCATCTCTCTTAGAGATGCATTAGCCTTTCACAAATCCAAAAAAATACATATATACTGAGGCAAGATATCTGCTACACAATAATTTTATTATTGCATGGAGAGTGAGACAAAGTGAAAATTATCTTTCATTAGAAATTTCCAAATATCCTCAAATAAAAATTCCTATATTTTCAGAATTTTACATAAATAAAACTCAATCCAACAAAGTCCCATGAGCATATTCTCGAGGAAAAAATATTGTAAAAAATACATAATTTTTATTATGAACTGAAATTCACTTAAAATTTCATCTCTTTTCTTAATTGATTCTTAAAAGAAAATATTGTGATACTGAAATTAAGTGAAGAAACCCTTACACAAAGACTGATTTTTTTTCAAAGACAACAAACCAGCCTGCAATTCCCAGTATTCTAACTCTTGGATAAGGACAGTAAACATCCATTTCTGGCAGATTGTCAAACCTCCTTTACCCAGAGATTCTAAGCAGAATCAAGTAGAAGATTCCAAAATGGCAAGCTTAATATAGAATATGTCATCAGCTGCTCACGACTGGACAGATATTTAGGATGTCTGGAACATAATAGCCTGTACCAACTATGGATGATGATAATTATTTTTAAAATGTTAACAGTCAGCAAACTCAACAAGTGTGAGATCATTAACATTTGATGTAAGGTGACTGATAACTTCATTTTACAAGAATTTGAAAGGAAGGATATATGCTCTATCAAATAGACTGTCATAGCTTCTGAATGTGTCCGCTGTTGGAGAAAGTTACATATCTTCTAAAGAAACTGAATTATTTGTGGTCTCACTCTTGCTCTACAAGTATGAAAATAAAGTTTTTAAAGGGACTCAAATGAGTCATATCACATTACTTTAACTGTTCTAATTAAACATGAAAACTAAAATCCTACTCAAAAATAAAAATTAAGAAATTATGAAAAAGAGCATATCTACTTGAAATACCAATTTTCAAGAATAAGATACCAAACAGTAGGTAAGAAGTTAAATTTTTGCATTGAAACTCCTTAACAAGATAGAAATTTTTTAAAATCCCACACTTTCGTGCATTTCAGAGTGGTATCCTCAAAGATATGCACTGATTTGAGTACTTGAAATTTCAGTTTAATGGTTTTCAACATATTCTTTTGTATAAGAGAGTATCAATAGTCCTTTTGTTACATATTCATATTATAATTTACTGTTAAAAAGAGAAGATACTAATAAAATTATGTTTCCACACAGTGACTTGGAGAGACTAACAAATAATGCCACTCTCAGTAGGCATTTGTATGAGTTGATCTTGCAAATCTCCAATAAAAGTGCCAGTGTTTAATCCTAAATCCCCATTGCTAGAATGGAATATCTAGGTCTATTTGTCCAGCTGTTGTGACGAAGGAGAGTAAATCAATCATTGATAGTTTTTCAACCTTTTCTCCACTGGAAGACCCTCAAACGTTTTTGCCTAGATGAGACAGACTCAACTCTTCCAGAATTTCTAGTAGTTCATGACTCCAAAACTTCCTTTCATGCTTGTTTATCTCTTCTCAGTTCATTCCTATTCATCTATATCTTACTGGAAAATGACATGCAGTTTGGAACAGTCATCCAGGTGAAACCTTGCATCTCCTAAAAAAAAATTACCAGTTACTTCTTGGGTGAAAGACACAGCCTTCATTCTGAAATGAGACTTTTTCAGTTCTTTTTGCAGCCTCATAAAGCTACATTATTTTAATTTTTCATCCCATTTCTGCCATGAAAAATAACATATTATCTATCATGCTTTTTCTTCACAAACATTTCACACATTTTTTACTATATATTTTTTTTATGATTTAATACTCTCTCTTCAAATCCTAACAACCATTTTGAATGGCTATGAAGAATTACATTATGTTTCAGTTTAGTCATGAGTTTGAATTCGGTATTATCCTACCATTAAAAAGATTAACTAGCCCATGAAAAAACATGACTGTCTCCTACAATAAATAACGCCTTTTATTTGTACCCAGGGAAAGTTTAAAAAGCCATGTTCTCTCTCTTGTTCAAAGTAATACTTGATGACATCATTAAGGTAATAAGATCATCAAGACCCAGCCACCTTTCCTACACTGTTAGGTCAAATGACTTCAAAAAAAGTTAATTGCCTTAGAAATTTTAACAGAATTTGTGCCCAATAGCATATCTATTATAACCATTAAGTAGAAATACATTTTTGTGTGAATATTAACCTTCATTTCCCAGTTCACTTATGACCAAAAATGTAGAAGAACCTCAGGAATCTCTGTTCTGTATGCTACCATCATCTGTTCTATTCTAGGAAAAGTTCAACAGGCTAAGAAATCAAAAATATAAACACTGAACTGAGAAACAAGAGAAGATATTTTACAGATTTGATTCAAACTCTTGTCTTGTGGTAACAGAATTTATATTGAAACACTTCGTTGCGCTGAAACACTGAGTAATGCTTCTTAGATGTCTACAAAATACTATTTCATGGCTATATGTCATTTGTTTGTTTCTTTGTTGTTTTTTTTGTTGTTTTGTTTTGATTTATTTTGTTTTTAACCTGGAAAAAGCATTTCCAAAGCTACAATAGTTTTGTTTTCTTGATCAAGGAAGGTTTTGAACTTCTCAACATTGCAATCTTGGGATAGCTAGCCAAACATACCCACTTACTTAATTGGCCTTTTCAAACAGAGGGAAATTTGTCTGGCTTGGAAGGGGGAGGACACTGTCAAGTCATTATGGCAGAATGTTTTGTTTTTCTGATCTCTTTGTCAAATTCTCTTAATTGCATTACACGATCCCATTGTACCTTAATTGCTACACATCTGGAATGCAACATAAAAGGCCTACTGGATTGGTATCTCTTGTTTCTTAAAAATAAAGTGCTATAGGAAATAAATTTTTGTTTGATCTGGTCAGAAAAGAACTCAGAGCAGGCAGTGATAAAGGTATTTGTTGTTTCAAAAACATTATATGTAGTAATTAAAATAGCCCATTTGTCTCACTGAGAGTGACTGACAGGAGTATAGCATCACTTTGATTTTTTACAGACCCACCATTTCAGAACAATTTACTCAAGTAAAAAGATCTGGCAGCCTTGTATCCCCTGGAAATCGACATAGGTAGATATGGATCACAATTTTAATAAACAGTGAGAAATAGTTTAGAGGTATTTTTCTTCTTTTCCTCTCAATGGAATCTGCAGATACAGCTAAGGGACCTGGGGAATTTCCTTATCTGATCATGGTATTAGTAATAGATAAAGTTCAGGTTCACTTTTAGCACACAATAACATGAGACAAAGTCAATATTGTTATTCAGATATGCTCCATTTGTCTACACAGAAATAAAGTAATTCACTAAGCTTATTTATATTTTGGCAATCGGGATCAATTACTGTGCAAGGTATGAAGACATCCCAGTGTGTCCTCAATCTCATTTAGGGCAAGATAAAATTGATGTGTAATTTTCTTTTTTTTTTAAGGTGATAAAATTAAGAAAACTGTACAAAAATAGAATCAATACACTGTGTTGCTTTTGTCCACTTTCTTTTGGCTATCAATTACATGTGCATCTTTAGGATACATCTAACAGATTGTTTTATATTCAGAAACATCAGCATCAGTGTCAAAGCAAGCTTTTATTTCCATTATTTCTGTGGCAATATATATTTACTGATGTGCAACACAGAATTTTCAACATTGTATCAGATACATTTCTAACAGTGGCCATGTCAGACACTTCACACTAATATTAAAAAAACATAGTAGCAAACAGAAGGGAATCTTGTAGTAGAAACCACCATAATCACTGAGGTATAACGTCTATTACTTGTTCTGAAAATGTTGTTTCAAATCCATTAAATTGTTCTAATACTAACATCCAATTTCTTTCTCTTTTTTTTTTTTTTCTATGAGAATTCTAGGAGCATTCCATATCAAAAAGCTTTGCAGTGTGCTATGTAGAATAGTATTCTCTTTCATGAATTTTAGATTTCTTCTACTCAAGTTTCTTTATATTTCTCACATTTTTAAGAGTAAGAAGAACGGATGCTACAAGCACATAGTTTCTTTTTTGTTCTTTAGATTCTTTTATCTAATGCCATGACAGCCTTTCTTCTATGATAAGCAGAACAGCCTTTGAGTTTCTCCTGATCAAAACATTTTTCATAACCATAAATTTGATAATATCATCATGTGATTCTGGTTCACTCTGTATTCTGCATTTTTCATTTTTCCTTTTAATATTGGTTGTCCAACTTCACATAAAGTATTCCAGACAAACATATCAATGAATTGTGTAATGATAATAACATTTTCAAGTAAAATTTCCCAGTACTTGCAAATCCGAGCTTAGATTATCCTTCATCTGATTCCTATTTAACTGTCTTGGACATAGTTCCTCCCTAACATATCTGCAATGACAGAGAGATCCCTAAACTGAGCTGTTGTTGTTAATTTTAGTCTCTTCTGAAGTACCTCAGTTTTTCCCTGTAGTATTCTTTTATATTTATCAGCAGTGAAATCTAGTGCAATAGAACTGACTTCAGTCACTTCACCATGTTATTATTTCTGAAAATTTTCACAATACACTGGGTGATTTCTAGAACCATTCTCATTTATATTTGTATTTCTGTCTAACAAGTATTTTCTGCTTTCATTTATCCCAATATGCACTCACCTTCCTCATTAAATCACCGATGCAGAAATTGCTGAACTTCTAAAAGACTTTAATACTTCTTCCATTGAGAAAAAAGTGCTTCTTGAAATAACAAATTGCCCTTTGTTTGGGGGAATAAGGAATGAGAAAATGACAGAAAGAAGCCTGCAAACAAGATTATTTTGTGAGGTAATGAAGAATGTGTCTAGTAAAGGAATAGTGTTAACCATTTCCTAAGGACAAAGACCTGACACCCATTTCATGTCTTATGAACCTTATTTTAGCCATGGCTTCTATCATAAAAAATTCTTACCCACAACTTAACCTAGTATTTTCTAGATGGCTTCAGAATTTACCAGGCCAAATCCTGGCCTGTCTCATAATGGCCCTGGGAAAGGTTCCTCAGGGACAAGGGGGCCACCCACACTGATCTCAATGGACTTGAGACATGGGCTTACAAGAATTTCATGATGTTCAACAAGGGCAACAAAGATTATTGAGGAACCAGAGCATCTCTCCTGTGAGGAAAGGTCGAGAAAACTAGAATTGTTCTGTCCAGGACAGTGAGCACAGGGGAGATCTCGTCAATATGTCTGAAGGGAGGGCATAAACAGTACAGAGACAGGCTCTTTTTGGTGATACCTCATGAAAGGACAAGAGGCAATGGGGACAACAGGAGCACAGGTGGTTCCCTCTGAACATCTGGAAACAATTTTTTATTGTCCGAGTGACTGAGCACTGGCAGTTTAATTAGAGAGGCTGTGGAGTCTCCATCCTTGGAGGTAGGATACAGTTGTAGGCAACTGTGCCTAGGTGTTCCTGCCTGAGCATGTGTGTTAGACAAGATGAACTCCAGAGGTCACTTTTGACTTCAACCGTTCTGTGGTTCTGTGATTCTAAATTCACAGTCCAGGACTGACACCTTAGCATCAGACTTGAAAATAAACATACAGAAGTCACATAGTTCACTTGTGGAAAACATATCGTAACACAGTTGGTAAGTTAAAGTTTGATTGGTTTGTTTAGCAGATTGTTGAATACAAAATGGATGGGAAAAGATGTGGATGATAGATTTAAGATTAGCATCTGAGGGAAAGAGATGCAGAAAGTTTAAAACATTATTTACGATAAAGGATGTCTCAATATTTTGGTCCAGTACCAGGTAGTCCCCAGTATAGTTGAGGTAATTTTCACAGTACAAATGTAGCACATTATAAAAAAAAATACATAGAGTGTCTTTTCTGGTCCTATATATCTGACATTTTTAAGAGCATATTTATTTATGGGGACCTAACCTGCCTCATTCACTAATTTTAATGAAATCATACTACTTCCCTCTTGTCATAGCTGCGTTCTGCTGCATTATATATGTTTGCCTGGAGAACTGGCTGACTGTTAGGAAAGAAGGATGTTATTTCCAGCCCTGAAGTGCCACAACATTAAGGATTTTAATTCATATGCTCTTTTGTGATTGCATTGCTCTCTCAACTTCTCTTTAGAAGTAATTTGGGAGTAAAACTTCTTTTTATACACAATCATTCTCTCCAATTAAGTTACTTTATACTTCTCCAAATTTTTGGAGGCAGACATCTACTTTTTGTCTGAAAAGTTTTGCTTCAGAAGAGTGTCATCCACACACATTTTAGAGAACTGTTTTACTTAAAAGAATTCAGGCAATAAAAAATTAAGGTAAATGAGGATTTGAGTCAAATATTATTTTTGTTGCCACATTAATAATTGATAGCTTGTTACTTGCTAATGAGATGATAAAACCAACAATGCATTTTACCTAAAACATCTAACATTTTTGCTATGTATTAATACTGTCTTATATCAAAACATCTAGTTTTCTAATAGCTGGAAATCACAATTTCCAGTATTTAAGCATGATTAGTTCTAATTTTTGTCAGTAAGTGAGCTGAAACTGAAGTTTTTCTTAATATTTATGTAACAATTGCACTGGCAGTTTACACCAAAGACACAAACAGATCTCCAGATTTATAATGGTGTTCTCCTTACCCTAAGTGCTGAACTCTGAAAGCCAGAGCTGTAACCAATCTGTGTCTGAAAGGAAACAGCTGAACTTACTGGAGCTTGAGAGCAATGTATTAAAGCTTCTCATTAAATTTCAGATGAATATTAGATATTTCACATTGCATATCAGTAATCTTTCTTTGGTACCACAGAACTATTATGATTTCTGGAAGCTAAAAATTTAGCAAATCCTCACAAAGAAACTTTTCATCTTTTACAATGGAATGACAATATAGTTTCTATCTGGGGAGAATAATTTGGAAACCAGATTTAAATAGGAATGCTGTTCCTAAAAAATCAATCTTGCTGAGATGTGAGCTAGCCTCTGATGTTGACCTCAATCTTAGTAATGGGCCCAGCAATTAGCTGTAAACAGAGAAGCACATTAAATCATAGCATGAGCACAGAGAAGCTATGAGTAATATTTACATTGAAGTGAGTGGAGAAGAAAGTTTGATGTGTATTACAGTGAGATTAGGTAGCTACCTCCCTAGAAGAGCTGGTTAAGGAAAGAGATGTTTCCACATCAAAAAAACAGTGAACCATTAGAAGAATGAAATATACTATAGGAACACATCTATTTCAGTATCTTCCCACTGGAAATGAAAAAAACCCTGTCTTCTGGAAGTTAATATGCCTTCTCTGCAATTGCCCCAACTCCTGATCTGGCTGGGCTGCTGACTTCCAGGAATCATGAATCCCCTCCTTGGGTTGCTACAGAAATCCCAGCTCCCCAACACAGCTGGGCTTTCACAGTTCGTAGCCCTTAATATTCTTCAGGAATGATTTCCTCTGGGTTTCAGCAGTTTCTAAATCACAGTTCCAACACATCTTATTTTTTCCATTTTTTAATCTATCACAAGCACTAAATAGCAGATTGAAACATTTAAATTAAATTAAACAATTAAATATTTCATTTTATTTGCTTCTTCAAATTATCTTCCTTGATGTACTAAAGCAATTTGACACCTTGAATCAATGTGTAAAATTACTTCATTATAATGCGAAATAATGCAATGAATTCTTGGAACAAGAATCTTGGAACAAGAATTCATCCTCACTCAATACAAGTTAGAGTAGCAGCTGTTTTATTACTGCAGCAAAATGCAACCAAGCTGCCATCCAAATATTAAAAACAGGTGTCTATCTAAATTGTGCTGGGGGCATATCTTATTTTCTGGTTCAAAGTTTCAGAATCTTTTATGAAAACTCAAAACAAGAGGAATGCTGAAAAGCAAAATAACATAAGCTGTATGTCAGAAGCAGATGTTCTTTATAGTAAGATGGAAAATTTGAAAAATTGCATGTAAATAAGTAAATAAATTTAAAATAAAAACTAACATAAAATCACAATATGCACACATAATAACAAAATTAGAATAAAATCATTGTAACATTAGACTATTTTAAATTTATAAAGACTTGTATTCCTAAAGTGTTCTAAATTTAATTTAGTATTTTTTTTCAAACTAAATATAGTATTTAGTTTGAAATAAAATGCATAATGGATTTTTTTTCCTTGGGGACCTTTGTAATTCTTAGTTTTCATTTCAAATTCAAGTAGAAGCAAATGCTAAACTTTCTAGAAATGAATTTTCCTGGCTTTGTCCAATTCTGTTTGCAAGCAACAACAGATTGTTTAGGCTGTGCTGATAGAATGGAGAATTTTCTTTGGCAGTTAAAAAACTATAAACAAAAAGATATTGTTTTTGTAGATATCAATTTAGATGCCTACTATTTCAGTCTATATTGTATTTCAAACACATGTCTGCTACAGAGATGCTGGTTCAATATATATAATTTCTTTGGGATTTATTGCAAAGTATCTTTAGAAGCACATGAGAAGCAGATTGAATGAGGGAGAAATGCATCAAGTCTGGAAACTGCATATATTAACTGAAACATACAGAACTAACTGACAAGAATGCTTTACATACTCTAGACCTTTGCAGGAGAAATTATGCATGCTAATTAAATCCTTTGGAAACTTATTGTGCAGTTAATTGTGAGGATTTTTTAATATACTAAGCATTTATCATGGAATTTATGTACAGCTGTACAGGTGCATCTGTACATAAAAAGTGCAAATTGCCAAAGTATGACTGTCCTCAGGAATGTTTCCTGCCCTGATTAGAAAAATACAAGCCCTGTTCTCCAGCTTAAATGGAAATTTAATTTTGTTTCTTTAAGAATCGAGATTGTCTGGAGATGCAGTTATAGGTTCAAAATGCATAATGGGTGTATTAATCCAATAGTTTTATGCAATGACTGATTTCTTGTGTAAACGAGATTTTTAAAAACTGGAAATGAAATGGGGAAAAACCTGATTAACGTTGGTTTCATTTTCATTTTAAATTAACAGTATTTCATTTTAAATTTTGATGTTTCAAAAAGAAAGCCTTGTATTATATTTACATGGAATTTATAGAAATTTCAGTCATGATAACACATATATAATTATGTCAATACTTGAATAAAAAATGTAATAATAGTGATATAATATCAAGGGAAAAGATATGAAAGTTATTTTTTAAAATTAAGCATTTAGTCAGGTTTCCATTTTTATGCATCTTTCAGAAAAGTAGTGTATCTATTGTCCATCTCCACATCTCATGAGTTAATTCTAAAATACAGTAAAGGTGCTAAATTTAAAAAATAATTTTGGCATAACACAAACTGCTCTTTTTTTTTTTTTGTAAACTTATAATCAAAATGCTGGGATGTATAATTCCCCTTAGAACATAAGAATGTTCAGAAAACACATTCTTATGCACCCACATGAGAAAACTGCATGCTCAGCTGTAACATAAAAATGGAAGCCTGGTGGTCCTATGACCATGGCCAGCACAGTAAGGATCATGGCCTCGAAGGCAAGACTGGTGAGCTGCACCAGCTCCCAACAGTTTTTTGGGAAAGCAAATCAAGTTGGAGTGCTGTAAATTCATTCTTTCTTTCCTGTGCACACATAAAGATGCCCATTTATCCTTTATTCAGCCAGACACAGACATGACTATTATTTAAACCTGACATCCTGAGCTACTCTGAATAAAGCCTTCTACATCACATCTGCCTCTTTGGTGCCATAAGTCTGGCTGCAAATTCTGCTAGCTCTAAGTGTTGCAGCTGAGAAACAATATCCTGTTTTCCAGAGTCCCTTAGAAAGTCTGGGAAAGAGTGATGATTCCCTTACAGGGTAGTGACACTCTTTTTCCCCTGAAGTACTTCTTTCCACCTCAGAAGACATTTTTCATGCTCTAAAGTATGCCTTGCCATAAATTCCTGGAAGCCAGCCACATCTAGCAGGTTAAAACTTTTAAAGATTTTCCAGCCTGCAAGGTTTTTTAAAGAGCAGGAACAGCTCAAGTTAGATGTGGGTCCAAATTAAAAGTTTAAAACACTAGAGATATCTAAAAATAGTGCTTAACCACAGTGGAGAAGTGTTACTGTGCCTCCTTAACCTCCAGAATCATCATGGGATAGAAGCTGCCTGTATGGATACCAGACTCTGGTGATTTGTGTGCATGTAACTATTGAATAGATTTTACAAACCCTCTTTGTGGGAAGAAAATACAGACTGTTAAATTCTTTGAACAAGCCAGTAAAACTGTAGCTATCAAACTGTAGCAAATCCTCATCCACAGGGAGAAAGATCAGTGCAGTTCTACTCACAAATCAGAGTGCAGAATTATGATAATACCCTTGCTGCTTCTTTTTGTGTGTTTGTAGAAGCTTTTCAGACCAAGGCTAAGTTATTGCAGTGACACAGAGACTTCTCAGCCACGATAGAAATAGGTTTTGTGGAGATGGCGTACTCTTCTATGTCATTTTCTATGTCTACAACTTCTTTTTCTTCTACTTTTCTAGGGAAAGTATCATCTGTTGCTGACCATTTCTACCAGTGGTCCCGTTTTTTTTATTGGATGTAGATACAGAATGCCCCACAGGTCTTGTCCATTCCTGTCTGTTTCAACACTGTTGCTAAACTGCAGCTTTTAGTCTGCCATACTTTTCAAACAACCAAAATACAGTCATACAAATCCTTTGGTCTCCAGTGTTGGTTTAAGAAGTTCCACTGCTCCAGTCTGAGAGCAAGGGAGAGAAGCAAGCTCCTAACTTCATTGCAACAGTTCTGCATGTCCCCTTATCAAAATATTTGGACACCTTAGTATAAGACTTATCTAAACATCAATCTAATTAGAAAGGAATACACTCCCAAGATCTCTCATGACAGCATTTTCATTAGCTGTTGCTTACAACTTCATTTGATAGAAATCAATGAGCCAGAGTTTCACTAAACCATCTGTTAGATAGTAGCGCTAAGGTACCATGACATATGGCTATTTGGTGGATATATTTCCAATATTTAAAGCTATGTAATGAGAAAGAATCTCTTGATGTAAAAAAAAACCCTTTCTTTCAAGGAGGTCCTGGGAAAGACTCCAGACACAGACAGATTCACAGATGGTGTGTCACAGTGTATCATATATTTATTTCAATGAGGCAGTTAAACTTTAAGAAATAAAACACAACAACCATTTGAAGTAGCTATTTGCTACATTCCAGCAATCTCATTGCTCTCTATCTGAAAATAGGTTAATCATGTCCATGCATTTCACACAATCACTACCTATCTCTATTACAGGAGAGAAGCAATAGACAGAAATAAACACTGCTAATTGCAGGTTTAGCTTGTGCTATATATCTTCCTCACTTCATACCAGGTTCCAGCTCCCATTCATTTTTATCTCTAAAAGTATATGTACAAGCTGAAAACAAATAGCATGTATCTCACACAAAGAAGAAACTTGTATTTTAATATTTGTTCAAATATCAGTAACACAATAGCAGTAAAATACACAGATAACAAAAAAGTCTCTATGCATTTCGCATTTTCTCAGATAATTCTAGATATCTGGAAGGAGTACTATTAAATCCTTCAGAAGCTGTGCAGTAATGCATAATTCATCTTTGTTTGTAGAACAAAGTAATATAGAGACTCCCACATATATATTCATATGGTTTTCAATAGCCACTAAAATCTACTTCTTATCCTACTGAGTATTGCTGAGACAGCTGTAGAAAGACAGTGAGAGCCTACTTGTAGAAACAGCATATTATTTTTCTTTCTCTGGGCATGTTAATATTTTAATTCTTGCAACCTTTGAAGTTATTTTTTGCAGAACTGCCAGAACCAGCCATCACGACACAGTCTGATCTCACAGCCCTCTGACATTGTAAAGGAGAACCCCAGTTGTAATTTTCTGTAAAAAGAAGATCTCCCTAAAAACTCCCATCCCAATTTGGTTATACCCATTGTTATCCAGATGTTGAATTTTCTACACACTTCAAAGCCATTCTTTGCATGAATAGCTAAGAAATTTTAATCACTGTAAAATAATGAAAATTACACACTGATTTCTCATCATCCACTGATAAATCACATGCATATGTCTCTCCTCACAGCTGCACTGCTGGGATTAGAGCAAAGCATACCTGTAAGCCCCTTGAAAACAAGAAAAAATCTATCAGAGAGGACATACCATAATCACAGTAAATCAAAAGAGAGTATGTGCAGTTTGTTTGCAGAACATCAGTCATCGTAAGCAAATTGCTGTATTTTGGGTGACAGCCAGAGCTTGTAATTTTTTTGAGTAATAATTATGAAGTTCATGGCAACATTCCTTCTATGTGATGAAACCTGCTCAGGCCAGCCCTCCCAATGTGTTTGCAGAGAGGCACACAGCCATGAGCACCACCATCACCTAGCAGCACTAATGACATTGCTAAGTGCCCCCTGGGAGTACACATTTGACTCCGGGTATAAAGATTCATGTGTGGTGATGAAGGGAAAATGTTTAAATCAAGGCTTCAGATTGGTGTGTTGTCACAAGGCAAGCATAGTCAGGAGTGACAGATATCTTTAATGTTGCCAAGATCCAGCTGGGACAGCTTCTCAGAAAGTACAGAAAGAAGTGGGATTATGTCTTCTTCTGCTGAAATTGAGCACCCACCTGCTTTGCTACATCCCAGATCTCTGACATTTCAAATGTAACATGATAGTTGACTTCAAGGTGGAATATATTTTGAATGCACAAAGAGAACTCAAGAGCACCATACATAACGTATAAATATTACTATATTTACATAAAATCTAGAAGGCGTGTTAATTTAGACTAAATGTCTGTGAAGAACATTTTGTATCAGGAGGTGACTTCTGTAGCAGAAACATCATGTATTTTATAATATAAACAGAAATATAGTGATAAGAGCATCATCCTTCTTTCCAGTGGAGTAATACAAACATACTGCATCAAATCTTAATAAATGATTGAGTGACTGTGTTTCTTTTTTTCTTTTTCTCTTTTTCTAATTTTGTGCTGCATGCAACAAGAATGGATTAGATTGCCATCACTGATGTGTGACAAGGGTTTAACCAGGACACCCTAGCAAAATAACTACAATAATTAAAGAAGGAATAGCAAATGGCAGCAAAGAAGAAGCACACAGTGAGAAAAGATTCATTTTTCTATGTCCAGAATATTTCAAGAATTCAGACTCTCTTGGAGGAGACATATGGATATTCAATTATTTATCACATTTGAAATGTAAACAAAATATTAACTTGATTGCTTGAATTCTCAACATGAGGCCTTAAGGATGTTTGTAACCTCAGTTCTAACAGTACAATTACTTAACTAAAAGACTAGTAGGATTAAAATTTTGCTTTAAATGAAGTACCTGAAGAAACCAATGAATTACCTAATTTGAAGAAGAGTGGTCCAACAGGGGTTACATTTACATCAAAGAGATTCCCAAAGGCTTGAAATCTTAGCATCAAAGTGCAGGGTCTGAAGTGAAGGAAACAAAGACATTGTATTGTTAAACACCCTTCCTGTAATGAATCAAGCACAAATCTTACACTGCCTAGGACAAGTATTAGTACTTCAGTGACTACTTGAAGTAGTGCAAATGCAGCCCAGTACGAATAAAGAGTAAGTTTGTTGGATGTGCTTTCTGTGTTACACTTCTGTGAAGTGATCAAATTGAAATACTGCTAATAATTGTATTGGTCAAGAAAGAAATCTATTGCATTGGTCTTTCCCACCACAGTATGAAAAGTTTAAGTTTTGGAACACAGAAATCAATCAATTGGATAAAACTGGTTTTATCTTGCTCATAATCTGCTTCTGACAAAAAGCAGCATCAGATATTTTCAGTGAAATAGATATGTACCACAGCAAGATGCACACTCTGCTTGACATAAGCTATCTACTAGCTCAGCTAAAAATCCATTGTGCTGTATGGCCTTTCACTGACTGTAATAAATTGTTAGAATTACATAAATGCCATAATGACTGTATAAATTTACACTTTTAATGTTCATTTTCCCTCTTGAGAGATGCAAAACTCTTTATAAACACAGTAAGAGAGAAAGTAGAACCACAGTCTAACTTGGGAACAAAAGGTGAAGGAAAAGCATAGGAGGTCCAGGGGCTGGCCAAATATCCCACATCAACACTGAGACAGTGCCAAGAACAGAACATCAAGCTCCCTTTTAATCTACAGTTTTAACATTTAAATACTTCCTGAGAAGTCTTCCTTACACATACCTTTAACCCCATCACATCTCTATTGGGTATAAAGTCAATACAAATCATTCCAATTCAAGCAGTTTGTGGTCTTGCTAATGTGATTATATTCATGTCATCGAATGAAACTTTCATGAAAAGTGAAACTTCCACAACACGCTGAATCAATTTCACATTTAATTCCTTTGAGATATATGTTGGGGTGTAAATTTTCAACTTTTATTCTCCAAGACCATGTGTTTAGCTGGGCTATACTGGTGGTTTGACCATGTTTGGGTCAAATGACAGTCTGTTCCCTCTCACACACACTGTTTCTTTCAATGTAAGTAAGTTGATCAAGTATGCTTTACCCCACAGAGCACAAAAAACCTGGATGGAGAATGGTGTCACTGCTGAAACCTCCTAACACTGCACAACTTTATATAAAGCCATAGCTACAGGTCATTACATGTAATTCTTTCTCAGAGGGTTTATAACTGTTATTCCTGAAGAAGTGTTTCTGTTTAGATTTAGGTGCAGTTTATATCTATGTTGAAAATTGAATCTTATGATTCTATCTGAGAAGTTAGTATGCTGCTGCTGTTAAACTGAACAGGGAAAGTATTTCATATTTCCCCTCCGCTATTGTCACAGCCTCTGTAAGTTCTGGGATAAGCCACTAATCTGCCCAACCATTCTGATCTGCAGAAAGTAATTTTCTATTTGTTTGGTCCAAAGTTAGCAAACCAGCTTATTTCTGCAGCTGTTCAGTTCTGTCTTAACTGAAGAGCAAAGGCTGAAAGTCCTCATTTTCTGCACAAGGAGCTATGATAAAACAGAATTATTGTTGCACCAGGTTTTTTTTTGCAAATCAATCATGCAGTTTTCCCTCTACATTGTTTCCTTATGTTGCATCTGCATTAATGACTTCATTTCATGCTTTGAACTGAGTGACAGGAATTTTACATATTAACACTCCCTCCTAATATTTCCAGAGTAGTTCATATTTTGCTAACAGTTTTTTGAAGGAAATATTATGCTTTCAATTTAGCCTGGGGCATGCTTCTATGAGGAATTACTGGTTTTTATGTCATTTAAACAATTAGGTTCTTTAGAAATCAATTATTAAAAAAACAACATAAAAACAAAACCAGAACAACATGTGAGCCCATTACTATGACTCAACACTTGCCATGTATTTGTAAGCCAGAGCTATTTTTCTAGCAGTAATTATTAAAAAGGTAAAACTGTCTCTAGTCTCAACATTCAGAGGAACTGCACATCACAGTCAGTAACTCTCAATGCTCAGTGACAAGGCTTATGTAGTGTGGTTTTGGTGAACTCTAACAGCTTCTGTTCCTTGAAAAACAAGATGGAAGTTCCTGATTGTTTCAACTGAAACAGGTACAAAATAGAAACGTTCAGCTGATTTGTCACCTTGGTTCCCTTCTTTCTCATCCCATGAAAGCTATTCACAGACTCAGAGAAACAGGTCACCAATAAGCCTTGCAAAACACATTTAGAAAGAAAATTATCCTTGTACTTGAAAGGACCCTGACTGAGAGGTCTGCAGCAGTGCACAATTCATCCTAACCATGACTTTAATGAACATTTCTATATCTCTATAGAGAGAAAACCCCCCATACATTTCAAATGCAGCACCTTGAATAGCATAAAATCTAGTTCAGAGAACAAATTAACCAAGGATATATATATGGGAGAAGTTGGGGCAACATTAATTCTGTCTCTGGGAAAGAATTTCTACCCAGAAGCATTACTTTATATATAATTGTTTGATAGGTAATGACAAACAACATAATGATTAGAGAAGCTGTCAACACCATAGATTTGCCAGTAACGGAAAGCATCTGAAGCCCTATGTGGAAACATGTGCCATAAAACAAGATTTTAAAATGAAATGTGCCAACCATGCTTACCTCACTGCATAAATTCTTGTTGCACTTTTGAAATAATCTCACATTTATGTTTTAAAAGATAGTGAAGTGATACAACTCAAGAGCTACCATCCTGAAAAAATGACCGTACAACAGAGTGTGAGAACTTTAGCAAGCAATGATAAGTCACTTATAGAAGGTTCTCTAAATAATATCACTCACAAGTGTATTGAAAAAAGTGGTAATAATACATGAAAGACAGGAATGTACTTTGTAATTTCAGAACAACTTTATATGTCAAGCTGCCAGATAAATATTTACAGCACACTCCAACTTAGCTGAACTTATATGACTTCAATCAGAGGAAACTACTTCCAGACACGAAGGTCGTGAAATATGTTATCAACTTTCCAGAGCCTGCCTTCAAAATCACATTGAAAGTGGAGAGCCACACGGCTGTCTAGTGTTATGCAGACTTAGAAACACTGATAGGAAGTTTATGAAAGCCTCCTCAGGGAAAAAAAAAAGGCTAAATGAAGATTGTGCTGCTATCATATTATTTAATAAAAACTACAGAAGGTTGTCCTTTATGTATGATTGTTAAAACTATGCATGGGAACAGCGACCTGTGACATTGGAGGCCATGTTAACTGCTGAGACTTACAATGTGAATGGTAAGAATCACTCTGACAAGTGAGAACAAATCCACAGAAAGTCTGTTCGGTAGTCCCCTCACCAGAGTTGCAGAGTCAACTTGACTTCTTTGAAAATAAATGCGACTTGTACTATGCAAAAGTGGAAAAGGAAAGCATTCTAGTTAGAACGGTCTGTGAATGAAGTCAGAGACCAGTCAAAGTTGTCACTTGCAGCCATGGTTGCCCCTGGAAATAAATAATTATTTGAGATTAAAATCTTTAAGATGTTACAGAAGAATGAATGATGTTTCTAAGAAATGCCACAGTTCCACTTGGTATAATTATTATTCTGTTATTCATACATTAAGGTAATTCATTGTATGAAATTACCATGCAAAGGATCCCCTACCTTGTTAAACTGAAGATAGAAGCAAATTATTCCAGGTCTTAAGTCACGTACTGCAAATTCTTTAAACTGTAGTTAAAAGGAGTGTTTAGGTATCCATTACTGTTTTGAAATATCACTAGCAATGCTGAGAATTCAAAAAATTACCAACATGGGATCCTTCCTCTACTGAAAATGTTTTGTTTCTTTTTATTAATTTTTCTGAAGCTCAGTCACATCAAAAATACCATATTCTAGTTTTTTCCAAGGGATTAAAAAAGCTGGAAAAAACAGCTAAGGATTAGATGGATCCTCTTCCACAGGAATGATTTTCCAGGTGAATCAGAACTTGCTGACTATACATCTTCAGCCTAGTGGAAGGCCTAATTAGCCCCAGCATTTAAGCTCTTTTCTTCACATTCCTGGTTGTCTTTCAAGGAAATTAAATTGATCCATTTAATTTCCAATATTCCAAGGAAGATGACTTCCTTGGTATATTCTAATTAGGTACTTCTAATTTATGAGGAAAGAGTTGGAGCATTTTTCTTTTTCATAAATTAGTCCTGGGAGCACAACATAAATTAATGTGTAGCCTAAACTAGAAATGTGCAGCCTTAAAAATAATGCAGTGTTTTTCCCTACTATTGAAGTAGAAGCCCATCACCAAAGCTAAATGCATTTTCCATATAATGAACCTGCCCTTGAATCAGGTAGGTTTGAGTTTCTAATAGTCACATCTACACTGGTTTTATGCACAACAGCTGCACAGATTTGACTATTTTTAATGGGTTTTTTTCCTTGTAACCTGTTTTATTTAACATGAACTGTCAGAAGAACAAGATACTGTGAAATCCCATTGCTGTCTCTTCCTGGTGAGATAATCGATGTTACAGGCCTGCTCCTCTTATCTTTGGGGAGTGTTTAGCAGCATGATGGGAGTTCCATTTTGATTTGTGACTGTTTCATGGGTGGCCTAAACAACCCAAGGAAGGTGTGAACAAACAGACAGCTGTTGTTTTTATAAAGAAAATAGTTTGTTCTGGACTTCAGGCTTTATTTTTTGTTGCAAGTCGAATATTTGAATTATAGCAACTAAGACTTTGGGATCAAGCTGGTGCCTGCATATGTGATATTATCTGTTTGAAGGGGGATTCACCCATCCAAAAACAAGTCTGCATGGAAGTAGTTTGTCTAAGGAAAATCAAAAAGGATGCACTAGAAAATGTGCTCCCTTTTGTGACCTAAACAGTGAAATATTTTCCAGATCATGGGGATATTCTGATGGCACCTCACACTTAGATTATGTTTTCAGATACTTGGCCTCTCTCAAATGTCTTTATTAAAAAGATTGCTTTTCAAGCATGGCTTCTTGTGTTGCTTATAATGGCATGATTAGACCAACATAACTAAAATAAAAGAAATTTACATGAGAGGCCTTAGCTTTATGAAATGTTTCAGATCAATGTTATACCAGTTCAGACATATTGAAGAAGGTGAAGGCATGAAAGCTACTCTTAGAAAGATCCACAAGACCTTGACATGTATCATGCCACTGATTGTTTAAAAGACTGTGGGCAACTCTGACACTAATTATACTTTTCTAATAATAAGACAAATACATTAACAGACTGTGTCTGACTTTGTTTGTTAGGGCCATTGTTTGATTCAGTGTATTTCAGTTGAAGGTTTTAAGCTCCAAGACAGTTAGGAAAGTTGATGACCTACAGGAATATGTAGAGTATGCACGGTGCTGAAAGGCAAGAGAGTGAAGTTTGACTCTATTAAGATGGATGTGGAGTGACTGATAACATGTGTGAGAATGTAGATAGGAGTCTTGAACACGGAAGCAGAGGAGACAGGGAGTATATTTTTACTCATTTATAAAACTTCTTTTCTAGAGCCAGAAGGGACAAAGTGCAGATTATTTGCTGTGGTAAAGATTATTTTTTCAAAAATCTATAGAGTCAAAACTAAACCTAGAACCCTGGAACAAACATGACAGAATTCATCACAAGGCTTAATTACTTGCTAATGAATCATGTTCCCATTGCATACAACCACAAGAAAATACCAATGAAGGGTATTACTTTAAAACATAAAAGCTTATGAACATTCTTTCTGCCTTTTTACAGAACTGTCCTTTCATTTTTGCTGGAGACAGATCTACCTTGAGAACTTATATCCTTAAAGATATAAGCTGGGAGGACTTTGACTTAAGCGCATATATAAGAAGAATCCATCTGCCTTTGAAACCTGTAAGTGCTGCTTAGAAATAATTCTCCAGCTAATGCTATACATGTTTATCCTAAAACTAGTGGTTTTAATTTATTGCAATCACCAGACTCTCAATCACTAAACAATGGCATTTATTTAACTCTTTTTTAATGTAAACATTAACAGCCATATAGGCAAAATACAATCAACATAATCCAAGTCAGTCAAACATTTTCAAACATCTAGTTGCTATAACAGCCCACTTTCTGGATGTAATTGTTCAAAGTACTTTTAAAAGCTTTCATGTGAGCTGCTGCCCCGTTTCTTCATTATCTTCATTATGTGTTACCCTCACAGAAAATGTACTTTAATCTGTTTGCAACATATAAGAGATTTTCTCTAAATGATGAGTAGTATCAATTGAATTTGATAATTTTGCATGTCCAACTGCAGCCATACTATGTAAGTAAAGACAGAATTGATCAGTTCATCTGAAAAATCAAATATTTTGACATTGGGTAACCTGATTTTTTGATTACTTTGAACACAATCTCATCATTCCCAGGTGTTTTAAATATTATTATTGGGGATTTTAAATGCAAATCTAGCACTAAGAAGCTCCAGATTCTACCACCTCATTTATTGGCAGACTTGAGGAAAACACTTAAGTTCTGTAAATGTCTTTTTTTTCACTGAAGCTTTAAAGTGCATATCTATCATTGGCCCTGTTTTAAGGTGAATGGTTTTGGTACTGCAGGAAAAGGTGGCTTGTTATGCTCACACTTGGCACCTCACTGCAACTGCTCTTCATCTCTCTCTGCTCGTTGCAGAGCCTTCACTAATCCTTTCTTTTCCAGGTCACTATAGCAGGCTGAAGCAAGCACTAGACATTTCACAACACAAGCCAGCACTAAGGCATTACCCAATGATTGTTTCTAGCTTTCTGTGGTTACATTCATCATCTCTGGGATGTGTTTATTTTTGGTACTGTTTACTTCTTTCCCTTAATATCACCATTTAACATAGAAGCTATGCCATGTTTACATGTGCAAAATATTGCCTTGTTACACAAGAACAGAACTTTAATTTGATGCCTTCATCCTAACACATAAGAGCAGATTTATGAAAGCACTTCTTTTTTGGTCCTTATGAATTCTCCCTCAGTTGAATGTATTTCTAATACTTTTTTCATGTTTGGTTTAAGTCACATCATATTATTATAAAATATTTTTGGCTCCATTTCATAATGTTGAAGCAGAAAAGTTCATAATAAATTGATTTATGTAAAAAGGCCTTATAGCATGCATGCATTCCAAGAATATATGTATGTATGTACATGTGTGTGTACTTGTATTTTGTATATACATCTAAATTATGTTTCTACAGTGTGTCTGGTGTCCAGGATCTGAAGGCTTCCAGCTCTGATATGGTTCAGCCAAAATACTGATAGCATATCAATAGTGCAATCATCAGAAATGCACTTCACAGTAACTGCCTTACCTCTGCTAATAAGTATGTTTCTTAGAAAAACTTCTAAGCAGGAATGCCTTTATGAAAGGGAGAGGGAAAAAGAAGCAGGGAGTTGGAGAGAGAAAGAGAAGAAAAACTGCATACTATTTCATCTAAGCAAATTGCTATGGATCTCTCTGCCGGTTCAAACTCAGCAATCTCATAATCATTCTAGAGGAGAAAACAGTTGGCACATTTTTGTCAGGGTAAAATAAACGGAGTGTTACTTTAAGCAAAGAGTACATAGATATTTTTAAAACCTCCTGGCATGATGAAGAGCTGGACATCAGGGAAAGTGTCTGTTTTTTGTAAAATTCCTATGGTTCCTACAGAGTTTCTCTCTGAAGACAAAGGTTTACAAAAGAAAACGAAGTATAATGGGTTCTCTTGAAACCCCTTATGCATCATAGACCTGATTTTTCTGTAATAATGTTCTGATTCCTAGTAAAAGGTAAATAATTTCTTCTTTTTTTTTCTAGAAGCAGAAGGACTTCATAAAAAGTAAAATACAAATTTGGTTGAAAATAAAAGCAAAAGTTAGGGCTCAGATATTTTGGTTTTCCCCAATATACAAAATCCAAGTTTATTTGTCCAGTAGCTGGATGTTACTCTTTATCTGAAATTTGGGAATTTGTGCTACTTTGTGATCATAAAATTGTTGAAAAACTAGACTATAACTTTTTTTTAGTATATTTTGGATGGGTAATTTACAGTAGTGATATTACTTTTCCAATAGGGAGATGAAATCCTATTAAAGTATGAATGTCCTATATACTTCTCTGTGACTTGTATAAGCTATATTTATGGACTATACAGAGAACATTTCAGTGGGTATATGTCACTAGATATTATTTGCAACTCATTTTCTGAAAATAATGTCATGAAGATTTCATACTTCTAGGAACTATTTAACCACGTAAACTAGGACTTATATACCCTAGCTAAAATATGTCTATTATAGCTATTGAATTATGACATCTACAGCCTCCCACTCTAGCCCACAGAGAAAAATAAGCACTTTTAATCTTGAGACAGTTATGTGCCCAAAATATGTTTCCCCATCAGCCTACTGTTTAAGGTCCTCATTCTTTTAATTCCTCTGAGAGATATTCAGAAGTAGGAAGCAAAGATGCTGGAGGCAATGTTCACAAGGGTATTTAGACAACTGCTCCTAATTAGATATTTAATTTCCTCTGAAATTCAGAGACAGATTTTGTTTGCCTAAGGTTAAGCTGTAAACTATAATCACCTTCAGCAATTTGCATGTAGTCACACAGGAAATTTTATTCAGAAAAAGGAAACAACACGACTTTTGTAAATTTAGACCAACAATAAAGCTACCAAATCATCTGTCATCTACATTATCTCACAGCTTTGTCTAGCTAGTGCTCCTTCTTTAACATTTATTTGGCTAATTCCTACGTTTCTGTGTCTCACTGGACTCACTGCTTATGAGAAATAGCCTTATATATTATCTTGAACAAAATCACTCCTACTGCAAACAAGTTACTTGAAAAGCAGTATAGATATCCCCAAAGAGGATTAGCAGAGCCTCCTTCCAATCCAGCAAGCTGATAGGTTCTCCTTTGTTTCCTGGGCATATTTCCCTTGCACCTTAATCCTTCTCACTGAATACAGATAGTCTAAAAGTATCAACTTTCATCAACATGACAGGATGTCAGCTCTGCAGCAAAAAACTCCAAGACAGGAAACATTCAGGTAAATTTCAAAGTGAGCCATTCTCAAAAAATTTTAAAAGAACAAGAAATAGCTTGTTCAGTTTCAGTGTCAATGAACTGACTGTCCCCAAACCTCACCCTAGTATCCTGTTATCAGACTGTTATCTGCTCTGAGGAAAAAAACAGGGAACCAAGGACTAAATCATACCATAGCCCTCAGTTTTCCCAGACTGATATAAATGGTCCATCAGATGAGAAAGGTCTGGTTTAGAAGATGAATAAATGTGATAATTCAGCAAACAAATATACCCGTCTTCTGGCACGGGCTTGTTAGCTCCTAAATGTGATGGCACAGTTACAAGCCCCCTGGAATGGCTGCTTCACGTCTGACTTGGCACATGGATAAAGCCTTTCTGTATTTATCCATATCCATAGTAAATACTGGTCACCCCTTTCTGCCAGTTCAACCAGCTGGTGCCCTGCAGAGCTGCAGGTATGTGAGGGTTCAAATCTGACAGACCTGTTTCACTTCCCAAATGCTAAGTGGAAGAGAAGGTTTGGACAATCTTCCTGATGCTCATGGTGAGATTCATGAATGTAGCACCCTGTAAGAGAGATGAAGAATCTGTCTTTCACTCTTCTGTGTGGCCAAGTGAAAAATTAATTGCTGGGAAATAAATAGAAAGATCAAGGGACTCCATGACAACGATAATGTGGACAGTGACTTCAGTTTTGTCTATGCAACAAAGATGAGAAACATTTAAACTCAAAACATTTTGAAGCAGAAGCAGTTATTTGGACTCCAAGTGTAGGTATATTAACAATTTGTTGAGCACTGCATCCAGCTCTGGAGCGCTCAGCCCAAGGACATGGACATGGGTCCAAAAGAGGATGTTTAGGGGGAGTGGAGCCCCTGTCCTACACGGGCAGGCTGAGAGAGTTGGGGATATTTAGCCTGAAGAAGAGAAAGCTCTAAGGAAACCTTATAGCAGCCTACCAGTACCTGAAGGAGGCCTACGAGAGAGCTGGGAAGGGACTATTTGTAACCAAAAACCAGGACAATGGTTTTAAACTAGAGCAGGGAAGGTTTTTGTCAGACACTAGGGAAAAGTACTTCTCATGTGGGTGGTGAGGCACTAGAAGAGGCTGCTCAGAGTGGTGGTGGTGGTCTCATCCTAGGATAAAATCAAGGCCAGGCTCTGCCTGATCTAATACAAGATGTCGCTGCTCACTGCGGTGGGGTCAGATTAGATTACCTTTAGTGTACACTTCCAGCTCAACTAATTCAATGATTCTATGATTTCTTGATCCTAGTCTTTTATTTGAAAACTATGTATTCCTTATACAAGTGTAAAAGGTAAATGATTTTATGTCTTATTCCTTAGGAAAATGAGCATGGCATTTTTAGCAGATGTTTACAGTGACTGGGAAAGTTCCTCCTTGGCACGAGTTTTAGAAAAACTGTTACTAACAGAGTTAATCCCTCAGATTTCTAGCATTGTTTAACCTGCTGCTTTTGTGTTAAAAATAAGGGAATGATGAGTAATGGCTGTTTATTTTCCTGCTTTCTGGTAGGTCGCTGCTTTACTACATGCAACAGAATATTTTTTTAACTACAAGTGGCAAACAGAAGGTTCACATAAAATACTACAGGTTTGGATTGAACTTTATTAAAGTTTATTAATAAAATCACTGATTTTAATTTGCATTACATCTGTCCATAGGAGAAGCAGCTGTGATACTTCCTACTGAGAACAATAAGTGACATCCCACCAAAATAAAAGCATGTTGATGTGGGGCATGAGTTCAGACTGAACTCAAGTCTTGAATAGCCTTTAACATGACCCTCCCTATGCAACTTATGACTTTTCCAATTCATGAGGCCTTCAGCTGCTGATTGCCTTAAGATATTCACTCTCCACCTACCCTCCATTTCTTTTCCAGTGCAAGCATCCATTACCAAGTAAGTATTAAAAATTGGAAAGTGGTGAAAATGGACCTTATGGTTGTTTATTCTGTAAGTTCTTAGTTTCATCAACACAGTTACAAAAAAGAAATTAAAACGGCATCACATGAATATCTGCAGTATATTGGAAGAGGTATTGTTTGGAGATCAGGCTAGTGTTTTAATTTCATATTACATGGTGAACTAGTCCACATCTTTTGAGCAATAAAAATGATAAGAAGGGTATAATGACATGCAGACTTTCTTTTATGAGAGGGAAGTCACATAGATCACCAAGAGTTTGGAGTCAAAATCAACTTTGGCCTATTAAACAAAAAAAAGGGGATTAAGTTTTCATTATTGCTTCTCTAATTCAATTTTGTTAAATTCTTTCAAACAAAAGCAAATATCAAAATGAACTTTAAAATACACGGACACAAAGCCCCTCCATGCATTTAGCAAGTTGTTGAGTATACTCAGCAATACAGTTGAGAGCTTCAAGTTATCTCTACTTTTTTACTGTAAGTATTGCACTTACATGTTTTATTTGTCAATGATTTTTATAAGATTTACCACAATGGCACCTAACAAAGGGACGACTTATACTAGGTGCCATTATACTGATACACCATTAAAAAAGATTCTCTGTTCCTAAGCCTGGGCCATGCACCACATCTTCAGTGACCAAGTGAACACTAACCAGTCTCAGAAACTGGGTTATGACAGAGTGGGACTTGTGAAGAATTGATCGAAAATAAAGAGGTAAATGAAAAGCTAAAAACTGACAACATACAGAATGAATGACAATTCACTGTATATGTCTTTAGGTAGAACTGTGCAGTGTGTGTGATCTTGGCAGGCTTTGATGGGTTTACCAGAGAATTACTGTTAGATGAAGTGCATGATAGAGCCATTTCAATTGTGCATTTAATATTAAGGGAAAAAAGTCCTTAAAACTATATCATATATACAAAATATTTTGTGTGAATGAATCAAGGCATGTCTGTCAGCTGCTTTGAGACTATATCATTCTATATTAATGATGTAAGTGTATTTTGTACTGCAGCACTAAACATAAACCAGGCATCACACAAGCTGTTAGGCAAGCATCCCCGTTCAGCTTTGCCAGCAAATGTCAGCACTGACCCCAAAACACCCCATGCCTAGGGCCTCTCATACACAGAGAATGCTAATTGTACTGAACTGTGGGAGCACTTAAACTGTGGAGAACAGAGGCTCAAACAAGATCCACCAAACATATTTTCACTTGAGTTCAAAGCCAGAATGTGAGTTCAACTCTTCATACATCAAAGACTGGCACAGAAGCCCACTGTACTACTCTGACCTGAAATTATGTCCTTATTATATACAGCGGAAAGTTTCCAGCTTTTATCTCAAAATACAATGCAAGAAATTCAGTTAACTAAAAAATATCAGATCAATATGAGCAATAGTGATATTAGTCATCATAATCATCATCATCATCTGGAATTGATCAGTAGAGACATTGCTAATTCAAAGAATTGTTTCTATTCTACCAAGAGTTTATGTTATGTAGATTATGAAAATGATTTAATAGAAAGAACTTATCCACAGATAATGAAATCAATATAATTTCATTTCTAATAGAATTTGATAAAACTCTGACAAGCTTCACATAGCTTACTGTGTTTCATATGCAGAGACCTCAGAGCTGATTTCCAGTTAAACCTGTCTTACTGAACTAAAGATTATAAATTCCTGCTGTTCTGTTTCCATAGCCTTTGAAATTATCAGAAAGGCCATACACTACTTTAGGCAAGTGGGAAAATGGAAGATAATTCCATCAACAAGTTTAGTTCTTGTTCAGATTTCCCAGTTTCTTGCAAATAGGTGCATTGACATAAATCATTGTGAAGATCTCACTAGTTTCAAAAAGGAGGTGAGTGTTACATCTGCACTGTTTTGTTTTCCAGTAATGTAACTTTTAAAAAGATTACTTAAAGAACTGGTTTCTTATGTTTCTTATACATGGTAGCAGATTATGAACTTGCAGAACTTAGTACATGAATTTGGAAAAGTGTTGATGTCACTCTGCTATGTGACAGTAATAGAAAACAGTGCAGAGCATACACTTTTAGCCATTTGATCTTTTTTTTTTTTCATTTTAAGATACCATGTGAAAATATTTCCATAGAATTATGTACACTTCACTAGAGAATTATTCTAAGGACAATAGATATCTAGCAGATAAATGGGAGGTGGTTTATAAAGTTTTTCCAAACTTGAGTAAGGTTTTTGATACCATCCCTCACAGCATTCTTCTGGAAAAGTATCTTCACAATGAAGGATGAACAACTGTCTGAGCCACAGAGCTCAAAGAGTAATGGGGCTACATCTGGTTGACTACCCATTACCAGTGGTGTTTGTTCCTCAGAGCTCAAGTCTAGGGCTAGTTCTGTTCAACGTATTTATCAAAGGTCTAAGTTCAGGAGTTGAATACTTCATGGGCAAGTTGGGTGATGATACCTGACTCAGAGGTATTGTTGACTCTTCTGAGGAATGTGAGATCTTGCAGAGGGATCTACATAGATTGGAGTATTGGACAACTATTAAAGAGATCAAATCTATTAAGTCCATATGCTAGATTCTGCACTTAGAATTGAGGAATGTCACCAGGCACAAGTATAAACTGGGAGAGGAGTGGCTGGATAACAGCCCTGGACATCAGAAAGTACTTCTTTACCATTCAGGTGGACATGCGCTGGAACAAGATTTCTAACATTGTAAACTGATGATACAATAGGTTACTTTATCATTCACTTGTGTTCAACTGGCTGTTTGGTATTGATTGCTCTAGACTGACCGCTCACCCCTGCCTCTGCAGTCAGGCTTGAACAGGCCACAAATCAACGCCCTTATCTCAGTTTCCATTGAACCAGTAGATGCACAAAACACTATGATAGAGAGTTTTTGCTAATAAAAGCCGTAGGACTGAAAAAGCATCAAAACTGATTTTACCCTTGAGCCCATAGGCATCTAGCTTCCCAAGCCATGAGTAAGGCAGACTTGCAAGTAGAAAGCAAAAGTCAGTAATCCCATTATTCAGACTCACATTTTATCTGGCTCCTGAACATATTTATGCATTAAGAAAATGTATGCATTTTAGTATATGAATCTCTAAATACAGAAGGAAACAGTATCTTTAATATATTCTAAACTACTAGAATTTCAAAAAAAATTATTTAACCCCAGTCTTGGCATTGGGCTGTTTCTATTATTACATTTTATTAAATTTTTATATAGTAATATTCCTATAAAACTAAATATTTATAAGAAGGTGCCAGTGAATTAAGACTCCACACAGAATTTCATTTAAAATCTTCATGTTTTTCCTGTCCTGAAAAAATAAATAACCTTTTCTTCAATTGGACAAAACATGGCCATTCTGAATCAGAGCACAATTCATCATCCATCCAGGTCATTTTTCACCAATACCCTTTGTGTCTCGGAGATAAGGCTACATTCATTGCTTTTTGAAAATTTCTACTCTTAAATGCTGGTAAAACTCAAAACATGTACTGAAAATACTTTGGCTGTTTCTTCCATAACATTATTTACACAATAATGAAATAACATTATTTACACAATAATGAAACTTAATTTCAAAATAGCTGTTTAATATCACAGGGTTACAAGTGTTAACCTGGAAGATGGGTATTTAGAAAGTAAAAGCATTGTTTCAGTGCTTGAATAGCTGTGCAGTTTGAGCAGCCCTGGACTCTGTGTTGGATCACCAACTAGTTAGGCACTGCCACCATCAGTGGTGGATCCCTGGACAACAATTAGTGTAGCCCTGGTTACGGTAAGACAGACCAACCGGGTATCCTGGGGAAGGGGGCAGACTGTCAGATTCCTGTTGATGCTATTTTTGGGGGGAGTAGTTAGAAAAAGAAACCAATTTTGCAGTTATTACATAGCCTGGGTTTTTTTATCACCTCATTGGAAGACAGTTCAGGGTAGTCACCAACAAGACACGTGGCTTAGCAACAAAAACACTCACGATGTGTAAAACTAACTCTTGTGTCTTCAGTGATGGGAGGTAAGTTGAAGTGAAGTTAGGCAAATTGTACCAAAGTCAACTGGAGGTCATATGAACATCAAGTGGACACACCAACTACTAATCTCACATCAGAAAATTGTTGAGTGACAATAACACACAATATAGACAAGAATGCCAGAACCTCAGCTAGAGAAAAAACAGTGGCACAACAACAGATTAACTGTTGTCAGAAAATTTTGCTGGGTTAGAGCAATTTAAAATCCATTATGCTTTGTATCTTTATGCCAAAAAGCCCTGAAATAGCTTACACAATTTTGAAGTGGGTGGAAAAATTCTTGGTGGTCATAATGACTGCACCTTCCACAAACAAAAGCAAAAAGTTATTTTAATCTCTTGTTAATCCCCAACTCAGTTTTACTTTCTGCTTAAGTGATATTTTTTTAATACTTGTGCCAAGGGAAACCTTGCCAATTTTTTTTTCAGAATGTTGATAGGTTTTGCCAATATTATATTAAGAAAGACATCTAAGAAATGCAAACATTTAGTAGACTTTTATGAAAAGTGATGGCTGTCCAGTATCTCATACCACAGGATAGAAAAGAAAACAAACTAAGAACTAGACTTCTGGAATATATTCATATTTCATATGACAAAGAGACTCACTCTTTGTCCTATGAAATAATGGATATATATTTTCATTATTTGCTTTCATTTACTCAAATATGCTCACATAATCTCACATAGTCCTTTTCAGGAACCATAACAGTCTGCAAGACAACAATAAAGATACATGAACATATAGAAAAGAACAATTATATGTAAGATAAAAAATGAGTGAAGATACTGAAGTCATGAGCCCAGTCAGGTCAGTAAATAGATCTACCTACTTCACTGCTTTTTTTCCTTCCTTTCCTTGCTGTCTTGTAGGCTGCGTAACTGTGTACTGATGTGAATAATTTCTAAGTTGGTACGTTATTAACTGCTTTTCCAAGGGAACAGAGAAAGTTATATAGTAGGTGTAGTGATGTTCTCAGCAATAATCAGGCAGAGGCAATGTAAGTCAACAAAGAACCAGAATACTCTCCATGAAAAAATGAGGAGCTTGCACAGCAAACTGCCTTGCATATCAGTGCTTAGGAGGCACAGATCCCTTGAAATCCTAAAGGATCAGCCTCTGACCAGAGGAACAAAAGGCCATCATCCAGTTCTTGCCCGTGTTCTACCAACATCTTGTTCATAATAAATCACCTGGATATGATGCCTTGATTTTTATGAAGAAGCCAATTCTGATTAAAGTTATTTTTGTCATATTGTTCATTCTTTGAAAAAAACTTGGAAAAGAAAGAATTGAAATTAAGTTTAAGACTTAATGCTTCCTCTCAGATTTTCATTAGCATTAATCACAAAATTACTCTAAATGGGTATATTGCTTCTAACATTCATAGTATGGTAGAATGGTAGAAAAATACCTGGTTGAAAAAATGTAACAAGGAGTTGATGAGAAGAGACACAGTCAGAAAGTACATCCATCTAGAAGCTCAGGATCACTGAAAAGATAACAAGTTGCAAGAGAGTGCCCTGCAGGCACCCTGTGGCTTGTTATGAGGAGAAGGGAAATCTATGCAATATGAAGGCATAAAGTGTATTAGGAACCAACAGAAGAGGGGGGTTCAAGAACTGTGTTTCAGGTATTTGAGCTTGCCGTGGTATTGTGTAGCACTGAGAAGACTGAAAAAGGATTTGAATTTAACTTAAAATGGTGGACTAAACCTATGAGGCTATCATGGGTGATAGCCAGAGATTTTTATTATTTGCTGTCATTTACACAAATATACTCACATAATATCACACAGTCCTTATGTCTAAAGAAGATTTACAGGAGGCGAAAGTAAAAGTTGAATTAAGGGATGAGCCTGTAGAATCCCAGAGAAAGGTGGGAGGAAGTATGCAGGCTCCCCAAGGAAACAGTAGCAGCAATTGTTCTTTGCACATGTTGTAACTCGTATTTGAAAACACAAGTTTTTGTTTAAAGAAAATTGAAACACAGCTGAATATGAATGAACTCTATTATATAGTAACAGGAAGATGATTCCTAATACCTGAAGGGTGGCTCTTAAATAAATTTGTTACAGTACTTGGATCAGGTTATGAACAAGGCAATCACTGCTGGTATTTAGTATTATGCAGGATTTTTTCTCTTGGGATCTCTTTTCATATCTTCTTCTGTCTCACTGTCCCTTAAATACATTGTTATATCTTCCAGTGAATTTAATTAAGACAGCATATTAATATAGTAAATATAACTTTTGTCTAAGTTTAGACAAAGGCTGTATAATTCTTTCAATAGACTATGTTATTTCCAGATATTCACAGTAGAAATTAATACAAAATTAGTACCAAGTCTATAGAGTTAAAGACAGAATTATAAGCCAGCCACGGTCAAGAAATGCATATAAAAATCCACAATAATTTTATCCTTGCTTTCTGGGATATTTCCATAAGATTTTATTATTTCCATAGTGTAATTTCTCCATACATATTTACATATTTATTCCACCTGTGTGCAAAATCTATTTTGTAATTGACAGACTATGCAACTATGACAGTGTGACTCTTACACAGATCTCACAGTCCGTTGACCTAGAATGAAAATTTAATTTTGCACCAAAGAACATAGGAATTATAGAAAAAACATATTTAATATAGAATTATCTAACTATTTAATTTTTATTTAAAGTACCAATAATAATTTTTTAACCACCAGATTGATAGCATGTCATGCGGTAGGTACAGTTAGAATAGTCATTCTCACGTTGCCCTCTACTGTTTACGGTTAGAAAGACAAGACCGGTTTTACAGGGCTGTAAAATGCAAAGTTCTTGGGAGAGAGTTAGTCCCAGCACTAGAATAGGAAAATGAAGACTTGCAAAGAATGTGTGTCGTTATTGAAAAATAGATTAATTTTTATAGATAATATCAGAGAATTAGAAAATCTCTAAAGAAGAGATCATGAAGGAGAAAATGTAGAAAGCTCAGAAATGTAACTTGATTTCTGTGAGACTGCAAAACTATTTCTTCAGAACCATCAGCTATAGGAACAAATCCTACAGCTGTAACACAATTTCACATTCAATTCAATGCCACAAATCTGATACTTAGAAATTTGAATACTCAGTTGAAATTCCTGACTTGGAGAATTTGACCTGGAAATGTGGGAAGTAATGCTGACTTCTCTCCTTCAAAATTTGCTTTATAGATTTACTACTATTTGGTATCATATATAACAATTTGGAAAATACAGGGGCTATGATACCCAAACAATTGAACTAAACTAACTCCAGGTGCTTTTTGAGCCTCAGCAAAGTTCAATGCTAAAGTTCTTGAAGGGTGGCCCTGGAATGACAAGCATTTCCAGAAACCAAGGGAAAGATTTAGTGCACTGGGAATAGATTCTCCATCCTATACAAATAAAATCATCTCTTTGCTATAAATATTTTATTCCTTATATAGAATTTTCTTCAACTGCCTCAAAAGCCACTTGTAGCATTACAGGAAGTACACAGGCTTTCTTCTGAGTAGATGAAGATCCAAATAAAGGATATTTCTTGTTCAGTAGTGCTCATGAGGAAATGCAGTTTACTGCATTTTCTGTTTCATTCAAATGTTTCATATGGACATGCAGATTTGCTGACTGTATTCTTTGTTTCCTACATGAAAACGCAAAACTGTCAAAGTTGTGGGTTTGTTTTTTTACCAGAGAGACAGTAACAAAAGAGGGTTTAGTATTCATTGGCAGTAGAGGGCTGGAGATAAAAGCCTTTGAGTGGGTGATTTGAGGTGATTCAAATATGCTGAATCACTAAAGGAGACATGTTTTTTTAAAACAGTTGTATTTGGGGTGCTATGAAACAAAGTACTGCCACATGGCATCAGTATGGAGGGGATGGAGAGGGTGATAGAGGAAGTCTGAATATCTCTCTTATGCATTTTCTTCATCATACTCATTTAGGTTTCTTACATAGCTCTGCATTTCTTGCATATCTTTATTACTCCAGATTATAGCTACATATTGTGATCTTAGTTTAGCATAGCTTTTGTCTAAAATTGTATATACATTACCAACAAATTTCAATATAGCCTTGAATTCACATCAGAAATTCAAGACAATGCAGTTCAGGGAGAGGGAAAGTTTTATACCTCTCAAAACACTCTCGTACAAGAACAATACTCTGACTGCACAGAACAGGTTGTGAGGCCTTTTGATCATAGCCTCCCAATTTCTTTTCTAAACAGGGCTTTCTTTCTGAAAAGAGAAGTTCACTCAGGCTTATTTGCTGACAGACTAAACAGAAAGGGCACATGTAAGGTCTTTTTATTTTATTGTTTGATTTATTTAAAAGGAAATGTGGAAGATCTGACATATGTGGCACTGAGATCCATCACTCCTCCACACACATATCAGTTCTGTAGCATGTCAAACTCAGAGGCATGAATAGCTGCAGTCATACACAATGATTTTTTTACATGAGCAAAAATGAGTATATTTTCCTTTACACACTAGTAAAACACAATAATATTCCAACATAGTTAAATACTTTCTAAAGTGTCCCTGTCACTTAGAAGAAGATGAAATACAGACAGATCTTGGAATAGAGAAAAGTTTTGTTGGAAGTAGTGACATCCCTGACTTCTAATCAGACTTTGGAAAATCCAGAGGAAAAAGTATAAGTAGTTTTTTCAGTATTGCTTATAGACAGACTGATTCAGACCTGTTGAACAACTCTGTAAACCGTTTTCAGGTCTATCAACCAAATTAAAAAATCAATCAATTAATTTAGACAATTTCCGTAAAACCATTAGTGTAGAAATTAGTAGCAAGATGGAAAAATTATGCAGGGCCTGGCCATTTTCAACTCATTTATGTACTTTTTTATAGCAGCTCAATATGTAGTCATGTATTTTATGGTGTAAAGTACTTCAGAGACTATTTCACAAATATTTGAAAATGCATCGATTTCTGACACACCAGAATCCTTGAAATAATAGTGTCATTCCAACTAAAAGCTCTCTATTTTCAATCATTTTACAAAAGGGAAGACAGACACTTCTCCACCTTCCAAGATGAGAACTGGGTAATACTAGCTTCAAAATATGCCTCAGAGATACTAAAAACCAGATTATAACTGTCTAATTATGTTACTCTTGTGATGCCTAGGAAAAAAACCCAAACAAATACGACAGCCACAAGTCTTAGAGAGAATTTTGCAGAAGTTCAAGCATTATAAGAGAGAAAATCCCACTGTTTTGCGAAGTTTCAAAATATTGAGTCCTCTGAAATAGGGTTTACAAGCATAAATATGGACTAAAATGCATATTCTAGTCATCTTCCCAAGAGTTTTGAGATCATATCTGCACCTGGTTTGGGACTCCTCAGTCCCAGAAGGATATAGAAACACTGGAGTAGGACCACTAAGGGACCCAATAGGCCAGAGAACATGAGAAGAGGCTTAGAAAAGTGGGTCTATTCAGTCATCAGAAGAGAAGACTAAGGGAAGACCTTACTGTTGTCTACAACTACCTAATTAGAGGACAGACACAATAAGAAACAGAGTCACTTTCTTGCACAGTGATAGTCACACAGTGATAGGAAGAGAGGCAAGTAAAGAATATAGAGAATTCTAATTAGATACAAGAAAACTTGCTTTTCCTTTAAAGACTGGAATAGGTTGCTCAAAGAAATTGTAGAATCTTCTCCCTTGGAGATGTTCCAAATACAGCCCTGATGAACCTGGTCTATGTAGACCTGCTTTGAGGAAGGAGTCAGACTGGATGACCTCTGGAGGTGCCTTTCAACATAAATTGCTGCATGATTCTGTGGGTGATGTTATTCACCCACTCACTGCCATTATGGGTATATTCCTCTGTATTCCAATTCTAACCAACTGGAAAAGTATATTGATTGTAAGACTCAGACTTTCTGGCAAGAGCTCTCACTGCTTTAGTATTGCTTACAAGTGAGGAAATACAACCTCTCCAGTCTGTTCTACAATAAATAAGCACTACTCAGTACTGCCAAATAACAGATACATAATCTCAAGAGAGAATTTCATATTCTCACTACTAAAAGTACAAAAATGCCCATCTCTTATGAAAGTCTATGACAGTTCTTTGAATCAATGGTTCCTTTGGGCTTAAGATTCTTTGACCACCCTTTAGAAGTTCTAAGCTCTCCAGCATCTTGCAAGAAAATGCATGTTGGTTCTGGATTTCATTTGCCAGAATTTGCTGTCTTTGTTGAAGAGCTGCTATTATGGACAGAACAAACTAGCAAGCCTCAGGCCTCCTGGCACTTTTCTTTTGCCTGCCAAAGAGCACTCTCTAAGAACATCTGAGAACAGTTTGAGAGTAACATAGGGTATAGGAGAGAGAACATTTAGCTTTATGAACATAAATTGTGCTGGGACATACTCCCTAATGGCTCATTTTAGTTACATGCACAGATGCAAACAAGGATTCTAACCCTTCGGCTCCTTTCCTGGATGTACCATGTACTCATCCAAATTAATTACTACACAAAAACAAGTAAAACATGACTGAATAGTTTTTGAACTCTACTTACAGGTTTATCCATCCCTCTCCTTAGAAGAAACTAGTCAAACTCTCTGAGGACACGACACCATAGTCAAAATGCCATAGCAGCCTGGTTATACCATCCAAGTATTAGAAAGACCTCAGTGAAATGCCCACTACAGATAAAAGACAGACTTCTATTGACATTGCTGACACTGAATTGAGTTCAACATGAGAGAAAACACATTAAGCTAATTAAGTATATACATGTAATTCAAGCAATACACTATATGAATAAAGAAAATGGTGTTAATATTGGAAACATGGAACTTTGTCAAAGTCATAGGAGTTGAGAGCCAAAGAATGTGGATTTATTTTGCTAATGATGACAAGTTCAAGGCATCTACACAAAAATGAGATGAGTGCTGAGAGATTAACTGACACAGGCTATGCACTTCATCCACGGAGTGCAGATACTGTCTTATATGAATCATTTAGAGCTTGAAGCTATTACAGACAGAACAATAACAGCTGCAATAAAAGGATGTACAACAGAACAGAGGCATAAAAAAGCTGTTTCTTTCAGGGGGAGACTTAAAGCCTTTTTCTGTTTCAGAGCTGATAAAAGAATTGTTTGAGCCAACAGTGTGCACTCGCAGCCAAGAAGGCCAACCAAATCCTAGGTTGCATCAAGAGGAGTGTGACCAGCAGGTCCAGAGAGGTGATTTTGCCCCTATACTCAGCACTGGTGAGACCCCACCTGGAATATTGTGTCCAGTTCTGGAGCCCTCAACACAAGAAGGACATTGAGCTATTGGAGCAGGTCCAGAAGAGGGCCATGAAGATGGTCAAAGGGCTGGAGCAACCTTGGCGTTGTTCAGCCTGGAGAAGAGAAGGCTCAGGGGGGACTTTATGGTAACTTATCAGTGCCTGAGGGGGTCCTACAGAAAGGCAGGGGAAGGACTTTTTAATATGATATCTGCTGGGAGGACCAGAAACAAAGGATGTAATTTGGAAGGGGGTTTATTTATTCTTGACATAAGAAAGAAATTCTTTACAGTGAGGGTGGTGAAACACTGGAACAGGTTGCCCACAGAGGTTGTGGATGCCCCCTCTCTGGAGGTGTTCAAGACCAGGCTGGACAAGGCACTGAGCAACCTGATCTAGTGGGAGGTGTCCCTGCCTATGGCAGGGGGATAGGAACTTGATGATCTTTAAGGTCCCTTCCAACCCAAACTATTCTATGATTTATATGAAGAAACAGCTGAGAACACCCAAGTGCAGTATTTTTATGTATTTTATCAGTTCCTTCACAGTGAAAGATGGGAATGCTGCAGGTAGGTACCAGAAGTTCTCTTTGTACAGGTTTATTTTCAACATGACTTAGCATACAACATCTTCTCCTTTTCTGCACATAGATGGTGATCACCTTTCTGTATTTAAAAACCATATTAATTAAGTTTTCTAGGGGACTGAAGTGTCTCCAATTGGAAGCATAAGCAATTCCACAAATTCAGGATAAAAGTAAGCACTCTTCTGCATTAAGTATCAATTTATTAACTGCTGGATGGCCTCAGCATTCCATCTGGCCCTCCAAACCAGGGCCTACTATGGGATATTTGGACACAGACAGTAAAAACTGATGTTATAAAGGGAGTAGGAAACTGCTCTAATTGTAAACAAGAGCCTTGGCTTTCATTTCACAGATAAAAATGTAGGTATATATGGTACTGTTCTTAAGATTTAAATGTATCTAAACCTAAGTAGCTATAAGAAATAATAGTTACTGAAGAACTCCCTAAATCAAAAACACCAAGGAGTAAACTGACTTAGTGAAGACCTGCTTCATACAGGTCAGTCACTCTGGTTTAATGAAATGGGATCTTGAAAGGTGACTTTCATTTTGCATTAAATAATGGTTGCCAGTTTACAAATATTCAGTAAGTGCATATTTCTTGAGAGACAAACAGTTGAGTTGAAAATATAGACATTATTAGAAATTACAGGGTAGGAAAGGAAAAGAAAAAAGAAAGGAAAGGGAAAAGGAAAAGAGAAAGGAAAGGGAAAAGGAAATGAAAAAGGAAAGGGGAAAGGAAATGAAAAAGGAAAGGGGAAAGGAAAGGGAGGAGGAAAAGGAAAGGGAAGTAGGAAGGAGAAAGGGAGATAATGGAATGGTTTTATTCATAAGGTAATCTCAGATACTCCAGTGGTAGCCACTGCTACATTAAAATATTCTCTCAAATCTATTTTTTTATAATTTATGCTTCTTTAACAGAATTGTTGCCTGTGTTCCAATTCTGGACCCACTCATGTCTTACAATAAAACTTTTGTTTCTATGAGGTAAAATAATGGTTTTGAAGTAGTGATACAAATATCAGCAATATACACTGATCATTTGCTGGACTAATGTCTATTTGTAAAGCATGTTGATATTTGGAGCAACCTCTGGAGAAATAAAAAGTATTTTAGAAGATGTTACAACAGATGTCCCCCAACAGTTTGCCACAAAAACAAAAACTTAAATTATTTTATGAAGTTCCTTTGGTGTCTCAATGGCCTTTGAAGTTGAGAATAACATTTTCTAAGAACTGTGATTTATAGACTTACTGTTTTACTTGGATTTTTTATAAATCATATGGCATTTTCTTGTGCTCTTGAAATGTGACAGCTTAACTCCTCTCATGTCGGAAAAAGCTGGAAAAAAAATCTCTAAACAAAGCAAACTCTCTTAGGACTTGTAATTCACAATGTATACATTGACATTATGCATATTAAAAAAACCCTACAGACAATTTCACTCTTGCTTTCTGTTACTAAGCCTGGTGACTAGAATTTTATGACTTCAGTGGAAGCAAGGCTCTTACACCTACTCTACACTGAGCTTACATTAAACAATGCAATCTGATTATTCTAGACTTCTCTAAAAGAACATGATACATGTACATCACAATAAGAGCTGCACTAGATCCTCCAAAGACCTCAGACATTCCTTGGACATTCCACTAGTTTAGTAAGTTTGGGGAGACAGTCCTCCTGACAGTTCTTACTCCAGAAGCAGTAGGAAAAGTTTTCTCAAAATAGCACATGTAACTCTGTGATATACTGCACCATTCACTATAGATATGGTTATAGACCCTGAAACAAATTTATGCCTCTTGATTATTTCCCCTTTTGGTGAACCCTAATATGCAATAGCAGTTGGCACTAGAACTAGCTGAGTTTTTTGCAGCATAAAGTTCCTGAAGGTAACAAGAGAAACCATTTGCCTCATAGAGAAAATAAAGGAAAACTGCTACAAAAAGGTCATCCATTCTTAATTTTTTAACTGCTTTGATTTCTTTTCAATTCAAAATGACTTTACCTGTTGAAAATCCCCAAGATATTTTTTCAAAAATGCTAACTAATTATTAGAACTAAATGTCTATATCTTAGGGTCAGCCCCTCAAAATGGTCATATTTTGTCCCTAGACATGACATTTATTCACAAAAACCTCTGGCTACCAAGGTCTAAGATGAACAGATTATGTGAATTACATAACAAATACACCATTTACCAGAATTAGTAAAATCTGTGGTAAATGCAATGACTTTTGCATCCCAGGTTCCCTTAATTTGTAAAAGAGCAAAATATAGATGACTGAGCCAAAATTTGTTTTTGCCAGCAACACAAAACAGCTTGGTCATATCTCTAAAGAATTACTTGAGTGTTTTCTTAATGATTTCATGGGCTCTCTTTATAGTATTTTTCTTAAAATGCCAAAGATCATCCTGTTTCTCATATTGGACAAGTTTTTGTATTGCCCCTGGAAGTGCAGAGCAGAAATTCGTGCTGAACAATTAACAGAGTATTTTGTGTGCATTCTTTGTGTCAAGCACAAGTCCTGGGGCCTGAAAAGCAGTGATAAATGAAGAACTTGGTCTGCTGCTCTGTAATCCCAAGAAAGAACACAGAAAGACACAATATTAATACCTGTCAGTAGAGTGAGGATACAGAAAAGCCTGAAGATTTGTACATGAAGAAAGGTTGAGATAGCTGAAGAAACCTAATCTTACTTAGGCAAGCACCTACAAAATCAGCCAATTATTCAGAAGCTGAGAGGCTGTGAGAAGGAAAAAGTCACTAAGCGTGTTTCATGCTCGGAGAACTGTTCTGAATTCAGAACACACTAATCTGGCAAAAATGCAGATGGCTACTTTCATATGTATCTGTCTGCATCTCTGAGAAAGTTCACTGACATTGTGGAGGGTAATATTAGATCAGAATGTACTTACACACTATATTGCTCAGCATCTATTGTAAGTTTTAAGGGAGCACCATAACAGGTTTAAGAATACTTCCTTAACTCCTTGAAGGCTTATAAGGTACATTGGATAAAACTGAAAATTGGGGGATCTTAAAACAGTTACTGAAAGCATTAACTCTGGCAACCAAATCACTGAAATGCTTTATTGATTTTATGGTTAATCACAGCACACAACATCACTGTTGTGGTTAATTTCTGTAATTCAACTTTTTTTACAGATATTTAAAGAATATACATGGATGAGATGCACAAGGAATAGAAATCTTCCCTTATGTCACTCTAAAGTGTATTCTAAATTGTATTTCCCTTTTGGGGATAGTTATCCTCTAAAATACACTTTTATAATAATTCCGTCTGCATATTAAATGAGTCAAGTATATTTGCATGCTCCAGTTAGAGATATGCACTTGGGATTTTCATTAATCAGTCATTTTTGTAATAGGCTACACAGAGATACAATAGCCTTGTTTATAAAAATTCCCATTATAAAGAATGCTTAATTTTGTTTCATGGAAGGAATACAAAGTTTACGGATTGTGGAGTTAACTGTATGGGCTGGTTACTTCAGGTTTAACAATTCCTTCTTCACAGCTGTCAGTGTTACACAGTAAGTGTTATATTCCCAGTAGTCTCTTAACAATTTGTTCTTTTTGTGATATTAATACTGCTCAAAGAATTATGTAAGACATGCAGCTGGTAATCAACAATCTATGATTAAACTAGTTTTAAAATGTGCTGGATTTTCTAATCCCTTTAATTCTTCATTTGCATAACAATTTGTCCTCATATTTTCCCTGTGGAGTATAGAACTGTATTTTAAGAAAAGAGTTTCATTTCCTCATTAAAAGTTTACATTCACTTTTAATAGTAAATCTGAGCTTGGAAAAATTTCTCTGAGAATTAGCTGGTGCACAGGGAGCAAGGAAACTGTCCAAGCTCTCAAACAACTGCCGCTTCAAAATATGATCTGGGCTGGATTAATTTTTGCTGTTTCCTCAACCTAAACAGCAGCATCCTAAGCTACCAGTCTATTTCCAAAGATCCAACAGGAAAAGGAAAGACAGAAGGATCTGAACATGAAGGAGAGACCAAGGTGTTATAAGAGACTTGAGCATCTTTTCACACCATATCAGTTTGAGGACAACTACAAATTTCATACAGCCTTCATTGGCAAACCTCCTCCTCCAGTCTGTTAGACTTGGTTGTGAAATGGATGGGTGGATGGATGGATGGATGGATGGATGGATGGATGGATGGATGGATGGATGGAGGATGATACAGAAATCTATAACAGAAATATAAAAAAGCTCTAACTCCAACGGTAAACTAAGAAAAGAAGTGACAACAGCTTGATTTAACTTGTTGTTGATCTAAAATTCTCACAATGATTTTGAATTGTAGGATAACAAGTTTTGGAACAATGAAATTTCTTTTCCAGTGTTCCATTTCATGCTCCAGAAGAGCAACTGTACTTTTTTTTTTTTAAATTACTCATGCAATGGAAAAGATCATTAGTTACATCATGTTTTAAATCAGATTTGTGTTTTGAATGCAGTATCCACCAATGTTTTCAGAGTCTGAAGAGACAGTACGAAAAATGTGACTTTTCAGATTGTTATTAAGACATCCACAGCTCTCATAAAAGAAACCACTTTAAGCTAAATAATTGCATATTTTTACATTTTCTCCTAAGGCTAACAAGAAGAATTAGGAGGACAAATTACATAACCGTTCCTTTAACCACTGTACAAAAATGTCAAATGCTTTTCATTTAGCATGTGATATTTCCAGTGTATTCCGCTGTTAAACAAATTACCTAAGAAAAAAAGATTTCCTATGAGCAAAATTTCATTAAAGTGAGATGCCCTTGAGTAGTACTGCTGACTTTTATAAACATGTGAAAAAAAGAATAAGCAAATTAACAGAACTGAACACAGTCCCAAGCTGGAAGAGCCAGACCCCAGCAGACCAACAAGAGATTTGAGCTCAAAAAGTCAACACGTCAACAAGGACTCAGAAAAACCCACATGTGAGGCAGCCAGAGCACACCGTTGGAAATGGATCTTACATCACATGTCCAAGAGTCACGTTTAATCAACAGCATTTGCACCAGGGCTGGAATATCAGAAATTCCACTTAAGTCCTTAATTCATTTGATCTCCATTCTAATGTCACTGATCCCCCACATTTTGTAGTTTATATAAGATTTAGGTTTTCTAACAGATACGCTAATGTGAGTAGCATTTTTTACCACGAATGGCTATTGAAGAGCATATTTTGTATCCTTTTCATTGATTTCTATAAACACAAAAATTAGAATCAGCTGTCAGTTTAGTTGGAATTAAAAGGATGAATATCGCTTTAATATCACAATTGAAAACAGATTACTATTTAAAGAAGTAAAGAAGAAGCTAGTTATGCCTTGAAGAATTTGTAGAAGATTTATTGCAAATGTGCAAACTAAAATCATTAAATGCAACCACAGCTAAGATGCAGATGTATTTAATTACCACTTTGTCTCTAAATTTTATATGAAAATTAGTCATACAAAAGAATCTAAAACAATTTGATCAGTCAATGGTTTTATTGGGAATTATTCATTTTTCTTCATCTTGTGTTTAAAATTTAATGCTGCTGTTCCTACTGATTTTTCTGAAATTTTCTTGCTTTTCTTGATTATTACCTCAAAATAAGCCCAGCTTAGTAATGTTTTATGTTACTAGATGCACTCCTAAAACAAAAACACATTAGAAAGCAAATTTTTCATTTAAGTCAGTGAAAAACAAATTACAAACACAGCTTGTTTCAGTTGCCTCTGCCTGGGATGCTGCCTCCTCTGCTTGTAGCTACATCACTGAGAAAGTATTTGCAACCAAAATCTGGTAATAATAGCAGAGTACTTACCAGTACTAGCTGCATACTCACAATGAGGTAATATTTTCAAAACACTTATCTTCAAGCTGTCAACAAGACTGTGCCTGCTGCAGCAGCTTTCTCACTTGGCTGTGTATATGCTCTCCAGCTAGCTAAGCTTGAAAGTTTTCACACAACTGCAATGGTCTCTCATCATCCAACATCTCTTTCCCCTGGTAGCTTCCATAAGTGCATTATTTCATATTTAGCAGGTATGACCTGTGGCAGGACAAAAGCTTCCCTTGCCCTGTAGCATCTGAAGGGGTATCCAGTGTAGTGCTCCTGAGCCATTGGTCTGCATTGCTCCCTTGAGGTGATCTCTTTGGGTTTTGTGGGACATTTCAGAGAACTGCCTGTTCAAGAGAGATAAAACACACACTGTACTCAACGATCTACAAAATCTGTCAGTGATTTTATGGAGTCAGCTCACTGTAGGAGTATGCTGTAGTACTACTGAGTATGAGAAGTTGGGATTCTTTGTTTTCTTTCTCTGGTGACCTAGGACAAGAATTTAGCCTTTAGTGTAAAGAATCTGCAGGACACTTGCCTCCTATCCATCTTCTCCATTTGCAGACTCAGGTTTCATCTCCCATTGCTGTCTTATGAAGCTTATTTCCTGTATTCCAAACAACATCATGGTCACAAAGATGACTTCTAATTCTTCTAATGCATCTCTTCCTGCAGGTTCAGTCTTTTGTGCTCCTCACCTGCCAGTAACTAATAGAAATCTATTACTTCAGAGTCCAACCTGTCTCTCGTTTGTCTCAATCACAGTTCCAGGAGAGCTAGGAAGCGTTTCCCTTGCAAGTCTGAAATAATACAATGTGAACAGAAACCAGAGCATATATATAAAATAGAGTATAACAATAGAAAGGGAGAAGGAATAGTCATGGCTGTACTTCATAATGGGGAGATGGGTTAAGGGCTGTGTTGTACCTTAGTACAGTTACTGGAGGTGATGAAGCCAGCCAGTACCTCTACAAATGTCAATTTGCTTGGAGTGAGACATGAACCAAAAAGTGCAGGTAATGCACCTTCTGTCTTTCAAAATGTTTCCTCCTTTTCTGAAAAGATGGATTAACAATGTCCCATGATTTTTCATAAGGCAATTTTTTCTCTCTGGAAGCATCACATCCCATGACTGTAAGGATTTCCAAATTTGACCAGTATCCTCTCAATCAGGACATCTAAGCTTATCTTCAAAGTACTAGACATATTTGGAACATTTCTTGTGTCCTTGCCTCTGAGAAAACATGACTTGATCCTGAATCTTAACATGGAAATGTACCCTCTTTCTCTGGATGTCTGCCAGTGCCTCTTGCTTACTAAAGCCATATTGTCTGCCTCTTTTCTCAAAGTTACTGGCCTCCTATTCCCCATTTCTTTGGCTCTTCCAAACCACTGCAGCAAATTTCCATAGCTCTGTGAAAGCTCTTGTTTTTCTTCAACTTTGTTAACAATCTCCTTCGCCAGCTGCTCTGAGACTCTTTATCTCCTGGGTTCTGGCTTTTGATTATTTCTGTCTCTAGCACGGGATGGGAGGAATGACATTGTCTCTTCAGTTTTATATAAGATTTTGAAAGGAAAAATATGGAAGAAACATTCTTAAACAAAGGTTTTTCAATTGCCTTAAGTCAGACTTTTTTTACCCATTTCCATTCTTCTCTCCTTGACATTGAAAAAGAGAGAAGAAAAAGAGGGATTTTTTTAACTGGCCTCTGGGTCTTTTATATTTCATTAAATACATTTTTACATTCTCATCCAAATATGAGAGAAACAAACATAATCAACGTGAAAGAACATACAATTTTTCCTGTTATCTAGTTCTGCATTATTGTAGATAATAGGTATTGTCAGCAACTTAGAGTCAAATCTATCTGCTTTGGACTAAAATATTTTAATTACATATACTTTTTTTTAAAAGAAGTACTGTAATCTCATTAGCTAGAGCTAAGGGAATTGGACTGTAGATGAATCAAAGAATTTAAGACCTGACCAAAAAATAAGATAATATCCTGGAGGGAAGAGCAGTCCAGAAGAACTGATAGACTTTTAAGGATCACCTCTGCCAAGATCAAGATTGGATCACGCAAGAAATAGAGCAAAGGTATTTTGGAGAAGTCCTGCATGGATGAACAAGTAGGCCCTAACAAAACTCAAATGTCAGAGGAAATTGTACAGGAGACTGAAGCAAGAACAGATGACCAAAAACAGTGTGAGCATGCAGGGAAAGGCAAATCCATATGGAGTTCAATCTACTGAGTTATGTGAACATGAACAAGAAAGGTTTTTATAGATTTATCTATGGTAAATACAGACCCACTTCTGAAAGGAATAGGGTTTCCTATAACAAAGCACATGGGGAGGATCAAAGTGCTCAGTGCTCTCCTTTGCTCTCCTCTCATGCCCCCATGACCTGGAAAAGTCTAAAGAAAGGAAGATTTGCACCTGAAGGAGGATTGGGTTTGGGAACATTTAAACAAATTAGGCATACACAAGTTCATGAATGTGATGGGATGCACTGATGGAGGTTCCTGAGAACTGAGAAAAGTGCACATCACTCCTGGAAGAACATAAATGTTGCTTCTACCTTTTAGAACAGCAAGACAGAGCAGATTATCTAGGGAACTGCAGGCTGTCCAGCCTCACCTCATTTACTAGGAAAGTGATGGAATAATTAAACCTGAAAACTGTTGCCAAATGTAGTAAGGACATTAGGATAACAGGGAGAAGCTAACATGAATTTATGCAGTGGAAATCATGCTTTGTCAACCTGATTCTATCTACAATGTGTGGTTCTGTAAATGAGACTTCTTTGGTTCTTGACTTTAGCAATGGTGGCTTGTTGAAAATGAGCTGGTAATCTGCCTTTGCAACAAAGAAGGCCAACAGCACCCGTTAACTTCTGTGGGAAAAGAATAACAGGTTGAAAAAGGTGATCCCAGCACTTGTGAGACACATGCAGAGCACTGCTTTCTCCAGCAAAGGAAAAAAGGAACATATTTTTGTGTGTCCAATGAATATGACAAAGGGACTGGAGCATCTGTACTAAAAGAAAGACTGAAACCTTGGGCTGTTTAGCCTGGAGAAAATTCAGGAAGATCTTAAAAATATAAATTAAAACATACCCGTTGAGAAGGAGAGATGATAGAATCAGACTCTGAAGTGGTGAGTACTGAGAGGAAAGGCAATGAGAACATACTGGAATGCAGGAAATCCCATTTAAACATAAGTATTTTTACTGGGTAGGTGACTGAATAATTTGAACAACCTGTTCCAACTGAGACCTTGTGGATTATTGATACTTGGAAATATTCAGAACCCAACTGGACACAGTGCTAAGCATTCTGCTCTAGCTGACCTGCTAGCAGATCTCCAGACAACCCCTCCAACCTGAACTATTCCACGGTTCTGTGATTCCGTTTCCAAATCTATCTCTTTCTTCCTCAAATAAATAGGGATATCCTGAATACCTTGGAAACAGTATAAGCTATATTTTTTCAGGAATGCATGATGGTAAATTCCATTAAAGCTTTTTATCTTAATTGAAAGCATTTAAAGAAAGGAAGCAACGCCATACTTAATTTATTTTTCATTTTTGCAACCATGCTGCATTTAGCTGTGAAGTGTTTTTCCCCACAGTATATAGTATGCAAAAAAAAAAGTAGCTGCAGCACTTCAAGGGATGGAAAAATACTCCCTTCCTCTTCTGATAATGAAATGTCTCATCCTAGGCTGACCTGTAGTTAATGATTAAATGATGGGCAACATAGAGAGAGAAGCCTTAGATTTTTTCATTAGACTAATATGGTCCACAAAATAAATTATTTTTCTTTCCAAATCGCAATACATTTTTAACTATTGCACCAGCAATATCTGTGCATATAATTTCCACAGTCAGCATCAGGAGGGCAGAAAAGGATCCTTTTTTTTTTTAAGCATTGAGTGCATAGGAGAAAGCCATGACAGTACCTCCAGAGAAAACATGAGAATACTGCATATACTAAATATACTTATCATGCCAGCTATTATTTGGGTAACAATATAAAGTGGGATAAAAACAAAGCTAGAACTGAGAATGGATCTTCTCCTTGAATCTAATCTGAACTGAAATTAAAAATTGTCATATTAAATATTGTGTTCTTTATCAGTAAAATATCTTACCCTACAAGCAACACTCAGCTCAGTTCAGCCTTTCAGACAGCATTTCTTTGCTGACTAGAATAGGGCAGACTAGACTAGACTAGATGGAATTTCATCTGGAAGAAACGTACAGTGATCATCTAGTAAACTGCCTAAGGTTTCTGAAACACAATAAAATCCCTTACAGTTCTTGTAATTTTTTCAATTAAAAAAATACACTTCAGAGACATATTAATGCCACAGTCTCCAGGAAATAGATACCACTGGCGTAGAATACATTGGAAAACAACTGCTATCCAGAGGAGGATATGTGCCTCCGTCCAGAGATGGAAATAAAAATAATATTTCAAATGTTCAATATTGCCCAATGAAAATATTCTAGAGCCTTTTGCAGGGCTGTAAATAATATAAAGCACACGGTATTGAAAAATATCTTTGTGCAAAATGTTGCTTCCTTTTGCACCCTTTCTTCAGAAAACACTACATGTAGGTTTGATACTTGGGGATATGGCTTAAGTGTAGATGTGGTGCTTTGGGACATTGTTTATTGCTGGACTTGGCACTGTTAGTTTTACGGTTGAATTCAACGATCATAGAGGTCTTTTTGAACCTAAATGTTTCTATGATTCTCTTGTAACTCCTTATTGTCAGCTGTTTACCATCACTGTTTTGCTGAAGTATTTGTACATACATTTTTTTCACATTGTTCAGCTAAGAGAGGAAATGACATTTAGACAAGGTTTAACATAAAGCGTAGATTAATTTGGTTGAAGTGCAGAAATATTCTTGTAAATGCGGATTGTGAGGAACCTGCAGAGAAGTTCTGTTTGTTAATTTGATGTTTCTGCTGGACTGCTAAGCCTGGAAATCAAGAAGGCACAGTTTATGAAAGGATATTTTTTTCTTAAGATGTGAAATATTTCACATTTCATAAAGAAAGATGTAGCTTCATTTGTTGCCTAAAGTTGCTATAAAAGATCCTCCCCACCCGTCAGAAAAGCTGCTATATTCATTGCAGCACTATTTGCTTACGCTGCCAAATGAGACAGAAGTTTAAGAGCCGTGACCTTTTTGCCTCACCCACATGAAAAAACCACAGGGGATTTAAGGGATGAAAAAGCCTCCATAAATGTGAAACACCCTCAGACAGCCTGGCTACCCAGGCAAGGCTCAAGCTGTGGAGAAGCAGCAACACCACCACAAACAGCGTCAGGAGCCGGACCGGCAGCAGTAGCAGAAGGACCAGATGGCAGGAGCGGCGGGGGAGCAGGAGCGGCAGGGGAGCAGCAGCGTCAGGGGAGCAGCAGCGGCAGGGGAGCAGCAGCGGCAGGGGAGCAGCAGCGGCAGGGGAGCAGCAGGAGCAGGAGGCAGAGGCGGCCTCAGGGGGGCACTCGCGCTCCTCCGCCGGCAAGGAGAGAGCTGCCGAGATTTGCAGCCTGTTCTTCCTACTCTGTAGGTCCATTTCCCACCAGAAACTACCTCTGCTTGTGAATCTGCATGGTTTCAAGAATCATGCCTACAAAACTAAAAGAAAACAAAAGCGTTGTGTCTTATCTATGCAATAACTCTTATGCTTGGCTCTGATCAAGAGGGAAATACCAAGAGAACAGCTTCCCATAGCAACTCAGCATTCCAGTTATTTCTGCATGAGAATATTAAAATAAGCATACACACAAACACAGACATATTACTGTAACGATTTTGTTCAGAGATAAATCAGAAGTGTCAGTCTCCTCTTTATTAAAAATTATCTTGCTCTAATCCACTGAAAAAAAAAGTGTAAAAAACATGGATATGCATGTTGGGTTTTTGGGGCAGATTCTTGGATAAAGTTCCTTAGACAAGGTTTTTTGGATATTTCTTGTCATATTTTGAAATAAAAATTCTCTTCATGCAATAAATCAAAACCTTTAAAGATTTATTTGGGAAATTTTCTGACATTTCCTTCACAGCTGGGAGGTTTTGGAAATGAAACACCATTTTGTTACTAAAAGCTATGACAGAAAAACATTTCATTTCTAATCATGATGAATATAATTTTTCTTCAATCAAATAGTAAATGAGTAACCAGGTAATGTTTAATATGAGAGAAGCAGAAGTTTTCTTTTGTTTTATGCATAAGCCAAATCTGAATTAGCAAAAAAGTGAAGTCTGAAACATATGGTTTTGGCGTATGAAGCTGCTGTCTTTACAGTATCTGACAATGTGTAGAACAAGAGCAAAAGTGTTCTGGACTCCTTATTATTTCCATATGAAGAAATCTGTTCTGAACTGAATTTAGGCAGAATGAAGTACTTTAAATTCTTTATTAATAGAAAGATTTTAATTTAAAATATATCAATCTTCCTGCCTCCGGAGGATGCCATTTACCCACAAATCTTCATTTGATTACTTTCAAAGGAAGAAGTGGTAAATTTTTATCAACTGACTTATTTTGAAGAACTGTTTATTTTGCGTCTTGTTCCTTTGAGAGAATCTTTTGAAGATTTGTGTGATGTGGGTTCTTTGTGAAATCTAATCTGTTAATCTTCTTCTCATGCAAAACTGTTAAGCTGTTAGCAAGAAGTCATACATGAATATAATAGTTGTTAGATAATAATGTTCTATTATACCATTATATAGTGGCAGACACTTTAGAGATTACAGATGGGGTGAAGATGATAAAGTAATTGACTCCTCTTGACTAAACATGAAAGACTGGTAGCTATATTCCTCCAAAGGGCTGATTTATCCCTGTGGAAGACAACAGCCTATCAGTTCAGAGAGGCTGGAGGGCAGTTGATGCAGAAAAGTATATGACAGGTATTTAGAAATGGGAAGATTATTTAGAAAAAAGCATGGTAATTAACCAGCAATGAACAGGATAGGGCTATAATAAGTTGGTATTTCAAGAGCAACTCAGGCTGGCATTAGAACCCAAAGCCATCTGGCTTGGACACAAGCCACAGTCCAGAAGCTCCAAGCAACTCTGATGATATTCCAGAAAAAGAAAGGCTGGTAATCTTATCAGAGCCCTTAAGTACATGAATCACAGGGTGCAGAAGACAGTTTATCACTGTGTATTCCATCTCTGCTTAAATAAAATTATGTAGCAGATAGAGAAGAGGAGGGGGTCTTGTACAAACTGTCTCTCATTGGGATGCAACAGCAGACAGGTTGACTAGTCATATATGCTAACATACACAGTGTCTTAGATCCTGATGATATTCAATTAGATGAAAGTCAGAAAATTATCTGGCATTATTTTCCCCCCCTGCCCAATGTAATTTTTTTGTAAAATCCAAGTTTACTATTATGCTCACTGTAAGTATTAGCACAGCACAGTTCCTACTTTGTAATATCTGGTTTACGAAGCTTTCTACTGGAAATTTAGGCAAGGCAACAGAACATTTTCTCCTTTTGTGCAAAGGAGCAATTAACGAGCAGATGATAATATCTTATTAAAAAATAATATGTTTCCAATTAACAGCCCTGTGTGATAGATGGATGCAGCAGTACTCTTCACAGTGAAAAAGAAATTCCAGGCAACCAAAAAATTGAGTCTTTTTTATTCCTACCTATGAAGAGATGGGTATGCACAAGGAAATATACTGTATGGAAATCTGTTTGCTCAAACTGGAAAATAATAGTAAAATGTTAAACCTTTCAAACAGCTCTTTCAGTAATAGAATACTATTACATTAATGCAAAATCAGCAGACAACATATTATTCTTGAAATAAAAGAAAGATAACTTAACAAAGTTATGATAAAAATAAAGATAAGAGTCAGACAAAAGAGTGCAGATAAAGTTCTTGGAGGTAATGTGCTCAAAGCAGTTCCCTTCTCCATCTGTCTGAAGGAAACAGAGGGGAAAAGTGTGTCAGAGACAGCCATTCAAAACTGATCTTTTTGCATGTTTTTAGAGGCTATATTTGATGTTTGTAACAAAAGCACAGCTGTTGCTTCTGCACCATCAGCATCATGGTCTTCTCCAGTTACATGCTTCACCAAAGTCTTGGGACAGCCTATGGTTTTCTGTAGGGATGGAGCAGAAGCCTCTGTTCCCTTTTCAATGTCATGCATGAAGACCTGTCAGTCTCTCTCCGGGTGACAGTTTCCTTCTTCATATGGGCTGTAGTTCTGCAGTTGCTAAGGGAAATGATAAAAAGCCCAAGAACCTTTTGGGCTGCTCTTAGTTTTCATGCTAACAAGGATGAAAATGTTTCTGCTCAGAGTTTTGGAATGCTATTGCCCTCCTTCTCTGCCAGGGTGGCTTTCCTTTCAAGGATCTTGTCCAGAAAGGCCTGGACAAACTAGAAAGAAATGAAGTGCTGCTATTCACTTGACAGCATTTATTATAGGCATGCAGGGCAAACAACAATCAGATGGGCCCTCTGAGTGCTACTTTGACTTCCAATTTACACAACAAAGCAAAACATCCTCTTTGACTTCTATTCAGTTTTATGATACACAGAAATCTGCATAAAGTTTAATGCAGATTTTAGCATTCACATTGCAGAACTGTGTTCAACAAAACACTCCATATTTCCTCAATGCTTTATACAATTCGAGCCATCTCTGTGGCTTGATTTATTTACTTCTTGAAGACTCAGTTTCATTTAACATTGAATTTATAAATGCATCTTAGAGCTAAGACATCTTTGCTATTGTTTTAGTTGCAGTCTTGGTTTCTTCCACTATTGTAAATATTTTTGTTGTGCAATGCCTGAGTATTTCCACTTGTTTTGCGCAGAGAGATTGATTTAAGGAACAGCATAGGGTAGGAGGATTACATGAGCAGTCAGAGGGAAAATGTGTGAAGGCAATAGACATGAGCTATGATTGAAGATTCCACATAGAAACTGAAGATTTTGAAAATTTTAATTAAATTCAAGCTTGGCAGCTGTGTGAATGTGTGGTATTAATCCTAAGGATGGATTCCAGTTTTACTAAGCATTGCAGCAGGCAGTGATGCTCAGAAGAGGGTAACTTTTGTGCCTCCTGTGCAGAATGAATAGAAGAGATTTCCACTGCAGCATTCCCAGAACAGCTGAACTCCTCCCTTTCAGGGTGCATCACACTGGTGCCCAAGGCACAGTCTGATCAAATCTACCACATTGATTTGATAGATCCAGATCTATCAAATCCAGATCTTCAGCATGGAAGAGAGAGGTGGAGATTCAGTTGTGAAAAGTAATGTCTGGGACATTTTGGTGACTGCTCATTTCCTCTTCATAGGCATGCAAGGGTGTGATCCACTTTATCCTTGTGTGGGCAGAAAGTGGCATGAGAGGCTTTGATTTGGCTTTTCCTCCTGAAAACATATTTCTACCAGTAATCCTTTAATTTTGTTCAGCATTGGGGGCAGTTTTGTCTCTGCCCTTTCTCTTTGCAATGTGCATGCTATGATAGTGTCATGCTGACATGGGCATTCTTGGATTCTTGGAAAGACACAGGATTTTAACCTGTGTCTTTCCCTTGAAGGCGCTAGGCTCAGGATCTCTGAAAAGTTCCCAACACAAGTAGTAGGAGAGTGGCTGCACTACCAGGACTGGTAGTTTTTTAACATCAAAGAGAAAAACTTCTGTATTTTCCCCAGTTTTTAGTCAAAATGGTGACAAATAGTCAGTGATCCACATACAGAGGTCAAGCACACAATTGGAAGAGTGCTAAAAAGCAATGCTTGCTTGGGACACAGTCATGCAAATCTTTATTCTCCAGGTTTTTTACAAAATCTCACCCACAGAACAGAGGAAGAAAGACAATTCTGAAAATCTTCATAGTTTCCCTTATATAAATCTCTCTCCAGCCACTTTCTACTGTAGACCAGCACTAAAACGGGAGATCTGAGAAGAACACAGTGGCCTAAGTGCTCACACAGGTAGGTCTTCTTGAGGAAGAGGATTAACTCTGCAATACCCTATAGATGTGACAAGTTACAGTAATTCCCACTTGTGGACCCAGCAAAACTTGTGGTATTAGCTCATCAGCTCAAGTGACTGCTCAAACACTGATTTTGTCTGGCTCTGCTGTTGTATGTGCCTCAAGGACCCCTTGTATGTGAACAAGGACCCCATAAAAACACAGACTTATAGGTTAAATGGATTTGAATTGACTCCTACCTAAGAGACAGAAGGGTAACATCAGAAATCCTGTAACATGTAAACATTTCAGAAGATCAGTTTTTGTGAAGTGAAGCACTTGTTTCTATTCTAGGTCTCCTATTACTGTCTGCAAAAAGTATTGCTAGCTGCCACTTGGCACGAAGTAAGAGACAATGACAGGGAATCACTAAATCAGGAGTTCCTTATTTAGAGCACTTTCATTCTGTTGTTTTTTTACATTTCCAATCAGAGTTACGGTTTGGGGGTTTTTTTCAGACTAAAAAAAAATAAAATCTGTTCTTTTCTTTTCAGGAACTTTCAATTACTTCTCTAACCTGAATGCTGTTTGCAGTTCAGCTAGGCACAATTTCTCATACCAAACATCTCAGGGTACAGAGGCTTTTTAAACTGAAACTGGAGTTGTACTCAGATGGTTGAAATATGACTGACTAAAACATTCTGCCATAATTCTTTCTATAGCATCACAGCATTAGCTCAACCTGCCTTTTTTCTTCTACTGCAGCGTCTTTGATATATATTTTTGTTTCTTTGATCCTGAGTGAGGGACTATGCATGGCAGGACAAACCCTGAGAGCTTTCCCAAGCTGTCACAGCCCCACAAGCCAGAGTGTCACAAATCACTTTTAATATGATAAGCACTTATTTTTCCAAATCAATTTTTCTAAATCAAATGCCCTTAGCATTTCCCACAAGGACTTGACAATTTTGAAAAGCAGCTTTCAGGAATATTGCAAAACAAATTCATACTTTTTTCTCGTATGAAATTCAGGCTCCACCACTATTAGCTCTACCAGCCTAGTTCAACCTACACTTTTGTGGGCAAATCTCTGCTTACCTAGTTTAGTACTGAGAAAAAGAACACAGAAGAAAACCCTTCACATAGATTCCTCCCTCATCCTCAACTCTATTTTCTTCCTTTCTGCTGTGGATTATACTAAATCCCATATAGTGACATGGCAAGCCTCAGTCCCTCAGGGATGTCTTTACCCCAGCATCAGTCACCCAAAGATGCAGTCCCTCAGGGGTATATGTGTGCCAGCCTGTGTCACTTACAAGCTCATCATTGTGACCATAACCCCTTGAACCAGAAGAGCCTCCTACTCTGATTGAGCAAATCCAAACCCCAGCAGCTGTCATTGTGCAGAAATATTTTTGAGGGTTTTTTGGTTTGACTATAGTTTTGACCAGGGAGATGTTTTTCATGTTGACAATGTTTGTGTCAGAGACAGCTGTAAGCATCTGTGACTATCACAGGGTAGTTCTTTGCATCACCACACTGGTCACCACTGCCTCTCTCTGAGAATTAAAACCTGTAACATATGTCCACTTATGCCCATATGGCAAATATGAATTGAGATTAAAAAATTTATAAGATATACCTTTGAACTTCACACTCCTGAATATTTCTTATCAAAATATACTTTGGACTTGTAATTTTATATAAAATTATACAATCCTAGAATACATTGAGTAGGAAGGGACCTTCAAAGGTCATCTAGTCCAACCCCTCTGCAGATGTTTCATTGGCATTTAAGATTGGAGGGTTTTATTTAAAAAGCTGTTTTGACAATTGGCAGGTTCCAGTTGCATCCCAATTCTGGGTAGAAATTTGCAATCATCTCCCTTTGAATCCTTTGCTGAAATAAACAACTTACAGAAAAAATAATACTTTCTTTTCTTTTTTTCAATCGAAAGAGAAAAAATTAAATTGTTGATATTTTCTCTAAAAACTTAAGTAACAGTTATGAAGCTCACAGTCTTCTAAATAGCTATTTGCATAACTGGCATTAAATATGGAAGACATTGGGTCCAAGCCAATGGCTTCCTACACTGTTGAGTTCATATTTGCACAGATGCTTTCTATCTCTCACATGATCCAGAGATACCAGGTTTAGTTAAAATAATGCTCTTGGAAAAATGAGGTCACTTTCAGAATTTTCAGGGCTTATTAAGCTTATACTAGATATTCAGTTGCTGCTGTTCCCCATGGATGAAAACCTACTTTTGTAATCATACTTTTTCATGAAGATCAGAAAAAGGATTTTTTCCCCAGAAGGCTGTATGAGCACACATTGGATGGCAAGAGGAAAAGATGATCTCATCCACAAGGCGAGCTTTTAAAAATTAAGTAGCATTTTTGTGTTCCTATTTACAAAGAAAGCATTGCCCAGATTCATCCATGTATCAGATCTTCAACTACTTGTCCAATTGTGTTATACACTATGCTATGGCATGGTTTTGAACAACTCCACAGGTAAAGCAGGACATGGCCTATAACAAAGCCTCCTTTACTCTTAAAATCTCAATGTGTTGTGCAATTGCCATTTTTTAGTTCAATATATATAGATAATAAATATTTCATTGATATATTAAAAATAAATGTCTTTTTATTACTGAAACTATTTTAAAAGTATTAAAGATGTAAGTACAATGTTCATTTTAGACATACTTTCCTTGACAGGTCTGACACTGAATAGTTTTTAACCATGGAGAGAATTTACTGACAAACAGTATTTGTGAGTCTATGTCTCTTACTATATCTGGTGTTAACTTCCAGAAAGTTTCAGGGTAGGATTCTTGCTGGCTTGTGATAATGCTGTTCTCCAGCCTGGGAAGAATATTTTTGGAATGTGTTTGTTTTTGTCTGTATCTGCATCTGACTGAACACCAAAATAAATTTTCTCCAGAAAAAAATGGTGTGACATTTTAGACAACAGCCTAGTTTATTTTTACAGATTTGTGCCTGCTGAGACTCATGGCGATTCACCAAATTTTCTATGGGCCTTCTTGGAACTCACAAACAAGATGAACACAGTGCTGTTTGACAGCTTCACTAAGTAAATTTTAAACATTCAACTATCAAAGCTCCTGCACCTAGATGTCTCTCTTGGGACATTAATGCAGAATAGCAGTATGTTACATGGCAGAATGCTTGTTTGTGGGCTGCTGTTATTTATAAACTTCAGGTACCTTTCTACCTGTTTCAGTTGAGATGAATATATTTCACTCTTAGCACAGTTGAGAAGAAAGATTGATGATAATGACCTCTGTCAGTCTGTGGGAACTCCAAAGTGCCTGGCTGCCCTCGATCAACTAAAGAAGGCTTTTGTGCCTGTCCTCAGCAGTATCACCTCAACTGTTTTTGCACATTTTTAGAAAAGAATTAAAAATCAGTTAGTGGCTGTTCCTTTCCCTTCTCTCTTGCCATATGCACATATAGCCCTTCAGAACAAGAAATGCACACAAAGCTAGCACATACTACTTCTCCTGTACCAATTCTCCCTTACAAATGGCTTAGCTTACACTTAGTTGGGATTTTATATCCTACAGGTGGCAAAAGTTTTGTTTATAGGTTTTGCCAGGCTAAGCAAAGCTCTAACAAGTCAGAATTATACATGTATTGAGGTGGATTTTCTATTGTCTCACTGGGGCAAGAGTACTTCATTGCATACAGAAGCAGCCGCATAATTTTGAGAGCTTTTAAACTAAGATTTGCTGATCCAGATGCACTGTGCATAGCAGATGCTATGTGGAGAATGTGTGGGTATCATGCTGAAAATGGTTTGGTCCTGCATGAGATCATCCATAAACCAAACTTCCAGTGCAATAATTTTCTTCAGTGAAAGCTTAGCAAAAGTGCTTTTGTGAACAACAGATAGCAAAAATCAATGTAAGAAGAATCACTGTAAGAAGCAGTGTGAACTAGAATAGTCCGTAACCAATCAAGCAGATAATGCTTGTGTTTAGCACAGAATAAGAATAATGAATGAGAAATTAATTGAAACCAGACCCACCACAATCAAATTAAAGATCTCACTCTTACGAGTTGCTCTGGACACTTCAGTCTGACTGATCACCTTTGTGAGTTTCTAAGAAGGCAGAAAGGACACATAGTACTGTGTACTCGAAGAACCTTGCTCCTGATGATCAGGTCCAGGACTGCTGCACTCCAGGTTATGGTCTACTCTCAAAAGTCTCAAATTATTTATAGGGGACAGGAGTAGCATAACATTTTCTTCAGGAAACTAAAGTGAATATTACTTGGCATTCAAAATGGGCTGCAGCTGGTGAACAATTTTGCTGCTGGAATTAGGCAGGTGCAGGCAGGTTAAAGGAAGCCAGTCCCACCAGAATCTTCATGTGAAGAGAATGGCTTGTTCTTTTTAAGAATAACTTGGAGGAAAACATACTTTTCAGGAAAAATGTTGTACAATGGGCTATAATCACCAGAAGAAGTTCTGCTTAGGAATCAACATTGTCATAATCTAGGCTTCAAGTCCTGTTGCAGATATGAAATACATGGTGGGTTTCAAAACTGGTCTTTCATAATACCTTGGTGATATGAGTTTCATCCCAGGCTGAAATTCACACCACATCTTCATTGCTAGTAAAAGGTCCATCAGCATTAAGTGACCTGTATTTACTCAAGAAGCCTTAATCTATGTTTACATCTGTTAGTCAGTCATTTTAATAGGGAAAATGTAGTCTGGCTTCATGATAAGGTATCTGCAGCAGAAATTTCATATGGCCAATTTCCTTTTCCTCTGTGTATTCAGCACAGTCATACTAGGATTTTGGTTAAAAACACATCAATACTCCTCACTCTGAGTATGGTCAAAGATCTCACTCTTCCAAGAAGTGGATTTAGCTGACCAAAGAAATTATAATTAATATAAATCTCCAGAATGTACATCCTGATTCCTTTCTCTCTCTTTGAGTTACATTTGGATTTTCTTCAGAGTGACTGGCTGGTTAATTCAAAAATACAAGCCAAAACATCATCCACATACTTTAAAACATCTATCACTTGGAGCTCTTGAATTGTGATAAAAGGTGCATCAGGAAGCAGGAAAGAAGGAGAAGAAAGAGTAGACAAAACTCCAAAGCCCTTGTGCTCCACATGAAGGAAAAATAGTAACAAAATGCATGTTAGAATGAAAAATTATTTCCTCATTCATCTAATCAGCATTGCAGAGATGCAACCCATTTATAGCTGCTGAAAAAATATTTTGATTCAACTCAGTATGAATTTTAAAATCACTCAGTATCACTTGGTATCATAACTGCATTCAAAATTCAGACTAAAATGTTTCTTCCACATTCCTTTGTGTGAACCATCATCTGGTCATAAATTGGAGCATTCTTCATGGTTTTAGCTCAAAGTCAAATACACCTTTAAGTGAACAGAATCTTCCCTGCCAAAGTCACCAAATGTCTTTATCAACTGTCTTAGCAGAACTGATTCACTGATTTTGAACTACTCCATTGAACTTGATTGAACTGAGTAGAATTCACAAATTCATGATGAATGAAAAGGAGAAAAACTGTTACCTAAACCATCTTAGTAGAGCAACAAACACTAGTACTTTTATATAAGAATCTAAAAAGAGATTCTAAAAAGTCAAACTGCTATTTCCATATTCTGCCTCCAAGAATGGCAATGGGCAATACTTAGTAAGGTGAGTGCGTCAGCCATTATTTGCAGCCATCTGTCTTGTACTCCCTCAACTTCTGCAATCATTGATCATCACATTTGCCTGTATAGTCTACTATGACTATTTTAGATAATAGTAGGCTTGGTATTGAGCCAGCCGTGTGCTAGGGTGGTCTGGAAGGCCAACAGCATGCTGGCATGTGACAGAAGTATGTGGTGAAATCATCATTCCCCTGTGCTTAAGAGGTTTTGAATCTGCATGCTAACAGTGAGCAGATCAGAAGACATCTTGAAGACAGTCCTCAGAGTAGCAAGGACCACATAGCCAAAAGGGGAGTACCGAACTGTGACAGAGTAATCTTGTGGCTGCACTCCATGTGCCTGTGATTTTTTTGTGTATATATCACTAGACAACAACTAGATAAAACACTGAAACTATTCTGGAACAAAGATCAGGAGCCCCCCGGCGGCTGGATGCCTTAATTTCTGTAGATTACAACCAACACCTCCAAGTCCACTCAGAAGGTGAAAGGTAACATAACCTCTCACTAAAGTTTCTGATATAAAGAGAACTTCATGGAAAGCAAAAAACCAAACAACTCTTATCTTTACTGTGAAACTCCCTTAATATCTGATAGAGAAGCTAAAACGTAGTTGCAAGCCAAGACATATCCTCTGTCACTCTTTGCTCTCTTGAGTTGAATGTCTTTTTTGAGAAGTGACTCCAGAAAAACAAACCAGCCTCATTTCAGTGTTTATTCATTTGTGGTTTGTGAATTATTAGTTTCATTGGTATTTCCCAATATAAGTCAACAAGATAACGTGAGTGTTGCTGAAGACACTATTTGAAAACAAGGACGAGGCAGCTCTTTCTCTGCTGGCACGAGAACAGATACACAACTGGGCAGTTCTAATGAGGACTCAGCTTCAATGGGGGTTGAGGACCTGTGTTGACTAGACATAAACAGAGCTAGTTTGCATTAAAAACAAAAAATCAGTTGAAATGTAGAAGACTTAGATAATGGACTAAAGGCTGGGCTCACTCAAGACACTTTCTAGTCATAATTTCCTAGTATCATTTTTCACTCCTGAGGCCACATCCTGGCCTGTCCTTCTCCCAGGTGTCTTGTAGGTCAGACTGACTGCTCAAATACTTCCCAGAACTAATGTCCTTTCCCCACTCCTGGACAGAGACTTCTCAAGAGAGGAATGATGGCAGATTCAGCACAGAGCTTTCGGTAAAAACCTAAACAGAAAGCTGACAGTGGTTTGTGGATTACACTTTCAGAAGGGTACATTCTGTTCTTGTTGGTATCAGTCCAAAATAACAACAGTCTGAAGGTTACTGGAATTTATGCTGGCTTACTCTATCAGAAGTGAAAATGAACTAGTGTCAAGAGATAAGTACATTTTGTTGGTGAAGGAAGAGATGTGTGTAGCTTCAATTAAAAAATCTCATACCCTTTGCAGTACTCATTTTAAACAGCATGGCACTTCTACAAGTAGTACCCAGTAATTTTTATTCTATATTCTATTTCATCAGCATAACAAAGCTGAACTTTGAACTTAATCTGTCTGGAAAATTATTCTCAAATTGTAAGCTTCCAATCAAGATTTTTTTCCTTTTATTTTTTCATTAAAGAAAAATAATACGGGATTGCATTGATTTTTATTTTATACTTGGCTAACTCAAAAAAAAAAATCTACTTAATATTTTTTCCCGGTCTGTAATTTAAAGTCATATTGATAAAAGGAGGCATATCATATAAATTCTCCATGAGTTCATTTTTCTTTCATAGAGAGCTTTATATTAAGCACATAAAAGAATAATTTCCTAATATTGACATTTGTAATATGGAAGGTTTGCACTGCCATAATGTGAAAGGCAGCTTCCCTCCAAGCCCAGTCCAGGAATAGGGAAAGAGACACATAACAGTAAGTTTTCACCAGTGGGAACAGCTGAGGTACAGTAGAGATCAGTCAGACAGAAAATAATTGCTTTCAACCTGCACCTGCTTTTGGGGGATTTTTGATTTTTTTTTTTTTAATTTAAAGAGACAGATACTCAGAGGTCAAGATAAGGTAAGGCATATTGAAGACAGAAATCCTTAATGAAGAGTGGGGCAATGCAACTGTCTCTTTTTGGATAGGTAAGATGAAAAACAATGTATACACCATTGCACACCATTGCAATGTAACATGATTTTTAACCAATGCTTACAGCATGGAAAGTTCCTTAGGCTATGAACTTGAAACTTTTCTATTTTTAAAGCTAACCATTAAGCCAGCGGCATAAAAATAGGGTGAAGAGAGAAGCTCCACTGCTCCAAGTCCTTCCACTGTTTGAGAGAAATAGTTAGATCTGAATGGTAATGACAGCTCTCAAAGGGAAAAAATGTGCCAACTGCACCTGGCTAGCTGCCTACCAGAAAAGAAGTTAAGACAAGTACAAACTCACCTCTGATCGTGACTAAGGGCAGTAAGAAACAATGGTGGCATAGGTTATTTTCATGACAGCCAGCTTAGAAAACCTTCTCTTCCCTTTATCAAGCATTAGTGTTTGTAGATCCTGATGCTGCAGACCTATCTCCAGCTCTCCAAGCATCCCAGAAGGATTAAAGCTACTATAAGGATCGTTACTGTAATGCCAAAAGGGAAAAGTAGTCTAGGAGAGACTGAAGCTCCCCTGCCCATACCTTGACCATGTATTCAAGTGTGAGAGAATCCAGTGGCAGGTCATTAAAATAGATCTGTGGTTGAAGGGAGGCCAAAGACATCATGGGTGTTTTTCAGGGAGGAGGCTCAAGGGAGATCTAGTGGCAGACTTCAGCTACCTGGACAAGGTTTAAAGGGCAGACTTAGCCCAACTCTTCTGAGAAGTGCGCTACAAAAGGACAAGGGCCAACGTTCACAAAGTACAACCAAAAAATTGTGACTCATTGAAAGGAAAATAAGATAAAAACAGAAGCCTATCAAACACAGAAATGCTGTCTAGTGATGTGGTGAAATCTTCCACCTCAGGCAATTCTGATTTACCTCAGAGGTTAGCAGGGCTGGAAACTAGATGATCTACAGATTCTTCCCAACCTCAAAACTATGATCTAATGAAAATCACAATGCTAGGAATATGTTGATAGGATTCACTGTGTAAGATAAAAACAGAAGCCTAACACAACAACGAACCTGCCCTTGATACTTAGGACTGAAGTTTTTTTCCTTTTTCTCAAGGAAATGCTGAATATGCAGATGACTTGGAAAAGAGAAATCAACGTATATCTAACTTAAAAGTGCTTTTTCAAACATATGCTTGAATATGTTAGAAAAATTCCCAAATTTTACACTTCATCCAAACATATTCCCTAATTCTTCTATGTATATACATACCAAAGAAATACTGTCTTTAGAAAGGACTAAAAGTATTATACTCAGAAGCTTGTGACATAATTTTATTGTATTTTGTAGCACTATTTCCATGACATGCCTAGTACAATATTAGTAATCACTACTAGAAGGATTGTATGAGGGCATTCACTGCACTTACAGCCAAATTTGAAAACCACTAAGCAAACAGGCATCTACAGTTCTTGTTTTTTGGGGTTTTTTTAAAGTGAGCATTTAATGTCCAAAATAGCAGCCTAGGATCAGGACAATCTTATTGTCCCCAGCACTATTATGTTCTAAGTAAATATGAACATATTTTAAATGGTGAAAAAACCCATGGTTTGTGCAAGTACACAAGTGGTTTCATGGAACATTCATACGTGCCTAACTACTGCACATTTCTGTAGCAACACTTGCCCTAGCTAAATATGGATATATTTATACTTATAGATGCCTTATTTCTCTAATTTATGTGTAAAGTATATGACTCATAAAACAAAAACTGAGATTGGTGGGATTTTTCTAAGGCATATGTACATGAATTATGCAGGTGTCTGTTGTCTGTTTTACTTTTCCTGTTTTGTTTAGGTCAAGTTTTAGTCATAGAACTGGAACAACTTCTCTAAGTGACAGCATAAATGATAGACATTTTATTTTGGTCTTTTCCCAGCAGATATTAAAAAATACCTTTGAATTCAAGCCAAAAAATGGTAGAGTACAGTATTGCATTACATGAACCATTTTAACTTTATACACAGAAAATTCTTTTCATCTCTTCCCCCAAGAAAAGCCCAAACCAAACAACAGATGCAGATAAAATTTGCTGAAGTTTTGCAAATACTGGGACATTGACTGGGCTTCGCTATGCTGAATTTAACTAGGTTTTGTTCTTGTTTTTTTCTCCCTATTAGGGTAATTGCTTGATGTATCCAACTGGATTGAGACTAATAGAAATAAAAGCGTGCATTATGTATGAACTAAAAACACATATGCAATCTTAGATACCAAGAAATGTCCATATAATTTCTCTCCTGACACTCAGAACACCTGTCATCATCGTGCCTCATCTTAAAAAAGTACACTGAGATAGAAATACAGAATAGGAGAAATGAGTCATGGGTTACTAGTCTGGCAAGTACTCTTCAGAGCTGACACTCCATTACAAGGGCCAGTACAAGGTAGTTTAGCCATCCAAACGTGCTTTACAAATGAGAAAAACAAATCTAGTTTGTAACTCCTGGGAAATATGAGAAGATACTTAAAACATAGTAAAATTAAACATTTACTGGATTATTTTAAAGTATATTACTAAAACCAACAGGACATAACTTTGAACAATGTATAAAGTATTACACATAAAAATGCATAGATGTACAGTAAATACTTTCAATTATATGTAGACAGAGTACTATGTACACATAGAGTCTGTTGTGCTTCTGTAAGTCTAAGCAGTTCCTGTGGTATACTGTCTTAAAGCAGTTTTATTATACAACAGTTTCAATATAGCAGGTGCTGAGAACAATGTACATTAACACTAATTCATGTCCATTTGCCATTGAAATGTACAAATACAGGAAACAAAGGCCATAAATGCAACAGTACCTACACCTCCAAGACTTTATTTTTAAAATTTTATTTAAATATGCACAAGTCCGCCTAATGGTGATACATAGGTTACTTTCCTGCTTCCCTTCCATGTCAACACATTGACTGGGCACTTGGGACAAAGTCTTTGATGCACTTCAGCACCATTTCCACTGATTCAACTCAGTGCTCTCCTGACCTTGGCGTCTTCAGGACGAAAATGAGAAGAAACATATAAAATAAAAAATATATAAATAAAACAAACAAACTTGTGGGCTTTTAATTTTTTTTCACAAGTTACTTGCCACCAATACTGTCAAAGCAGCTGAATCATAGTGCATCCATGGGCAGGAGCATATAGCAGCTTTCGTGCACTTTGCAAAAAAAAAAAATATTAAAGAAAATCAAGTCTTTACTGGCTTGTTTTATCTGTCGCTAAAAAGATGCTGTGCTGCTTCTGAGCCCTTTCCATCAAATTCTTTTTCTTCTTTTTCTTGTCCTTTCTTTTTGTTGGCCTTCTTCCTAAAATACAGGGAAAAAAAAAAAATCAGTCAATTCACTAAACAGTATAGAAGTGACGTTAGACTGAAAAACTCAGCAGTCCAGAAACTATTGATGGGGACTAGAAAGGTAATAATGCTAGCTAATGAGCTTCGATCACCAGTGAAAACAGAAGTTTCCAATGAGGTACAAGAGGAAACAGGATCCTTGACTGTCATCACTCATCCACGGGCCTGATTTTGCTGGTGTGGTTAATCACGTTGATGTAGGTCTCACTCTGGGCAGGGTAACTCACGCAAGCAACGTTATACAAGTGCCTGGGGCTCGGCGCCAAATGAATACATAGACTCCTAACTCACTGAAAGCTGGATATGTGCCTCAGACCCTTGCGTAAACTTGCCTGAGTGAGTAATCCCATTTAAGTCAAGACCAATTCATCTGTGATTTCGATGAGAAATTAGGCATTAAAGCCCAAGCATTTAGTTGGATGTCATCCCTACGTGCTTTGGCAGAAACAGTGCCTCTTCTGTGAAGAGCTGCTATTGCTGCTTATTAGTACCCTGCACCCAATTTTCACAACGTATTACTGTGCAGAAACAAAAAAATTCCTTACGTGTTTTTTGTTATTGGAAAAAAGTCACTGAAAAATCACTGAAATCAGGATGAATACAGGGGAAAAAAACTCTTAGACTTCTGACACGGAGAAGTTTTTCCTGTTCAACTCTAATAATAAGTCAGCATGCTTTAATTCTCTCAGCAAAAGATACCATGGACTTAAAAAAGCACTAGATATAAAGGCCCACCTTCAGCAATGCATTACCTTTTAAGTATATGCTTAAATCCTACCAACTCTAGTAGGATTTAAGGAGACGACCGAATGCTGTCTGGAGTGAGAACAGTCTGGGTTTTCTTGGCAGTATCATATACTGAAATATGTGATCAATGGTAAAAAAATAAGGTTATTAATCTCTAGAGGTGCCAACATTGTAATCTTTCAGGAGAACTAAATCAACTTAAGTAAGACAGTAAAAGGAAATTCAAGTAGCAGACAACACAAAAATGTGAAAATGCATATTTCATCTACAATTTCAGTACATGGTTAATTAGGAGAAATGTTTGCCAGGTTGGCTTTTTCTTACTTCCATATTGTTTCTTAACTAAAAAGGTCCACACAGTATGAAGCACTTTTCCTGTATTTGATAATAACGCTGAATAAATCTGATTCTAAAATTATCAAAATTTATGATCCATTAAAAATAGAGGGTTATATACTTCAAGTTATATATTTTTAATACACTGTCTTGCCTACTGTTCTCTAGGAATTATTGGAATACTTGTATATAAAACAGGACAGGATATTAAGTTAATGAACACATAAGTTTAGCCCATATTAAAATCATCAGGGTCCTTGGAGTTTACTTCTGCTTCTCATTAAAGTCTGGCATTAATACTACTATGGCATTTTGCCATTTTTAAATCTAGTTAATCCTACACAGTAAAACCTCAGTCCAACCAATCATCAATCAAAGCAGCTTCTAAGTTAAAACTCTTTAGCAACACGGCATGTATGACTGGGCACACCTAATGAGGTCAGTGGGAAGGAATACTTGACACAAAGTGGCATTACAACAAGATGGTTTCAATTACAGAAATTTCCATATCAAAAATTTATTACACTATTCTATTAGTATTTTGTCAGGTAACCGAACTGGGATGAACATATACTTGAACTCTGTAATCTATCTTGCACTTCAAGTATCCTGATATTTTAATCTGAATGTCTAAAATAGTCACTAACAAAGAAGACAAGGGCAAATAATTTGAGTTGTGTGATAACACAGCTCATCAGATGACCAGAAGAATCAACTAGAGCGTTAGTGGAGTCCTGCTGTCCTGTTTGCTCAGTGATCTTACTTTCTGACATTTTCTACAGCACAGACCACTTAGTAAAATAAATACAAACTTCAGTCAGTACCATGCATACTTCTCTCCAGTCTCCTCCAGAGAACGAGAGCAAATGCTTACTGTAAATTTGAGGAAGATTCTGTTATTTTCCCCCTGAAAAGCACAGATAAAATGACATGTAATCCACTTGGGATCTATCTGTCTAAGCCTGGCAAAGTAAGGCAGTAATGTAAGCATCAAATCAAATTGTCAGCAATGATTAGAAGTATGAATGGGACCAGATATGAGTGATTTCATTTTGAAAGTAAACCTCCACCATGCTTCTGCTGCTCTGCAGCCATTGTCCCCACATCTGCTATTGTCCCATAAAACACCAAAGCCAAATGACTTTCTTATGTTACAGAATACCAACCCGTGTAGAGGCAGAACCACTGAGCTGCTGACACCTGGATAACTTGTTCTCCTGCTGGTGAGCCCTTTGGCTGTTGTTCAGAATTAACTTCCTTATCTTCAGAACAATATTAAATCACACAGAGAAAATCCAAATGGCTGATAAAGCAGACAAAGTTCCAAATTCCAACTGTTATTTTAACCAGAAAACTGTATATAAAAGGTATTTCTTGGCTTTCCACTGGTTCCCATTTCTACTAGACTAGAACAGATATTAGAGATCAGCAAGAAAGATGAGAGTTCAAAGCAGGATGTTGAAGTAGTGATGCATCAGAACTTTGATTAAATTCCGATTTCATTTGCAGTTTATTTTGTCAGCAGAAGCACAGTGAACATAGCTAACTTCAAAATACCTTTCTACAGACATCTTTTGAAGATCATGCTATTTGTGATTGGGACAGTGGATCCTCAAAGCGGATCACTGTAAAATCAGCCATGAGCCAAACTTTCCCATTTGCCCAACTGAAGGGGTGAGGAGAGGTAATGGAGGGAGTGCTTCCCTGAGGCTGGGATGGCAGCAGCTGCTTCCACTCAGTGTCAGGGATCAGGTGTGGAGAACTTGTTAGGAAGGGAACCTTCCTTGCATAGCCTCCCTCCCACCCTGCCACCTCACCACTCCTGAGAGCAGGACCTGACCCCAAGCCCTTCTCTCCCAAGAAAGCAGCAAGGAGCTGCTTCCTTGGTGTTGCTGGGGCAGAGTTTTAGCAGCAGTGTATCATAGTCCAGAACTTGCTGTTGCACAGACAGGCAATGCCTGGCTGAAGCAAAGGAAGAACAAAAGGGCTCTGTCTCTTTATAGGGGTATTACTGCTATCATTAACAGGTTGTAGTATTGCCACACAGAAAGTGACAATACCTGAAATGTTAATTTTCACCCACCTTTTTTGTGACCTCCTGATCACAAACAGCACCCATGCAAGAAAATCATCACTGCAGCCAGCATCACTCTTTAAGTGATGTAACATCCTGCTCAGTAACAACTTCCCTGCTTGTCACCTGGGGTCAATTTCTCCTCTCCAAGTCACAGACCTCCACATCAGGCATCATCCTCAATCATTATCCTGTGACCACAGACAATTTTTGAAAGCCATTCATTCAAACCCTTCATTGTAATGTTATAACATTTAGTTTTGCTATTTTTTTCTAATTACTAATGAGAAAGTCCTTCTTTTCTAAGTAATTTATCCCAGTGGTTGGTATTCATTAAACTTTTATTTGAACCACTTTGTCCTGATAGGCAGATAGGCAACTACTATGCCATGCAATGAAACATTATTGTTAGATAACAATGTACTGTAGCTTGTAATTGTATGATAACATATAGGGAATGTAACAATAACATAAAGGTAATTATGCAATTCCAAAATGAATTCCTGAAAAAAACATTTTTTATATATACTCAGCAATTGTCTGTAGATCACAGAGTAACAGCAATCAAAGTAATTATTTAACTTGGCTCTTGGATTATTTTTCTTCCTTTTTGCTGTTTTTGTACCATTTCATCAGTGTTTTTCCTACAGCAGCAGCACGATGGCATATTAGAGGCTTGTGCTCAGTTGTCTCGTTTGTCTCACACACTGAGCTGAAAGGAGTTTGGAAATACACATGGTCCTTCTGGATAGACACACCTGATCAATGTGGGGTACACATTACCTGGTTCAGAAGGAGTTTTTTCATTTGCTGTCAGCTGCTAAGGCAGCTTTCTTCAGACAGAGTTTGAGCAGCAGATTCCTGACACTCAGGGCACTTGTGAACTAAAATCCAGCAAATGTATTCAGAGCAACAATTCTCAGCAATACTGCTTGAGATAATTTGATAAGACAGACAGGAACAGTTCAGTTCCTGAATTACTTATGTAAATTATTCATATGCTGTTTACATACTTCTGTATGTACTTCTCTTCTAACTAAGTATGTCCATTGCTAGTTTCAGCAGAGAGAAAAAACAGCACACATCCACATGAGGGCAGCAAGGATTTGAATTTTAAATATTTGATTAAAAAAAAAGAGCAACAACTACTTGCAGCTTTACTTAACAGTATAATTCCTTCCTTAACAGTATAATTACTTCATCAACTTTTCAGCATTTCTACACACAAATAAATTTTAAAGATTAAAAAAATGTTAAATTTTGTAAATGCTATTTAAAATATTTTTTTCATGTATGGATAACTACTAAATAATGGAGCTTAAAGGTGTCTGCCTGCTTCCCTCCCCTGGATTTTGATATACAGAACTTTCACTGTTAGCAGCAAAGGCAAAATGGTGTCCTGGGGTAATGCAGTGATTGCAAAAACCCAACAACTAAGCAAATAAAGGATTCAGTCCAGAAATTATTCCTCAGAGGTGATTTGTATGCAGAGTCTTTCAGTTGCATTAAAAATTTTGCATACTAAAGCTGCCATAGAAATGCACAAATTAAGGTATCTTATAAATACAGACTCAATGATAGGAAAAAATCCCTCCACTGCTACAAAATCAAACTCTTCCTAAAGCCTGAAATATTTACAAACCAACACTGACAAGTGGCTCATAGAAAGGGAACACAAAAAGCTTTACTTAATATAGGCCCAACTCACATGCCATGGGCATCACCACCCTCTGCTGACAACAGAAAGGATGGTATAAACCTATCAGCTGCCACAACACCACTTAGAATCCCAAAATACTACGATTTTTAAAGGTAGGGTTGTTTGCAAAGCATTGAAATACATAAACAATGGACATTACAAAAATAAAAAATTAATGCTTCTATTTATCTTTTGTCATTTGCAAGAGCTCAAAAATGCTTAACAAATTAGGCCCTGGAACAACTGCTGAATAAAAACAGAAAAAAGCCCATACCATAATTACAGACTTTATCACAACTCATACAAATAAGGAGCAAATTAAGGCACTTCTTCAGCTTCAAAGTGCTTGGTTTCACAGGCTTACTATTTTTCTTCTGTACCTGTTTTTTGCAACACTAATAATTAGTGCAATATGTATTCCTCACCTACTGGAATTAATAAAGTTATTATAATAACAAATTAAATTAGTTCCCTTATGTAAAATACATAGATGTTTTTCATACATTCTTGCCTATTTGATGTCAGCTTTATTGATTAAAACACTGCAAAAGCACTGGCAGTACAGAGGTAATCTGTGTGATATCTTACCTCAATTCCTGGCAGCCAGAATCCTGTTATTTTATTTCCAATTTCACAACTCTGGGTAAATGATGATAACTCAACCAGCACATAACATTGCATTTACTTGGTGTTTGTGTAATAAAATGAGACAGTAGCCACTGAGACAAAAGCCAGCTTAAAAGAAGCAAAGAATCATTCCTCAACTAAAATAAAAAAAAAAAAAATCTAATTATACCAAGTTTCAGAACTTTCATCCAACCAGCTTTTGCTTTTGCCACATCTACTAGACAATTAAAGATTTTACAATTTAAGAGAGGAACAAGCAAAGAGAGATACTCTTTTCCTCTGAAAGTACACATCTACTTTCATCTGGCCTGAATAATAACTGTCTATGCAAAATTAAAATTTGATGTTCTTTCCTTCTGGAGAAGATTGAATATCACCAGACGTTGCCATCTGTTTAAGAAATACTGATTCCTCCACAAATAACGGAATTTACATATCACAGCCTATTGAGAGTTCAGTGGATGTTCCCTTGACTTTAGGACAAATTCACTGGGCTAAGAGTCATCTTACATTGCTGAAATGCAGTGAATTTCCCACAGTGCAGTTTTCCAACATGCACAGTAGATGGCAGTGAAATATTAACTGAAAACTGTCATCCATTTCAGAGAATATTAATTTTTATTTGCAAAAATACCCATTTACTCTGCCTACAACATGAGCCAATGAATTTAGAAAATATTCTAAATAACATAAAAATTGAATTTAGGACTTCACACACATAAACTCATGGGAAAAAGCAAATGAAAGCACACAGAGGAAAAAGGAAAAATTGCTAAGTAAAGATAACATGGAAAGTCTCATAAATCTCTAATAGGCGACCTATGATTATTACAGTTGTTTAAATGTTGGGTTCTGTCCTCCTTTCAGTCACGGTTGCATGAAAACAGGTGGGTCTTCAATGCAGCTGAAAAACATTTATCAGAACTCAAATTATATGAACATTGCTTGTTTCCAGGGTACTCACTGTTCTTATCTCAGTCAACACCACGTCAGAACTGATGCTTTGCAAACAGAGCCAAACAAAATATTTCCAATGAAAGATTTGGGTTTGTTTGTTTTCCTTCCTTCTACAGTGCAATATAAAGCATATTTCAAACTAATAAAAAGGATTTATACCTACTTCAGAATATACACTCACATGTAAATATACCCTTACTCTCTACACAACAATTATGGTATCCTATCAAGAACTAACTAGCTTTAAACTTCCCTTGACTCTATTAGACTCTGATCTGAGTTATACCTGTGTCCAGTATTCTTTATTTTCCTTCCACTTCCCCTTTTACTAGCCAATTTAATTCATTTTATCTTTATATAGAAAATAAATACTACTGAGAGAATATCTATTTGAGGCACCTGCAAGGTTAAAATTCACACTGTAAAACTCATTTTGTTCAATTAAAGGTTTCTTAAAGAGTGAGAGATTATTCTGGGAAGTTAGTATTTTTTTGAAGATTCTCTTCTCATGTGACACACTATTTAATATTTCCAAAGGGCTTTTTTAATTCCCTACAGGGATTCTGGTCAAGAACCAAGGGAAAATTTTGTTCCAGAATTTCTTTTTTTTTTTTAATAGTGAAACAGCTCAGAAATACGTTGAAGTATCATATTAAGTAAGCACAGGAAACCCTGTGTTGAAATTCAGAAAGAGGCTAAATTGAACACATAATGAAGGAGGATAGGACCATCCAGCAAGAAGACTCCTGCTGAACATCAGTGCCAGAAGACATCCTTGAATGTTTAATTAACTCCAATAGAGATAATCATTATCTTTGACCCCACGGCCAGTCAGAATTTAAACGATGTCCTAAGTTACATAGTTTTATCCCTGACTGTATTACAATAGCTTTATTGCTGCCTTAAAGTAAAGCACTTTCCCAAGTCTGCCTACAAGGAAGCAATACACACAAGCCAGGCTGATTTCTGCTGTACCCAGTTAATTCCACATTATATTGCTATAGAAGCTTTGCTCACTATCAGAAGCTGGAGAAAGGGCACTTCTCATACTAAATCTTATTTCCCAACTGTCACACACCAGTTTTTCACAGAATTTAAAATCAGTATCGCACGGTGGTATTATTTTTGTAAAAAAATTGATACACACATTATCTTAATATGGCACTTTGGCTTGCTAACACTTTTGAAGCTGTGCATCTGTCTTAGGAAAAGGACAGAATGAGGAGTCCTGCAAGGAAGCAAAAATGCATGAAGATGACACTTTCTCTGTAACACCATCATGCTGTACTGAAGCCCATCAACTACCTCTGAGGAGGCATCCTGGGAGAGCTCCCAGGAATTTGATGGTATATTTTCTGCTACAAACATGCCAAGGAGTGAGCCACAGAAAGGAACAGCTGGACTAAAGGGTGAGTTTCTGCACTCCAGGGAAAAACATGATTCCATACCTTCCCCTTGAGGCATTAAGTAGGTGTGTACTACTCATAAAATTATTGCTGCCTGGAAGGTGTCATGAGCCCTTAAAAATATGATTGCCAGTACATTTCCTGAATGGGTTGTAAAATATTTAACATGATCTTTTTTTGTACTGTAGATACTAAGTGATTGATAGGCATTCAATCAGAATAGAATTAAAACCTGACAAAACCTGAAAAATCCTTCATTTTTACATGCTTTGAGATTTTCACAGTGAATGAATCACAATTGAAAGAAACAAATGAAGAGGTTTCAATGTTAAAGTAATCTAAAATGGAAACAGAAATTAAAACGGAGAAAGAAAAAAAGAATTTATGCTAAGTTTTCTTTAAATTATGCTCTGTGACAATTCCAAATAAAGTCAAGTCCACAGGTAATAGCAGCACTACATAAATCGCATCTTGTATTAAGTTTTATTGCAGATGAACATGGGATAAGCTGTATGGGACAACCCAAAGACAGACTACAAGCTAAATAATCCATGACTTCTCAAAGTTTATTAGATTTAATAAGTGACTTGATAGCTCTGAGCTCAGCTGAGCCAGTTCTTACCTGGACTTCCCTGTATCAAGACTATCTCAAATCCAAATACTTTCTGCAGGTCTTTAAATCTAGTAATAAATATCTAGATAGGAAAATTAGATAAAGCACATCTCTTAAGAATGTTTACACTTTATATTAACATAAATGAAAACGTTTTATTCGTTAAAATGTAAGATGATGCAGTGATTGCAGGTGAGAATCTGGGTCAGTAGAACATCTAGCATGATTTCTTCAATAAACTTGAGCCACCTAACATTACTTTCATATGCTGTTGAGGCTAATAGCTTCTTGGAAAAACGCATCTGGTCTAGATCTGAAGACAAGAGGAGACAGAGGATCCACCACTTCCTCTGGTAATTGTGCCAGCAGTTAATCATTCCACCACCAGAAATACGTGCCCAAGTCCTAATTTAAATTTAAATATCCAGCTATCATTTCCCATTAGACCTTTCTCTCCTTGATCAGACATCTCTTTGCATTGTAGTTAAATCTCTGTACATGATCTTTCTGAGAAGTTAAGCATATGGCAGACTTTGTGCACCTTTCTTTAAAGCTTATTTTGTAGCCCTCAAATAAAGTTTGTGACTCTCATCTGGAGTTTTCCAATATTTTCTTTAAAATACACATCTCAAACCGGAACTTACAGTTCTGGTTATACAGAGGAGAAAATTCTTTTACTTTCCTCACTACAAAAGTTATGCAGCCAAGAATTTGAAATTTTTCTCTCAACATTGTAGTGAACTCATATTAAGATTTCTTTTTGTCCTGCAGATACACATTGCTTGTTTGATAAGTCTTTGATACTCTTACCTAAATTTACATTTAACTCAATGAAAATTGTGTTTGAAAATTAAGTTTTTCTTAAGATCTAGAAGATTGTTTGCCATTACTTTCAGATTGCTATTTCTTAATTGACTGCAATAAGTGACAAAGCTTAATGAACAACATTAAATCCATCATCCCCTTTTCCTATATATCCAGCCAGCACATGCTGGCTGTGGTAAATGTAAGAAAAATTTATAGAACTATGAAAGTCTCAAGTTTAAGCATATTCATTTAGAGTATTGTAGGAAGGCCTAGTCACAACAGAATCACAAAATCATAGAATGACAGGGGTTGGAAGTGACCTCTGGAGATGATCTAATCCAACCTCCTGCCAGACCATTTTCTCTTAGAGCAGAGGCCTTTTGTGATGCTTCTGTTAGCTTCATTTCTAGAGTTGCAAATATAAATCCAAAAGAAACTCAACGGACTTCACAGGAGTTTTCCACACATGAATGTATGGGTTTCATCCTCATACGAAGTAATCTTACTTTGTAAGGAATTCTGTTTAGATAAACTCCATGCTGTGGTATGACCAACCCCAACCCCAACTTGGGCTGTACTTAACCTCATGCCATCAACAGATTTTACATCAATGACCACTCAGGCAAGAGGAGTTGCATTAATCACTGCTAATGCACTGATGTACACACACACACAATCAGCCTGACTCCCTGGGTGCTGAAGGCCAACTGGTGGGGTCCTTCCACTAGCACAGCTGCTGTAGCTATAGGAACACCTAGAGTGGTACAACACTGGCTTCACATACAGCAACAAAGCACAACAGATCAAAAGCTTATTTGGAAATTGCTTTACTAAACTAAGTAAGCCCTTGACAATAAATTTATCCTCGCGAGCTGTCTCACGTGCTTGAAAGATTGAATAATTATTATGCATTTTGTGGATTAATTTTTAAAAACTTTGCATGTAAAACTACAGTTTGGTTTTTTTTACATTCAGCACTGTGCTGAAGAACAACAAAAGTACTTTTTTCCTCTCCCAGGTGCTGAACAAAGATCTGCTAGGGGAATGGTGCACAGCATCTCTGTTAGGACAGCCTGCTGCTGTAGTTCTTTCCTCCCCCATGTACACAGCTTGGCATCATGTTATAGTAGAAGCAGTGTAATGTGATGTCTAATAATATATATGGAGTGGACAAACTAGGTTCCCATTCTGCTATACATCTGCAAGAAATACACTGCAATAATCTTCACCATCAGTTTAGACATTCAGTCTAAACTAAATCAAAACCTAAAGTTTTTTACCGCATAAAACACTTTAAAGTAATATATTCATTTATTAAGCTGAAGAAAACTGTGTGGACGGTGTGTTAAGAAGAAAAGGAAAAAGAATATATGAAATAAACACAGCACATAGCTTAAAGGCTACTTGCCATAAAAAGCTTTTCCTGACTGGAAGTTACAGATCTACTTAAAAAAACAGATGCACATCAAAGATTGCCGATTAGAAGCACAGAGAGAAGCAATTATCAGGGTTTATTTTCAAAAAAGAAATTCCTTATTGTAGTACCAATAAAACCTTAGTATGTACAGAATTATTCCATGGCTTTAATTAGCCATGTGTGATTTATAAATGTATATGCCATTCCTGCTCCAATCCATTGCATTATTATGGTTACTCTGGGTGAGCTTCTGATGGATACAAGATCTTGGCTTCATTGCTTTGTGACACAGTTAGTTTAGAGACATTGCATAGCTGAAATTTGTCAAGATCTACTTAGGCTTTGCTTAGAAGTACCTGAAGCTCATCATTCTTCATGGATTACAGAGTTATAAAGATAGACAATCAGGGTGGCAGTCACAGACAGTCCACCCTGCAGTATGGTACAGTGGTTCTAGTAGGAGAAACCACAATCCTTGCTAAATTGCTGGTCAGCTGCAAGGGTAATATCTTATTAATGAAATAAAGAGCCACAACACGAGGCTGAATACTGCCCTGAAACACTAGCAGGTTTTCTGTCATGTTTCCACCTACTGCCAACTAGTATATATTCTTCACAAAAGTTCAAGAGATGATGGAAGAAACATTTACTTCAACTCTTAGACTTTTTATGTAAAATTAGCAAATGGTTTTCAAGCTGAGCAGTTTTTATAGTTTTGATTTTAGATCATATATGATAAGCCTCTGGACAGGAATATATGGACAATAAAACTAGACATGCTATTCTAGTTACAACTTTGGCTACATTCTCAGGCTGGGCTGATGCTGTTTTGAATGCTGGAAGGAAGTATTTATTTGAAACAAGCTCAGCTAAGTGATTATCAGCTTCTCACACTGAAGTATAGTTGATGTCTACTGAACGCTAATTATTTCATGATGTTAGCAAAGACTCATTTCTTGGCCAGTGCCTTCATCACAATCTGTTCCATGTGTTAATTCAAACTGTCCCATAAGATTAGTGGTTAATGACTGGATCATGTTGGGTGTGACATACTTAACAAGTAAGTTACCAGTATCCACTCCACTGTTTATTTTCTGTACTGAGACAATTAATCCAGTATTACAGTCAATTTCCTCATCTGTTACTCAGACTAGGAAGTAACATACTTTTCTTCTCTTGCTGAATTCAGAAGAACTCCTCTTAAAATTCTGAACTGATTATCATTCCAGTTATGCTTAACATCTTTCAGATTCCCTCTGTGCAGACAAATAATTACTTACTCCCTAATGCTATCCAGTTATATTCTTTCAACTTCTTTCAATGCAAACATGCTTTAAATATGGGATTTCTTTTTTCATTAATATTTGTGTAAATCTTAGGTAATAGCTTTTCCCCCAGACCTGATTTCAAGAGAAAATATAAAATACTATATGACGTCAAAAAGAAATGTTTGTAATAAAGCATTTCTACATGGTCTGTCAGTCAATGCAGACAATTAAAATATGTTTGTTAGCGTATTGACTAACTGGCTTATTAGTCAGAAATTGCCAGGGTTAGAGTTTGTCTCTCTCAGGACCATGGATACATACTGGGTAAGTGTCCCAAAGATCAGCTCTCATATCTCTCTGATGATCATTCATAACATGCATTAATAGTTATGCACATGAAATCAACTTAAAGGAAAAAAATCTGCCACCTATAAAATGAGCATGCCACACAGAAAACTTAAATTTTAAAATGCACATTAGAATTCAAGTATCAGCATCATACCATAAGTTAAAGAGTTAATTTTTTATAGATATGCAGTTAGTTTTTCAAAGGAAAGTATCAAAGACATTTAAATACTTCCAGAATATTAAAAATAATTTGACCATTTTAATCCAGTAATCAATTTCTTCACAGATTTACCCAACAGACAAAACGCAGAGAAACATTTAAGAGTGATTTGTGAGGTAAGACCAACAAAACAAATACTCATTGTCAGGAAATGTGTCTATTTAGATTAAAACACAATTCTATGATCTTTAGACAATACATTACTTTGAAATAACTTGACTTAATAAATTAGATGATGGATTTATTTTTGAAAATCTGGATAAATATACAAGCAAAATCCTTGAGAATCAAGACTTCCCAAGCCAAGACTCAACTATGAGGGATTTTTTATGATTAACTATGAATTCCTGGAAAACGTGTTTTATCATAGAAAAACTGGCAAAACTTTTGCAGCATTTGCTCTAACAGGCGCCACTGTAATGGACTGCAGATCTATGAACAGGCCAAGAACAGAAGCTAAGACTAACAGTGAACAATGCAATATGTCACAAAGTGGGAAGACCTTTTCTCTTTTCTAAATTATAATGGATGGGATTGATTTCACTCCATAATTTACATAATGAAGAACTTAACTGGCCTGATATCCTTTGTCAAAAACATTGTTTTGATAAGTGATTGTGTTTTGAAATTTCATCTGGCAATGGAAATACAGTCATCTTTGAGGAATTGATTTATTTTCTTCTTACATGCAAGAATTACTGCTTGGAAACATAACTGAACTTTCAAACAACGAATTGGATAGAAGTTACTATTGCTAGCAGAATTTTGTTCATTCCATGCTGGCCATAAGTCCTGAACAATGTGCTGACCCTCAAACATCCCAAATCCTTAAAAGCCTATGTGCATAATGTTATAGGCTGAGATGGTCAGCTGGTAGCATGGAAATATAAAAACATGAAAGCAGTCGCTCTGCGTCAACCAACCATCCACCAAAACCACTGTCATAACAGTGGCCCAAAACTAACATCAGTAACAGTGTAAGACTAGGATAAAAATATACGCTCCCTTCCATAAGACTGGCTTGCATGTGACCAAGCAGAGTGGCTCACTGTAGAAGGGCTTGCAAATAGATTTTTGCTGGGGTACCTATCTTCTAGTAGAGCCCTTATAAGTGAAAGCCCCATGACCTGCCCTTCTGCCAGTCATTAATTTCTTAGCCGCTTCACTATCCTTACCCTGAAAAACTTGTTAGGATCTAGTGACCTGCAACTCTGACATTTTGGCAACAAAATTTTCAGCTAATTAAAGTTCAGGCCAAATTTCTTTTGCACTGAAAATGCATGAAATCTAGGCTTACCAAGGGAAAAAGCATGAGACACTCAGATCCTGCATGTCCTACACATACTATCTCAAATATGAGAGATCAGGAATCATAAAGGAAAACCTCAATTGAGATAAGGCTAAGAGAGACTGGAAGAAAAAGTGAAGTTATAGCTGATTTGTACAGTGTTTTCATGCTAAAATCAGGATATCTGTAACCTCACATTAGGTCCATTCCTGACATGACAGGATAAGAACATAGCTCTTTTGCAATGTCTGTATGACATTGCAAAATGTCTGTATGACGTGGTCATACAGAGGCTGCCACTGAAAAAATTGTAGCTCCTTAGTATATTATCCAAATGCTTGCATTATATCATCTTTAATTAAGCTCCCTTCAAATTAGGCACCTAATGCTGTGTTTCAGTTGTCCTAGGTTTACTACTATAAAAAATGCTGGGGTATTTTTTGCTTGTGGCTTTCAATTACCCCGTTTTGAAAAATTAGCCCAGAATGTTAGTTACAAGAGATGGAAGCATATGGAGACACTAATTTCTGATAAAATCAGTGGTTAAGATTCTTTCTTTTATAAGCTAACCAAATAAGTCAACATTCTGAAAGAAGAGCTCTATCATCTTTGAGAAAGGAAACAGAAAATTATTTTCCCTGTGCTTACATGAGGTCAGAAATGGCAAAGGCGCATCTGTTAATATTCTATGTTGAGGCAACCTTCTTCAGCCAACAATTGTGCTAATGCAAATGATAACTGTTGCAGATGAGCAGCTGAATTAAACACAGTGAAATCATCTAGGCTTTTTGCAGCAAAAACCTATGCACTGACTGAATTACAGCATTAATGACTACAGAGTTGGAAACTGATTAAAAACATTATTGAAACAAAAATAAAATGTGAGAAGCAAGCAGAAGAAAAACACAAGTGGAGAGGAATAAAGAGGGAGATCTGCATTAAAGACAGAAGGAAAATGAAAGGAAAACTGCACATGTCCAGAAATAGTTTTGAATGTGCCACAATATGCATAACCAAAGGAAAGGGGTGAAATTTGGTTAATTTGTTTGGTTAATTTATGTTAATTCACATTTTGGTGAATTTATGTTAAGTGACACTTTTTGCAATCACCTTCAAAACTGAATAATTATTGACTTAATCTATTATTTTTTAAATCAAGTTTTGTAATTATTTCACAAGAAGACAGACAACTTATAGCATTCTGCATGTTTGCTCTTGCTCAGCAACATCAAAAGTATAGTTTTTGGTAAAGCTACTATAGTTTGATGTATACCTGGGCTTTGATTTTCAGCATACATACACAAGCACCAGTACAAGACCCAATCTGTCTTTGCCTAAGCATCCTGAGTGCACAGTCCCTCCATCAAACAATATAAAATTTTATCTCCATTCATGTCTGACAAGTCAGGTGACTTAAAAACACACCTACTTTCTATTGCTACACTAGAGAGCCAAGAGTTAGAAAAGTCCCAACAAAAACGCAGTGTGTGCAACAGCTATGTCTCCACTCCAAACTGCATTATTCCATTGAAATTCATTTCTTGTAGTAATCATGAAATGGAGTTTTACGGTTATTCACTAGCCACATCTTAACATTTAGAAAAATTGCTTTATATCAAGTTACACAATTATACACAATACAATCACAATGTAATCATACAAAATAAAACACAGTATGTTAACCACGATTTGAATATTTTCATATGCTTCTGCAATTCCTCCTTTTAGCCAGTACTGGAAGCTCAAAAAACCTGGAAGAAATATTGATCTTATGTTTTCATTCCAAGGCAAGATTTTATACGTTTCTATGACCTACTGAAATGTTTATCCCTCCTTTTTAAGAACAAGATAAATGATGGTCAAGGATATTTGAAACTATATAGGAAGCTAAAGATTCTTGAGGTCATGGTCAGGATTCTTTGGATGCAGAGTAATGTCCTGCATGTATAAATGACAACGCACTATCATTTTTCCAAATAAATAATTCACAGGTAGATATAATAAAGAATTCCCAGTCCCAAACTCTTTATTATTTCACTCCTTGATTTAACTCTTTTAAATTAAGGGTTTAAATGCTTAAAAATAAATTTACCATATTTTTACCAGTAACAGGCATTTCCAAGAGTAGTGTAAAAAAAATTTATACAGCCAAACTGTTTAAAATCCCATTTATAAACCCATGTCACAGAAGGCTCCTTGAACAGTGTGCAAAACATATGACCAGAGGATTATTTTCACAGAATCACAGAATTAGGTGCAACTGCACCACAGAAATATTTAATAAACTATGTCACTGCTTCTAAAAAAAAAGACAAGAAAATTATTCTGTGGTACTACTTGTGATCTAACATTTTACAGTCTCAAATTTTATGTATGAAGAAATGTAAGGCTGCATAACATCGCACTGCACACTCTAGAAGACCATTACTTTGGAAAAAGGCTAAGTTTAAGATGGACATTTTCAAAAACTCCTGAGGGATTCAGAGCAGTGATATGCAAAAATCAGTAAAGCATATGGAGCTAAAGACTCTTCTGGATTTAAGAAATACTAGTAAGGTTGGAAGCACAAGAATATTTTATTTCTAGACATTTCTAGGCAGGTTAACATTTGCATTGTATATAAGCCAACAAATATTGTCCCAGTGTATCCAATGTAGAGCATTAGCTTTTGGGATTACATTGCATTTAAAGGAAAAACATAAGTGATGTCAAACATATTTAGAAAAAACCAAGCATACACAATATCCATATCTAAGCTAAATGTGTTAGGAGTTATAAAAACCACAAGAGAATAATATGTTGGCTCTTGAGCTGGAGTAGGTCAAACAAAAAGTTTCCAAATTTTAACATTACATACAGGATTAAATATTAGTTTTCCTGCTATTTTTCCTTCAAAATAGACTGCATGAAGCTACATACAAGGAAGATCTTGATTTGATTTCTTTTTAATTTGGCAGAAAACCACAAACTTCCAAATAAGACAAAAGACCTCTTGCACTAACATACCAAAGTGTAGGATCCCTGTAAGTAGCTTCTTTTTAAAGGGAAAATATATTTACTAGCAAAAAAATGAGACTGAATTCCTTCAAGTTACTAACTGAATCATGTGGCTAATGGCAGTAACTGTTATCACTTAATTTTCTGTTAAATTACTTAGGCCTGAAACTTCCCACACTTTCCCCTTGCAAATTCTCTGGACTGTTAAACAATCAAAGCGCTGTCTTTGAAAATCTAAAAAAACCTGGTAGCAACATTACCATTCCATGGCCTTTTAAAATGTGCATTTTTCATTTAAAATTATGCTCAGATGAACACCAAATTCATGAGCACTTATATAATAGTGTAACTTTAATCAATTCCGTGTATATTTTTTTAAAAAAAGATACTTTTGACTAGCAGAATATAAATATAGGCTAAAGTATTTATACTATTTATATTATTCTCTAGCAGGAAATTGTTGCGCTTAATAAAGGATTTGGAAAGTCTGACTGCATCATCACTTGTGTTAGTGCAATCTCCTGGAGGACAATCATACCTACTTAATAGAAAGGAAATTGCTGACAGGAACCTAGTAAATTACCAGCCACTCTTTAAGGCATTGTGTTAGCTCATTTTCAGAGCCTACACCAGAATATAAATTTCGGATCCCCTCAAATTAGAAGGCTACATCACTTCATTGAAGTGTTCCTTCACTGATAACACTAGATTTTTTGCTGCTGAGTAGGTTTTACATAAATTCCATGAAAGCAAGCTCTCTGTAAATATGACAAAACTACAGTCTTACACAACAGCATTCTAATCTTCATAAATAACATGCCAAGTATTTTCATACAGAAATCCATAAAACTTTTCCTAAATTAATACCTAAATGAGAAAGAGTGCTCCAGAACTAGCACCATTAAGGACATTCTTTTTTTGGGTTGTATGTCAGATACAAATTTGGCAACCACACCAAGTCAAAAATCATAAGCCGTCCTCAAGTAAAATTCAAACTCACTAGGTTTTAAAGCTTTAATTAATTTCCAGAGCTTTTTATTTAATTTCTGGTGTTGAAAAATTTAGGGTGTCCATGTTTTCAGTTATCTGCCTACAGCTACAAAGACCAGAAAAAATAACTAAAACATGAAAATTGCTATTAGGAGGTGGTTCCATAAGTTGAGTTTTAAGAAATCAGGAAAATGGTGACAAAAATGCCACAGGAAAAGAATACAAGAAACTCCCATTATTGTCCACACTACTGAGTTATTCTCTTCACTTAATGATATTGAGAAGTAATAAGGTAAAGCCCTTTTGTAACAATTAGTGCAAGTAATGCACATTAACTCACAAGTTCAAAGTACTCTACTGAAATTAAGTACCCGACGTTTCTCCAGGTGTCTACAGGCGATGAATATTCTTACAGATTCCAGAGCATTTCTGCCCTTCCTTTGGCAGCTGATAGTATCAGAGCTTTGTTTCCTGAAAAAATGTCTTACCAAAATCAGTCATTTTTTATTGAGAAACTCATCCTGCTCTTCTCAGTAAAAAGCCCCTTTCCTGTTCTTTTGTTTATTATAGTCTCACAACAAAACTACATGAAAAAATAGTAAAAGGGGTATAAAAGGTTGACAGAGCATTTCAATTGCCTGTGAGCTGCCATACTTTCTGTATCACATACTGAGTGGTTCTAGTTTGGTTCACATAAAAAAACTGAAATACACCCCTATCAACAGACCCTCACTTTGTTTTAATAGCCCTAAAAAATGTTATGTAGATGCTAAGAAAAAAAAAGTGGTTCTTTGCACCACATACCTCCCAGTTTTTAAAGTGCACACACTGATGCAGTCAGATTTAATTCCAAATCCAGGAACACTGTTTAAATTCTGGTTGTATTTTTTTGAGTGAAATACAGGGATGCTATGAACCTGTGAGAGGAAAGGAGGTGGGAGACTGTTCCGTCTAAAAAACAAATTTTTTTATTCTCCCTTAAAAAATAGTTCAGACGGTTGGAAGAAAAGTAAGATAAAAGCAATACATTATTAATTCACAACACACTCCATATAAAAAACATTATTCTAGGAAAGATGCATGAATCAACTTTTTTGGAGCTTGAAACTTTAAAGGCAATTACTTCTTTAATAAAAAAACTCCAGTTGAAAGAAATATTCAGCATGTTATAAAACTTCTTACAAAACACTTTGCTGGTTTGGGGGCCACCTCTATTACTGAGTTCTGCAGAAAAGATAAATCCTTATTCTGCTTTTCCTTGCCAGGACTGCAAGAGAAAATCAACCTTATTTCCCAGGATTTTTCCATTTATACGTCTGGGACTCATGATCCACAAGCTTCCCCTGCTTTCAAAAGGGTATTAGTGCAGCCTACGCTCAAGCTGGCATGGGCTTGCAGAGCTGATTAAGAAAGTCTGGTGGCAGAATAATCATGCACTGCATACTGTAAATTACAGCTGATTGATAGGATATGTTCACAATTCCTGAAGCAAATATATATTTAATCACCTTCAATGATCATGAAAAATTGATTCTGACCATTACATCAGAATGTATTTTGTATTAAAAAACTGACAGAGTCTGTAATGATCTTGAAACCAATTTTTTTTCCTTCAAGGCTTATCTCCTTATATTCTGTCACTGTATTTATTTTCAGCTAGAAACCTTCATCCAGCTATTCAGTTGTCTAACCAGAGTGATGGTTCGAAGCCTGACATGACTTGCTCAGTAGATATTTTTTACAGTGGGGTTTTTATGGCACAGAAAGTTCTTTAGTCATCAGTTATCAAATACAATCTCTTCTGTTGTAAATATACCCAAATAGTCCTACTCATCTATCACTGCTAGTGCTGTATAGCAAAGTTGTGTGCTCATTATTTAGTGCATCTCCCCTGCAGAATCTTTCGCAATGCTTAAAATTTATTCTATTTGGCCAAATTGTAGGTTTTCTTTGCTAGACCTCACAAAAGTTGTTTTTTCTAGTTTAGATGTTATAAGGAACAGATGGTAAATCAGGAGGTAACAAAATAGTCCAGTCCATAAATCCAGAACAAAAATACAAAGACAAAATTTAACCATCTTTGTGGTACTTATTAACTAGCTTTGTTTTAGAATTCCTTTAGGCATTTTTCATTTCAAGTAGCAGAAAAATGCAGCATTTTTATCAGTATTGAAAAAGTTACAGTATTAAAGCTAAACACAATCTATCTTCAAGACAGCTGTGCTAGATCTGATCAAAGTTAGATCAGATAAAAGCTGGCTGGCACTAGCATCTATTCAACAGCTGAAGTCCCATTGTGCAACCTTGAAGGCAATGAATAAAGTTAAAAAGTTGGGCAGTTTTTACAGTATCCTTTCTACTGTGATGAACTCATTGTGTAAGTATATCTAGCAATCCATTCAAGATGTTCACGTTTGTATCTGACAGAAAAGCAGAATAATTTAAGAGTTGGCTGTCATTTTCATCAGAAGTTCATTATAACGTGTGCCATAGTGTTGTCATTGTATATTAACTTCATCAGAAATACCTAAGATCTTTATGCAGCCTGATAATGAAAATTCAACTTTGGTATTTGAAATTCATGCGCCTTAAAGTTCTTAATAAATCTGACCTACTCTTATTGGCGTCCTATGATGCTTTTTCTCGATTAGATATCTAAATTCCTCTCCACTCTCCAGCAGTCTAACTTGGCAGGTTAGACTTCTAGGTTCCCAGAAGTAATCAGACTTACATGTCTGATCAGCTAAGAATGGCAAGGAAAGATCATGGCAAACCAATAAATTATAATTTGAGTAAAAAGGCTTAAAACTGAAAAATATATGAACAGCCAAGCTAATCAGGTTCTACAAGAAAGATCTCAAATGAATAGCCCTAAAAGATGAGCTAACGGGTTTCTACCATTTCTAGATGCAGTAAATAGATATAAAGATGCACACAACATCAGATCAAAGTATCAGACTTGGAGGTGATCTGTAAGACTGTATAAACTCAGCCTTGTCTTGAACTCCATTAGCCTTCCTCCTGATTCACATGAAGAAAAATAAACTGATAAAATCTCACATCACATGAGAAAGGTTATGTAAGACAAATTCAGTGAAGGAACTTCACATTAGATTTTCAGACACCTTTGGCATCTATGATGTGGAAGTTTAGACACACAAAATAAATGGAATCACAGAATAATTTAGGTAAAAAGACCTAAAGAGATCACCGAGTCTAACAATCTAACCAGACAATTTCTCACCCAGAAAAGCCATCCAAGCCATGAGCATCCAGTTTCTCCAGGAGAACATTGTGGACAAAGGCTTTTCTTGAAGATCACCAAGAACAGCCATAAACCTAACACTGCCACGTGCCACATCAACATGCCTCAATATGTTGTGAGAGCAGACTTACTGCATACAGGAGTCCCTTGAGGAATCAAACCTGTTAGTGGAGTATTGGGTCTGCCATAATTAATACTGATTCTATGCTCCATCATCTGGTGCAGAATGTTATACTGACATTAGTACAGTACTGAGTTAAACCTCTGGCATTGCATTGCTATTTTACTTGTTACTACTCATTTCAGGTTAATTAATTCTTAAGTCTGTGGCAAAAAATATTTAAATATACCCTATAAAGAAAAAAGTCCTATACGAATCAGTAGTATCCAGGCTTTCCAAATGTGGGTTAAAATTATCTCAGAACGCTCTTAAAAAAAATAAAGCAGATCTTTTTCTCCATTTGTCTCCTTCTATGCTGATCATGAGAAGTAAAGATGTAGACATATCTAGAAGCTTTCTATAAAGGATTTTCATAGCACATTGTTAAAAATCAGTGCAGTTGACTCCTGCCTAGATCTCACACTGACAGCAACTTAAAAAAGTGAAAGCAGCCAAGGACCTTGCTCTGCCACCTATTTCCCACTAGCATTCCCCTTAACTCCTCCAGATAGCTGGTACAAGTTAATTAAATTAAACTAGTCCTACAGCAGAGTACTGCATTTGTGAATTGAGCACTGGATCTTTCCAGAATTTTTGTGAGCACCTTTATGATAATTCAGTATGAATAAACCCCACAAGAGAATGAGTCCCCCAAGCTATGCAGTCACAGATCTCTCTCACAAACATAGTACCTTGTGACCTGAAAACATTGCATCTACACAGCACTCCACCAGATCTAATAAATCCTGTTGCTCAGCAGGATCGTTGTGCAGTTGCTCCTGCACAACATTATTCTGAAAGTTTTAAACTGGTTTCATTTTTTCAGGTATCTGGTGCTGCAGGAGCTAAGGAGCCTCTAAACCACACATTACAGTAGACAAGCCCATCATGTGTCAGATTTTTAAAAGCACTTGAATCTGGTCAGTGAACCAGCGTGTGTGGATAGGCTTTACCTTTTGCACTCAGCTTAACAAAACTATTAACAAGGACTCAATGTCCCCACATGACTTTTTTCTGTCTAAAGAACCAAAGAACAAGAAGAACCATAAAGTCAAATCCTCAACCTAAGGGGCCAGTTTTTTACACAGCAAAGGGTGTGATCATCCAAGCCCCGAGCAGCCAGTTTCTATGGAAAAATAGCGTGGGAAACACTTTTAAATGCTTTAGCAAAGACTATGTAGATGACATCCTCATCCACTAAGTGGTCATCAGTGATCAGGTTAATCAAGCAGGATCTGCCTTTCATAAATCGACAGTGACTGTGCCTGATATCATGGTTGGCCTCTACATGCTATGTGATGGTACTGAAGATAAGCTGCTGGCACAGGTCTGCAATTCCCAAGATCCTCCTTCTGGCCCTTCTCATAGATGGGCATCAATCACATTTGCTAATTCCAGTCAGCTGAGACCTCCCTAGGCTGCTACCAGCTATCAAGCAAGCAGGCCACAGACTGTTCGAAATTATTCCCCAGAAGAAAGCTATTATAAAGGATAGAGACAGGCATCACAATCTATCAAGTTACAGCAGTATAATGAGCTCCCAGCTTAACAGCAAAGCAGCTGTAATTAGTTGCATGCACACTGCTAGCCTTCTGCATGTCAGAGGATTATATATGCTTGGTTGATGTATTTTGCTTTGTCACTATGCAATGAGTATACACCCACTTAGTTATGGCACAACTGAAAAGTTTTATCTACTTATACTAATAATTTAACTGTTGGTGATCACATGTGCATCCAAAGAATCTAATTACTGTCACAGATACTTAAGAGACCACCAAGACAGATCATGGCCCAACACAGTCATACACAACTTGTCTACTCCCATCCTTAAGGATGACAAGACAGGCAGTATCTAAATATTGCATATACAAATACTGCACATTAACGAAATATTGTATTATGATGAAATCTTTCCAATTTGGTCACAGTTGCTGTTATTTATGAAATAACACTCCTCATATCCAAACACTTCCACTGCTGTAGAGATGAACTGTGAGTGCAAAAGGTGAGGACTATCTATAACAAACAAAAATTCCACTAGGAATATGTTAAGATGTGGCCCTTGTATCAATGTTGTAGAAACAAACAATATCTGTATAGCCTAGTATGTTTGTTACTTACAAAGAGACTTCTGTGCAAGAAAAGACTTAATCAGTCTTTACGAATAGGTAAGGCTAATTGCTGTCTGGACAGGCCATACCTGAATTGGCTGGTTCTCCAGATCTGCCACATGCAAGCCTGTGGCTTAGGATAGGACACATACAGAGCTGAGCCTTATTGATTGATCCTCGGGGAGAAAAGAATAATCTTGAGTAGGTGAGTACTTGCTGGTTTCTCTGCTGTGACTGGAATGGCTGACATTACAATATATAAAAAAAACTGTCTGGCTGAGACTCCAAAATGAGTAAACATATGCCTTTTCCTCCCACAGATGGACTGTAGTTTCAGAATGAGCAAAAGAAAAAACCTACAGAGTTACTTCTTAAGGGCATGCCAATAAAACCTGTCAGGTACCTTTTATGGACAAATTCAATATGTGCACTTGGATCAACTGCAATTCCTCAGCATTTGCATTTCCATGTGGATTAGCAGCTGTCTCCCTTCCAGAATGTTTTAAAAACCCTGAACTGTCTAATTGCCATGGGACAATTCTAACTCACACTCTGGTACTTACTTGGTTATTCATTAAAACCAGCTAACCCCCATAGGAGATACGGCATCACATGGTATTGAGGCTACTTCTGAAATACAATATACTTAAGGAAACAAATATTGAAAGCACTTACCTGGTCTAAGACATAACAATGGCAATAAATAAATGTGCATACAAGCTTTTAACAATTAGAAAAATTATGTGAAAGTCTTCCCAAGAAATAATTCCTCCTACTTTAACTAAAAAGGAGAACTGAACTGTAATTTATATTAAGAAAGAAGCAAAAAATGTGCCTGATCTGGCACTTCCGTACTGCCAGTAACTCCCCAACAAGTCTTTGAAAATAATTTGAAAATGTATCATGCTGCAATATGATAAAACAATACATAAAATTCCACAGGCTGAATTGTCTTGATAAGGTATGTAAAGCTAAAACTTTGCACTTGGGTATACATGCCCATTGCAAGATATGCTTCAGGCAGAGAAGGAAACAAAATACAAGACAGAAGACAAAAATCCTTTTCCAGACAAATTTTTTGCTAATGCCTTGAAATGTACTCTCCGAAGGTCAATTTAGATAGATTTTATTTCTAGCCCTGAAAAGAATGATGAATTTTTTAATTCTACTTAAGTGAAAGAGAACTAAGCCACCTGAACTATCAGCTAAATAAGCAAACAAACCAGAACCACAGTTCACTACAACAGTACTCCATGGAAAATTAGGCTGCTTGTATCTAAGCTAAAAACATGTTTCAGTGCAAGTTATGTATTACTTTACCATATAGACACAAACCCAAAAATTTTAATAATTACAGTTGGAATTCACTGTAACATTTTTCTGGACTAAATCAGCAAAAAAGTCCATAGACACACTGTGACTTAATGCCAAGCTACCTCAACTTCCATGCGAGATCCACCATCACAGTTTCAAGGGAAATGTCAACCCAGGGGTTAACAAATCTCTCAAACTTTGAGAAATTCTCAAAGAAAGAAAATCCCACATCATCTAAGTTATTTTCAATAAGTGTGATATTTTTCAGGGCACTTCATTGCTCAGCTCTTAATTTAACAACCTTACTCAAAACAAATAGAAAACAGAAGACAATGGGCCTTGCTCATGAGTTTTGAGACCCACCTCTATCATCAAGCAATGAGATTCATTTTAGTAACAGCAGAATCATTCCCTTAAAATCTATAAAGGAAATATGGATCTTGGTCCTTTCCAGGTAGCACTTGGTTTAGAATGAAATAAAGACACCCAAGCTGACATTCAAGTTCATATAGCCTATAAAAACTATTTCTAACTTTTTCAGGTATGACTCTCATCAAATTTAATTCTTGCTTTAAAAAATAACCAAAGAAATGGGTTTTCTCCATCAAAGTAACAGAAGAATAGCATCAAATTTTTAAAAGTCATAGTAAGCTTATACTTGAACTTATTTTAAGTGAATATATGAAAAAAACTATTAAGCTCACTTGTATGAATTTTCTTTTCTGCATATACAGGGTGGGGGTTTTTTGCATGGGCGAGAGCCTGTGTTTTAAAAAAAAGGGCTGTAATACAAATTCAGCTGAAACACTTTATGTGCAAGACAATTTTCAGGATCTGAGTTCACAGATCCATTTAATCATGTATTTCCTCATTCATATTACTAAATAACACACACATTACATTGAAAAATGTTTAGATTAATCTTTCTGTATTCTATACTATAGCTGCAACAATCAACACGTCATATTGGGTTGTCAAGATCCAAGATTTTTTTCTTCATCATCCTTAAAGAAAGAATGTACCTGCTTGTGTGTAACTATTAACACACCTTAGGTTTCTTTACCGTTTGATGTGAAAGTATGGAGAAGAATGCCTCTATCACAAGATTGCTAATTTTACTATCCCTGCTGCAGGATGGAAAGAGAAGGCAAGCACACAAGAAATATTAGTACAGGAGTTTTATTTCTAGGAAAAAAAATTTCAAACCATTATATTTTAATGCAGAAAAGACACATCAGAGTTTCTTGCAATATTTCAATTTTTTTGCAATATCCTATCACCTACAGGTACACGGCCTAACTTTGATCAGCAAGTCTAAGAGGCATCAGTTAAAGAAGTGCTCCAAATCAGATACACACATGTATCGTGTAAGTCTTCACATCTACATGTAAATGAATGCAAACATCATGAACAGTTTCAAATTTACAGTGAATGTCTGCATTTTCCATTTAGAAACAAGGAAAATATTTAATGAGGTCAGAGCAATAACTTATCCTGGTTTTCACATCTGATTTAACAGGAGGCCAGAGTAGAAGACCTTCTGAGGTCCTTTTTCAACCTGTACTACCAATTCAATTTATTTATTTTCTTACTAGCAAACAGAAAGTACAACCTTTGTTCTGTTTTAGAAGTTGGCACAAACTTACTGACTTAGCTGTAATATAACTATGCCTCTTGCCTGTGTACCTTAACTTAAAATACTGAAAGTCCAGTCGCAGGCACTCACAAAAATAACTCATTTTCCTTAGGATTCAAATTTCCTTAACTATTCCTTTTTACTCACAGCAGACCCTTCTGAATGTGATCAGCTAAAGGGTAGAAACCCCTCTCATTTTATTAGGCTCAGCCTATTATTCTCTGTTCAAAGCAGATGTTGACAACCCAGACCAGCAGATTCAGCAGATGACAAAAACTTGTTTCCTGAACAAGCTTCCTAACAAGCATACCAGGTTCTGAGGGTTAAGCCACACTATAAAACAGTTGTTGTTTTCTGGAAAGTCTCAAAATTACATTCATCTCATCTCTTCTTGCTCCCACTTGCTTGTTCTTTCACAAAATGTGCAGAACAGCCATAAACTAGAACAAGAATATTTGTTCATTACAATTGCATTCCCAGGGCAAATAAGTGTTGTTGTTGGAGTTTACTTCTTGTAAGGTCTCTGCTGATGCAGAAATATTTTTTCCTTCTTTCCTTCATAAACTTCAAGTCATGCTTCGTAACTGAAAATTATGGGTTGTACTTTCAGACAAGCCAAGGCCAAGCCTTCTTGGTCAGTGTAATTGATGCTTGCAGAACACATCAAGGAGGCAAGGCTGCATGCACATACTGACATTCCAGCAGAGCCAATACTCAGTAAAACTACACTTAACGCAGATTTTATCTGTCTGCTGAGGATAAAAAAGAGCAGATTTGGTCCAATGCTACTGCAAAGTTAGAGAGCTGTAGTAGGTACAGCATATTGTAAATACTGGGTGCAATGGCTTTGTTTACAATGCTGATATTGATTTGTAAACACTAGCTTTTATTATTAGAGTGGTAAACAATATTCCAGAGTCTTCAAGATTCATGCAGTTCTAAACTAAAGCAGTGAGATCTTACTGACTAAAAATCTCATCATCATTCCTAGAACCACAATGCTTTCTACTTGCTACCATCCCTCTTCATATCGTGTCTCACCTTATGATCTTTTCAAAGCAGGACCATTTTCCTTTATCTATAATTTTCCACATACACTGATGTCATAATTTAACTAATGATGGAATTAAATACTCAGGTTACTGAAAATGTCAGCAAATTAGAATGGACTAAGAGCAGAAAAGTCAAAGCAAAACTAAAAATAAAATACAGTTCTATATTTGCACTTCTGCAATTGCTCTGCTAGTCTTTCCATATTTTCTTATACTGTCATGGTGCACTGTCAAAACAAAGGCAAATTGTACTAATGTATCTTTTACACCCTCCCCAAAACTTAGAAATTATGCATGTGTAGTCCTTAGCAAAAGACAATTAAGTGAATAGTGAAAAAAATAAACTAAGAAATCTGTACTTAAAACTAAGCTTCCATACTGAACAAATTTGCATTTTATTGAAAATACTGGCATACTCTGCAAGGTCCTTTAACATCAACAAACTATGCCAAATTAAGAGACCTCAGCATTATAATAATGAAGATAAAATCTTGCTTTGTTCCTTTTACCTTGTGACCACTCATTCTAGCCTCTCTGCAATCAAAAATAGAAGACATAAATTTTGCAAAGCCCGAACAGGAAGAATTGTGTTCTTTCAGCACTCACAGCACATTCTAACTTTCACAGCAGCAGAATCATTCAGGTTGGCCCCCAGTCCAACTTCCTGCTCTCAGTAGCATCAAGATCATTCAGATCAGATTCTTCAGGGGTTTTGCACAACTTCCCTGGATAACCTGTTCCAATGCCTCGCCATCCTCACAGCAAAATATTTTTTCCTTATATCTAATCAAAGCCTAGCCTGTTCCAGTTTGAAGCCATTATCTGTTATCCTTTTGCTACATTCTCTGTTGAAAAGTCCTTCTCCAGCTATCTTGTACTCCTCCTACAGATACTGGAATGCTGCTATAGGGTCTCTCCAAGGCCTTATCCAGGCTGAACCCCCAATTCACTCAGTCTGTATATGTAACAGAGGTACTCCAGCACTATGATCATCTTAAATTCTATCGCAGCAATGGAAAAAATAAAGATTACAGCATTAAAAGTCTCCATAGTCCAATCAAACAGGAAGAAATTAATTCAACTACACATCTGTGTCAAGGGAAGAACTTTGCACTGTAGCTTCATGTGCTGTTATAACGCCTTCCCTTTTTTGTGCTCAGGAAGCTAATTTAGATGTACATCCCATCTTCACTTCTCTTTCTTCATGTACAAGTAAGCACTCAGAAGGCATAAAGACTTTTAAGAGAAACAATGAACTAATATTAATGTATCAGAGAACTTGAAGAATTGCAGTTTGACAGAACCCTAAAAGAAGAGAGCTTCTTTGCTTGCCTTTTGTAATACTTAATAAGAAACATGAGAGCAATCTTCTAGTACCGCCAGGCTACAAACAAAAGAGGAATAATTTACTGAGGTGAATGTGGGAAACATGTCAAAACAAGAGGTAAAAATAGAATATCTAGAACAGATATATGGGAAAATTTCCAGACAGCAAACTGTATCAGCCCATGGAACATTTCTGCCTGCTAATTTACGAAGTACTTGTAATGCAATAACTTTATTAAATTTTTTTTTTCTTTGCTTTTGAGATAAAAAGGGTGAAATTCCTAATCAGGAAGAGACCAGCATGGGTAGGAGGTGGCCTAAACCATCCAAGTCATCTGCTCCTCAGTCTAACCTCTAATAGCATGAGTCATGTATACACCCAAGCCACAGAGTAACATACAAAACATGAACATTCCCACCCAGTAATAATAGCTAAATCAATTAGTACTGACAATAAGAAAATACCACTGAGTAAAATATTTGAAATCAAATATCTTTTTATGTTGTTGGCCCTGGTAGGAGAGGAGTGAAATCATCTTTCACTTGCTTTCCAGCTTCTATCCCTATAGTTCTGCAAATACTGGGAAAGTGATAGAAAATTCTGCATCAGCTAGGTTTGTATCACAGCCATATGGCCAGATGGGTAACATCCCAATCCTTGATAAAAATGAAGCTGAAGTACTTAATAGGAAATCTGAATTAACTCCACCTCTTTTGCCTGTGTGCAAAAATCCATTTTGGAAGCCTTTCTGCAACATGGACCACAAATAGCAACTGTAAACTGTACAGAAGTAGAAAGTGTCAAAAGCACTATATTTGACTCTGTTCTACCGAAAATATCCCTACTTCCTGTGCTTAATTTAATCCATCACAATCTGCAACCATCTTAGCTGTGTAATCCAACATATTTGTGTGAGTTTATGTACTGAGAACATCAGGAAGAAAGGATTTATCAACAGCCTCGCAACAGACATTTGCAGGGATTATGGTTTTTCAGTATCCCAGTGGTGCTAACCTCACATTTTTCTCTTATTTCCTGTTAAAAAACTCAGTTACAAAATTTCTAAAATTAGGAAAACAGTATTTAAAAAAAAAAATCCCACATGAAACACATACCAACAGTCCAAAACAGCTTTGCTTTTTACCTTTTCTTATTCCTTCCTGTTCATTTTGCAGATTCCACTTCTCAATGTCTTTTGAGAAATTTACTTAGATTTCAGATTAACTGTGCTGCACAATGAGACCCAATACCAGTCTATGAATAGGTGTGAATGGGACAGGGTGGAAGAATGCATAACCAACTCAGTTCGCCTGGGTAACAGGAAATCAACTGTATCCACTTTTACAGATTGCACCAATGTGCTAGAGACAAAAAATAAGCTTGCATAGATTTACTCTATGAACTAAATACGTATAATTTTCACATATACTGGTAGGCACGTTAAGTCCAGAGACATTCAATAATCCCAAAACACAAACTTTTAAATATACCTATTCTAAGATTATTTAATTTTCACTTTTCTCATCAGGTTAAGGCTTATCTCAGGACTCTGCAACCCTTTATAATTTGTCTTATCTCATAGCTGATCCAGCAAATAGTTAGACTGGAGATCTCCATTCAGGCTTAAATCTTCCTTAAATCTTATGACTCCAAACAGAATAGGATCTTTATCCCCTGTTGATCTGCTCACCTACAAACCTCCAAACTCTGAAAACCTTGAAAATGTTCAGTCTGCATAAGAAAAGGTTAATTATTTCAATTTAAAATATAATGAAAATTCCTTTCTATCAGTGATTTTCCCCTTTGGTGTCTATAAAACTAAATTTGGAACTTCAGTACTGTTATTTAGTTCTTAGAACAACACATTAAAGAAATTTTATTACTTCTTTAATCTACTTGTGATACTTGCCATAAATTGGTCATATGCTGACAAGTTTGATACCTATCACTATTTTGCTTATATCACATCTAGCATAGTTTGGCCCTCATGTGCGATATTAAAAACAAGTAACATTCCAGCTAACAATGTCATGTTAACTTTGTTTGATTTGAACACCCATCACATCAGTCACCTGCAGAAAAGTTGAGAATCATGATCTTTCCTGCCATGTAAAGAGCTATTAGGTATCCCATTATCACTAGCATTTTCCATGCAAAAGTTCAAACTGCCACAACTTTTCCACAAGGCATCTCTTTGAACAAGCTCCATGACCACTCCAGGAAAAACGTGGTTTCACAGGCTACTGAGAGACTGGTCACTCCCACGCTGAGCCTTTCCCTGGAGTCCTGCTGCACAAATTCAGACCGCCCTGTCTGCTGCCTCTCAGTCTTGGCTGGCAGGGCAGAGACAGGGTTTTCCCTTCAGCTGGGAAACAGCTCTTCTTTTCAAGTTTGAAACAGAATAACATTTTTTTTGTGGCATGGACTGTGCTTACCTCCAGGACAATGCCTCATGGCCATTTTACACCGTCTTGATTCTGCAATGGTTGGGCATGGTATTGTGTCTTTTGCTGGCTTCTTCACAATTTGCCTTGTTCTTGTTTCCAAGCCCCACTTAAATCCACATGTTTTGTTACTTCTGCTGCAAGTTCCCCACTCACTCCACTGACCCACTTCACAGCCTTCTGATAAAGTGAAAGAAAACAGGAGTTAGGGAATCTTCTAGATTTATGAGGTTTTTTTGGATTTAGCAAGAATATATAATTAGAACACATCAGTGAAAAGCTTTGCTCTCAACATGCAAAAAACCTAGAAACAAAATTAAAATATCTTACAGAATTCACAAGAATCTTTATTAGCCAACGGCAACCAGGCATAAACCATCAATCAGTTGGTACAGACACCATATTCAACAACCCTCCCTAACATCATGAGATTGATTTAAATTTTTCTCTTTTAATAAATAAATCCTGTAATTTCAAAGCTGAAGAGTCCATTTTTCCAGTCCTCTCCTTCATGAAATGCAAGGAATATTCTTGAAAGAAACAGTCTGCTCTGACACAATTCCAGGCTTCAAAATAAAACACCACATTGTGAGGCTCAAATGTTGTGAGAGCTGACAGAGCTGGCTCAGAATGATACAGTGCATTTCTACTAAAAGCACTTATTTGCTGGTTTATGTTTGTTGCTTGCTAATGGAAAAGTCGGGAGATGAAGACAAGCTGAAATAGAATTTCAAGCCCAGATGTTAACAGGAATTTTCCCTGCTTCTGAGTTCAGGCATCAGTAAAGGCAAAATGTGCAGGTGTTTTTAGGAGGGTGAGAATCCATTGACTGAAAATTCAAATACAAAACTGGCCTTACTTAAACCTTAAAAATTCTGAGTTATACTTAGGCAATTTTGAGGTAAGAGTACAGAATGTTCTGATGCAGAAAAACATAGTGGCATTTCCAATAATTCAAGATTTCAAAGTTCCAAAATAATGGCAATAACAATTATGATGACAACTGTGATGATGATAATAATGATGACAGTGATTAATGGTAAAGAGACAATACATTAGTGAAAATTTCATGATAGAAAATACTAAGCATCGGCTTAAAAATTGTGCCCTAAGTATTTGAACCCTATCACCTAGCCAAAGGACTATTTTACCACTACTGTTGCACTAAAAGACTCACCCACACATTCCATAAGCTCTTCCAAGGCTGCAAAACCAGGAGGGCATCCTCGGAAACAGCGGCCTCTGTGCGAGTAGAAGCCAGTTTTGCATTTGGTACAAAAGTCTCTGCTAAAGCAGGAGTCGCAGTTTTCTATTCTGCATCCTGAGACAAAAAGATTGTAAGGAATAATGAGAAAGCCATACTGGATAAAACTAAAAATTAAAGTACTCATTAAGCAATAAAGCAGAAAAAACAGGAGTGCTATAACGAGGAATACTGTAATCCTGAAATCTGCCTGCTCTATAAGGAGAAATTCAAGTTAACTGCAATTACCACACTTTTTCCATGTCTTTTTCATTCTATTTCTTAAATCAAAATTGTAGAAAAAGAATCTATGTGACATTTGTGTAACTGACAACCTTTCAGTTGAGGAATTTTCAATGTAAAATTACTTAGTTTGTGATGAATTATTTTGTAAAGTACATTACATATGCTATGTACCATATCCAATTTATCATTGCAAGTAGAATACAACACATTTTCCATTTTCTTTCTGATGAAAGGCAGTCAGAAAATACATCAAAGTTTTTCCAAATCTTTCAATCCAATTAGGAGGTGCAGAAGAAATGGAACACCAAAATCAAAACAGTATCATGTGGCCCTCCCTCACATCCAAGTGATGCAAGCATGTTTTAGAAATAATATTTTCAAAACTTTTTGGAGAGTAACTTGCCTAAAGTTTATTAACTTGGACATTTTTTGGGTTGTACAAGTTTCCTTTTCTTATCATATAACCTAAAGCTCTTAACAGGACATGTGAATAACCCATAGTTAAACACTAAATGAATTAATCATCTTCCAGTTTATCGATTGTATTTCAAAATCACTATCCTATTTATATATGTTGCTTTGCCTTCTGCTCCAGTTTTCTTTTGTACCACCATAGAATCTTTGCCACAGTAATTGTATTTTGGAAGCATTCATAGAGGCTCCTGGGTTACCAGGGGGTGAGTATTGCCACCAAGATAGTTTTTTGGGTTTTTTCTTCTTACAAGGATAAATTCATCCAAATATGAGATGCCCTTCTTAAAATCTGTATCAGATGCTGTGCTGAGAAAAGTACTCAAAGAATATCAGGAATGCTTTCAGAATTCCAAAATTATAACAGAAATCCACCACATGAAACTATAATGCTACTTTAACTCAATAACAGACTCCATCATGATCAGCTGTGATTGACAACTATTACTTTTTGACATCCTGCAAGCACTGTTTCAAATCAAAGAGTGCTGGTGGTAAGTCATGCAATAGGGGGGGGTTTATCTATAACTCAAACCCAACTGAAAAACTCAGTAAGAGTAGAACTGCAAGAGTTTCAAAAGTTTACTCTCAAGAATTCTATCTCCAATTACAAACTATAACAGGAGTGGTTATAAAAGAAAGAAATTTTTACGAAGTTTACTGGTTTTGCTGTATAGCTCCATTTTATATGGTTTAAATGCTTTGTAAGCAAACTTTCTAGTTTTGTTTTTCTTTATAAATAAAAATGCTAATAAACTACTTTGACTGTGAGGTTACTAAGTTATAATAAATTAATTCCTTCAATTATTCTGCTTTTACAGAATAGAAGAATAGGAGAGAGAGAAAGCATACCGGTTTTTAGTTGGACTCCTAAAGAATGTAGATACACCACTATGAATATTGAGATCAATTGGTTTGTAAACAAATATAACTGTACGAAATACTGTATTTCTTACAACTAATAGGCATTATACGCTTTGTAATCAGCACAAGAAGGATATGGACCTGTTGGAGAGGGTCCAGAGGAAGACCACAAGGATGATCAGGGAGCTGGAGCATCTCTCCTATGAGGACAGGCTGGGAGAGCTGGGGCTGTTCAGCCTGGAGAAGGCTCCAGGGAGAACTCATAGTGGCCAACCAGTACCTGAGGAGGGCCTACAGGAAAGCCAAGGAGGCACCATTTGTCAGAGCATATAGTGATTTAATGAAGGGCCGCAATTTTAGATCAGATATTAGAAAGAAGGTCTTCACTATAAAGGTGGTGAGACACTGGACAGGTTGCCCAGAAAAGTGGTGGAGGCTCTATCCCTTGAGACTGTCAAGGCTAGGCTTGATGAGGTTCTGAGCAACCTGAACTAGTATGTTTCTTGTCACTGCAAGGAGCTTGGACTAGCTGACCTTCGAAGGTCCCTTCCAACTCAACACATCCCCTATTCCATCATTCTATGATATACAGTAAGATTTTGATAATTTTTTTTAACTTGATTTACCCTTTACACAAAATAGTATAACAAAAACCAAGGAAATACTTTTCAAGTTAATGACCTGAACTACTTTTTTCTGATTGCTACAGTTTTCAACCAAACTTTCTCACAATCTTATGCCTAACTCTAAAGAAGTGAAATATTTCCTATTTTTCAAAACCTCTTTCTCAATTCTTTTAGTTTCCCCTTAAATTAACTACTCTCCTTACTGATATAATTACAATAAACTGGAGGAAGAGTTTGTGCGCTTTTTGTCAGGAGCCTTCTCTAGATTAAATGTGATTTGAATACTTCAATTTACTACCTTTAGATCCAGCTTATTTTCTCACCAATTTCTCACCTGATTACATTGCTCTGTTCATCCAGCAGCTAAATAATGATGCTAGAGCATTCTTATCTCACTTAAAAGATTACCTAGAAGTCTATAACACTAAAAAAAAAATCAAAGAAGACAAGAACAAAACACTTGAGAAAAGCTAAGACTTTAGACCCAAGCAAGGAGTTTTTGCACTAAAAGAAATGGATATTGCCTTGATTTCTTTTCTCTAAAAGAAAAAGAAAATGGTGTACTGTGGAAGCTTCCAGACTGAGCAGAGTAAGTGCCAGGGAGATTTTCAAAGCAATAAGGAGCTTAGACATGAAAGCTTTGGAAGTACTGGAAAAGATGAGACTGGTGTTGAGGGGAAAAGGAGTTGATAAATTCAGTTGGGCAGAGAACCCCAAAGAGTGTCCACATACCATATTTGCAAGGCAATAATGAGAAGGTTGAAAACCCAATTTTCAGGACCTGAGAGTGAAGAAGGAAAGAATTCTTCATTGCTGCTACTCCCAGCAACAAGAGGTCAGACACCTCTTGTCAGGTGCAGACACCGAGTCCCTATCTCCTCCTTCCCTTGTATTTGATTTGCAGTTTATCATCAAGGATCCGCTTCCTATCATATCTTAAAGTCTTCTGTTCCTGCTCAGCATCATGCCTCCTGACCCCTGCAACTCCATCCCTCTACATAACCAGGACCTATCAGTCTCATAAAAATACTCTCACTGAAGCTCTTTTAGAAACACTAAAGAAAAACAGGAGATTGTGCTATCATGGGAAAGTCAGAAAGTTAAATATATGCTTCCATCCTTCCACACAAAAGGTATATAAAATCCCTTGAATGCCAGCCCTTATGAAGCCTATACATCATCTTCTGGTACCATCCTCACATAACTGGATGCCAAAAAAAAAAGCACTCGGGGAGACCCAAAGAAACCAGGTGCTGTGCCTATTCCTAAACAGATGACATTTTTTAAAGTGTTACAGCATACTTCCCATAAAAGTTGTATGTAAATACTAAAACAACAACATTCTGACCTCACTGAAATCCATGGCAAAAGTCCTAATTGCTTCAGCACTAGCATTATTAAACAAATTTCTTATCCCATCAGATAGACCAGAGTCCACTGCAATTACTTAAAAATATTAATGTTAAAAATTCTAAAGAAATATAATCTTTCATGCAAAATACATATTTATTAAGTGAAAAGTAAGAACTGATGAAGAACAGTACTCCAAAACTTAGGAAAGACAACATTCTAGAAGCCTACTTTCAATCTCTAACTGTCCCAGGAGCAGTTACAGTTTCAGAGCTCCATAACTTCAGCTCTCAGGGGAAAGGGTGGAAGAGAAGTCACTACACTGTCTGGTGAAGCTACACAGAGCTGTTATTAGACAGAAGTAGACTGCTGCAGTATCTTCAGTGCTAAGACAAAACAAACTGAACGAACCCATCCCTTTGACATATCTCTGAAATGCTGACTTATGGGACAAGATATCTACCTTCTGCAACGGAAAATCTATTGATTCTATACAGTCTCTTAATTTAGGCTGACAGGAGAGTAATTACTTGAGTGACTGACTTTCAGTTCAGCACAAGGGTAGATTATTGTATGGAAAAAGGCCTCCATGCTTGAGAGCACTAACAGAATATGCTCAAGAAAAAGTGTAGTTGTACTGTGTCACTCCTCAGTCAGTGGCCAAGAACCCTACACAACTGAAAGATCAGACTCTTCAGTTATTCTGCTGATGAGGTGAGAAAAAGGCATTAGTATCTCTTTCAAAAAGGTCATTGTCAGAAAAGAATCCAAGGCAGAAAAACTTCAACTTTGCTTAGTGAAACAGAGTGGCAAGGACTGAGGAGACAAAGTCCCATTTTTCTTAATTTTCAGTAAATTCTGGCATCCCTGAGCAAGTAAATTTTCTTCTGAACTGTTTCATCATATACACCAATTTTTTTCAAAAAAAGTAGTATCTATGAAGCATGTTTGAGCCAAGATTAGGGCAATCAATCTGATCAGTAAGTAGTGCATTTAGCTAACCAGAAATCAAATATTTCTATCTAGGCTTTATAATCTCATCTATACCTCCTAAAATTTTCTCTGCTACTTGAATAGCACAAAAACCCAAATCTGATCGACATGGATGAAACTTACAATACTTACAGAAATCTACATAAGTGGTGCATTAAAAGAACTCTGGAAGTAGAAAGCTTGGATTATAAATAATGCCCAAATTAGTGAAACATTTTAAGCAAATGAATCACAGAAATATTAAAAGATTTTCCTGACCTGCTTTAGCTTCCTGACAGTCACGATAAACTACTCTTAATAATTTTTTTTAAAATAAGCATTAAAGAATTGACATAATTACATTTTAGAAAACAAATCAAACCCCCGTGAGCTCAAAATATAAATTCAGATCCTGAATTAAGTTCGTACGCAGGTGCATTTCCTTGTTGTTGTTTAAAAAAAAAAAAAGTGTATGTGCTCCTGTTTACAGCTTCACTTGGCATTACCATTGCAGAAAACTTAACATTACCAAAACACATTATCCTTCTACAGTAAAATTTATCAGCAATCTATAAGGTGAAGCAGAATAAACTGAACTGTAGGGGAACTTAATTCATTTGACATTTAAAATAAAGTATTAACCAATGGAAAGAGAAAATTACCAAAACTTTCAAGACATTGCTACAGTAAGGACAAAAGTAAAACCATAAGCAGAAGAGCTTTAGGCTACAAGAGAATAGCTAGCTACCTAACTCCTAAGCAGATGTCACTTAGTTGCAGGTTCTGGGTTTTTAAACTATCATTATTATCATCATTCCAAAGATTTTTAAGCCACAACTTCAGCACGGGCTAAGCATGAGTGCTAGAGAATGATGCACATAGCCACATGACTACAACAATTCACACTATATTGTGAATGCTTTAAAATAAATGTACATAATAAACAGTGATACATTTCCAGCACATTCTAATCTTTATTCACTATTCATTGAAGTCTTTAAAAAATGCTTGTTTTTAAAAGATAAAGCAACATTGGAAAGGAACAAACTCAAAAGTAATGAAAACTATTCTAAAAAAACAGAACACCAATTTATTTAAAGCAAACATTACTGGTCCTGGAGAAACGGAATCCCTGACAAAGTCTGTTACAACTCCACTATGAACAGTAGTCTCAGAAGGTCCTATGCTCTGCTATACTACATCAGAAATATTCATGTCATGATATATTATTATTTTAAAAAATAATTACTGCTCTTAATACAGTGAATTAATTGCATATGTTTAACAAATTCTTGATTTGTTTAAAAATTTGTCTGTTTTTTACTAAAGGCACATGGAAGTGAAAAATCACAATTTAAGCATTGCCAGGCCCTCCTCTGAGAAAGAAGCTAAACAGAGTAGCCAAGCAAAGCTGATGGAAGCTCTAATTGCTGAGAGTTTAGCAATTCCCCTTAAAACTATGACCACATGCTAAAAGCCCATGAGTCAAATGCTTCAAGACAGGGTTGATCCATTAAACAGGCCAGTGTTAAAACAATCACCCAGGTGAGAGAATTCATCTTTAATTCAATTTTGGTTTTCTCTCATGAGATTATTTCTTGTTTGAGCAGTTCAGTTCAAAGTCATCCATTCTTAAAATTTCTTGGAAAATTAACAAAGTGCAGCTCTTCCTCTTGGGCATTCTTTTACAGAAAAGACTCAACACTTTCCAATATCACATTCAAATGTACTGCACGCTCATACTGCCATGTCCAAGATTAAAATCATGTACAGCAGGAAAATCTACACTGATTTTTGGAGACAAGTAGTCTCAAATTACATGTTTCAATGTTACTAGAAAAACAGCCTAGAACCAATTCATAATTTCAAGGCACACATACTGCTTACATGTAGAAAAGAAAATTACTCTTCAAATTCAGAATTTCCATCATCCTAGAGCTGCTGCACTTGGCTGCAGTATTTATTGTGTTACACTTGGCACTAAATACGTTTGGCTTTTAGAATCATGTCAACATTTTCCATAGAAATATGTTGTATAGCTTCTCTAACAAAAATGAGGAAGTGTTCCAGCAGTAAAATGTCAAACAGCTTTTGTGCCTATGAAGACATTAATATGGCAGAAATCATTTCAACTTATGTAATTCAAGACCTGTAACTCCCAGAAGGATTTTAACATGGCCAGAATTTATTATTTTTAGCTGAGATAATACTATCTGAGCAATGTGCCTGTAACTATACATACCTAAAAGTATGTAACATCTAGTCGGAAGAAACCTATACTGGTTATTAAGTATATTTACTTCAGCTCAGCTTCAAGCCACAAATATCTGTGTGTCCACAGTGCAACATATGGGACATGCAATATCACCAAACCAAGAAAAAAAAAGATGAAATTTATAAATACAATAGTTGGCAGTGACTATAAAATAAAAATATACAATATGAAACTCAATGCAGAGGAACCAGGACTGGTCAGTAAATGCAACCGCATTATTCTCAAAGGGGAAGACTGTCAGAGGCACTGGACTCGCCCTCATGTCTATCACATGACAGTGTGGGGTGGCCACAACTTGCATTATGCACTTCAAAACCAACCCTGTAATTCAGGGAAAAGGGCCACTTTCTGTAAGTGGTAAAAACGGAAAAATAAAAATTTATATTGAATTCAACAGCCACCTTCTGCAAATACCTTTTCTTCTACTTGAGAGAAAGAAAACATTGCTTATGGGGACTACTTTTCCTACCTCACAAGCACAGTACAGGCTAATATACATAAACTCATCTATTGCCCAAAGCTCTGACTATATTCAAGAACATTTTGACATGGGCAAGTTTTTAAAGCCCAGTTTTGAAAGGTTTAAAGTGGGGGAGCTGCTGAATTCACAAATGTGTTATGAAAATTCAGGCTGAGATCCTAAACTACTTTACAGAAGGAATATGTAAATTGTATACTGGTTTCATTCATTTTTATCACAATCTAGCCACGTGGTGTAGATTACGCTGCACTCAGCAATATTTCACAGGACTTGAGAGCACAAGGTTCAAAAAAAAAAGCCTGTATCCACAGAGCTCATGCAGGGAATGAGAAGAAAGAAAAGGGATGTCATTGCACGGGCTGGAACTAGTCCAAGCACAAACCCCTTGGACAGCCCAACCTGCCATGGTGTGACCTCATGTCAAGATTACGCGTGATATGAAAGGCAGCACCCGCTTTCTCACAATGCCTTGTGTCCCAGTGACATGCCACAGTCACTGGGCACATCATACATTTAACAGACACTAGATTATTCCAGAAACCTAAGAAAAGCTATTTCTCACTTCAGGTTCTTAGGTTGGGTGACCCCAATTTTGGTCAGACTACAACATACGCACAAAAAAATCCTCACCATAACTATGAATTAGTAATGTCAATGATTAATACTCCATATGGCTAGTGCTCCACCTACGAGCATATGGAAAAATCAATATGAAATGGCCTAAATGCCAGACAGCAGTGAAAAAAGTGTATGGAGATACCAGAGCACTTGTTGATTTTAACAGTTGTGCTTCCAGGCACAAACATGCAAACAGGGAATCTTGTTGCACATTAGCAGGTTGTAAATCGCCAAATAAACTGTAGTACTAAAAGTGAAATGTTGTTTGTTTTTAATAGTACATCTGTTTTATTAAAATGGCAACACTTCCATATTAAAGCATGTCTGGTGTGAGGTGTCTGGTCACCTGAAATTTGTGTGGTAACAATAAGCATGACAAACAGCCCACACATATCGATGTATGTAGTGACAGGTACCTACATGAGGCAATGTTAATTTAATGCTTAATCCTTTTTATTTCATGCAGAAGCAATTTTGTTAAATCTTGAAATACATGCTTAAGTCATCACTTTCCTACAATTTCCTTCTAAGGTAATAATAACTATGAAAATAATAAAAACTAGGTTAATACATCAAGTATTAAATTTGCTGATTGTTACACATCTTGGAATGAGCTGGGATGTTCTTTACTAAAGAAGTTTTATTATAATCTTGAGACATCTGTGAAAATATCACCATGTTCCACAACATATCATCTTGAGCATGAATTATGGCCTTTCTACAAAAGTAGAGTTCAAAAAAACCTCACTTGAACATCTGTTCATATCTGGCGTCCGGAGTCCATAGTACCCTGATGGGCAGGAATGCAAGCATTCACCATATTGTCTCATCCCTTCTCTTCGCAGGAAGAAGAATAACTTGTGTTGGCATCTGATGCACCCATTATCCTTTGAGCAAGATAAACAGCCTTTGCAAATTGGATTTGGTCCATAGCTAGCTGCAAAATAAGAAGATAAATTACACTTTAAGATTATTTGGAAATTACTTTGGCTGGAAGTCCTCATCCCTCCGATGTGTTTCATATCTACTGCAAGACTACAACTAATTTTGAAAGGAGGGCTCTGAAAGCACACTCTCTCATACATCTGTGCTGGCACGTGAATAAAAAGAAGTGCAATATCTATGTTTTTAATTGTACACAGGTCAATTTAATGAACTTGCACATATTTAAAATGAAGACGCAGGCAAGCAGAGACCAAGATATATAAAGTCCCCCACCATAATGGAAGTAAACCCCAGGTATTGAATTCTAGTTTGAAGCTAGGGACATAGGCACACAACAGCAACAAAATGTAAGAACATCAGCACTCTGATGTAAGGATCTGGTACATTCATGGTAACCCAGAAACCATTCTAATGCAATTTCTGACTTGTGAAGAATGCAATATTAAAAGCAGAAAACTCTCTGCTAGAACAGGTACTAACAAGACATGCTGTCCCATGGTTCTGGAACAACTTTCTTCTTGTAGTCTCTTCTCGGTCTTTCTAATGAGAATGTCAAGGCAACAATTTTCAAATTATAAAAGAATAGTAATATTAGCAGCTTAACTTTTAAGAGCCTTCTTCTTCAACCAAAACATGTTGAAAACCATACACACAGACAGTACCAAAGTTCAGATTACCATTTCAGGTCACCAGCTGTCATGCCTTCAATTCTGTTCTCTGCTTTTTTTTTTTTAATTACTTGGCTGATAACTGCAGCACAAACTTGAACTGCATCACTCCTTGCCCTTGTGGGTTTTTATTATATTGCCTTACTGAAGAGTTGCAGAACACACCCCTGTCCCCATGGGCTGTCAACTCCTCCTCAGGTGCTGAGTCAGCACAGCAGGTTGGCAGGAGGGGGGATGGCTCAAGACATTCCTGAAACCAGCACAACCTAACAGGTCTGGTTTAAATAATAAATTAGCTACACAAATTCACAGAAATTTGCCAGTTCAAACCTGATTTACTGGAAACAAAAGAATAATGTTATGCAATAGAAAGAAAGCATCTTGAGGGTCTCAAGAACATTTTAACAGAGGCCACTCTGAAAGCAGCTGGCAAGAAGGGCAAGGACTATATTAAATTGTTATATTTTTATATATTTGAAAGTATTCACACCCTAACATAGTACTCTGGTACTCTTCTCTTGTATGGGTAGATAACTGAGGTTGTTCAATGGATGACTTCTACCAGAAGAGCCATGAAAAGCAAAAATGAAAAGCCTACCACTCTCTGGAACCAGTAGCTGATAAGCTTTACTCTCACCTTCACACATCTGCACACCACATGTTCCCCTCTCCCTCTCTCCTCTGGTCTCCCACACATGCCCCACCATGTTCAGCTTGACGCTTCAACTTCAGTCTTGTACAAAATAATCCTAGTGGGTGGGCAAGGAGGACAAGCCAAATGATCCAGTGTGAAAGATCTCAGCCAATATAGACTCTTCCCAAGTGTGGGGAATCCTCTGGCACCAGGCTCACCTGCCAAGATCTCTTGACAAGAATAGCATCCTTACTCTCCATGGTTTACAAACAACTCTTTGGCTCTCTCTCAGTCTTTTTGTAATGACACAGTCTAACCAATCAGCTGCCTAAATTCTTGAACAAGTGCCTGTCTCCTGTTGCTCACAAGAACTCAGTTATAACTTTTCCTATAGTTTATCTTATAGCTATTCCCATTTTCAATCCACAGCTTCAAAGGCATACGAGAAATAAAAGGATGATGAGAGAGGCCTGGAAGCAACCCTTATCACACTGACAGCAGGGATTGCCTATCTGTAACCACATCAAATATGTGACCATGTACTCCAAAGCAATTGTTGCTTAACATATGGTGAGCAAGCCTGCAGACTTCTGAACTCCCTTTTGGCCTTGTTGCATGTTGCTCTCAGTAAATCTCTGCCTCCAGCTTGTTGACGTTTCCTCAGAGAAGCCTGTATTTCAACAAAAGAATTAAAAGGAATGAGGCAGAAGAAAAAAAAAGAAAAAAAAAAAGAGATGAGATGCCTGAATTTATTCACCTTTCATAGTGGGTTCTGGAGTTTGAATCATCGTAAGTCAGGATCATACATAATTATGAGGAAGAGCCAGTCTAATTGCAGAGCAGCATGGATATAGCTAAAAGCTACTATTCTCAATAATGTGGCCTATGGAGCAAGGATGAGGCTCTAGAGTAGTTACTATTCTAGTGTCAAGATAAGTCTCATCTCCACCTTCCATCATTTACCTCCATTATAATTCAGACTTCTTGGCTACAAAACATGCCTCAGTTGGTCTGTACTGACCAACTTTATGCATGACTTTATCTATGTATTTCCTCAAATACCTCTTTCTTTCTATTTCTGGTAAGATGTCTTTGTTGCTAACCCTTTGTTTTGCAGATAGATTTAACTATACTGACATCTCAAGGTTTCAACCATAGCTATCCTAAAATAATCTGACATAAAAAGGAGTTAACAGCATAAAATGATCCACTATTATCCTGTGCTATCTTTTGTTTAGGAAATGAGCGACACATCTTTCACAGCTTAAGATCAACGAGAAACATAAGGGAGTTTCCCAATAGAGTAATTTTGCAAGTTGTGTATATATCCCAAAACTCTAATTTTGTGTAGGTTTCCTAAACCAGGACATCTAGGTGCTACTTCTTTGTTATCTCCTGAGCAGCCTTACAAAGATTTGTAGTTTCTCCTCATCTAATGGGAGGTTTCCCTGCCTATGGCAGTGGGGTCAGAAATAGATGATCTTTAAGGTCCCTTCCAACCCAAACCATTCTGTGATTCTATGGTTTTTTCACAGGAAGGTTGTGAAATTCAGTTAATCAAAAGCTGTAAACTCATTTGAAACCATGAGAGATAAGGTATTATAATTGTCACACATGTGTTCTTACTCGAGTAACTATTGAAATCACACATTGAATTTGGATGACAGTTCACGATAGCCACATAGTTAGTGGTCACATGCTGATGACTTACCTAGTTACTAAGAGCAATTAGGAAACAAAAATGTAAAAATGCATCAGATATTTTTCTTTTTCACATTAAGAAAAAAAAAATCACTGAAGAATTATACATTGGGAAGGGGAGATAATATGATATAACAGAGCAGAAGGTAAACTTTATGAAACTATTTCTTCAGCACCAAACTCAGTAGTTCCCAGCTATTTTTGCATGCAGCAAGTTATTGTGAAACCTATCTAGTAATCTCAATAATTGCCTACATTGGAAGGAACTCCAACCATAAGTCCAACTCTAGCAAGCCTTTTGCCTGGACAATATCACAGAATTGGTGTAGTCCCATTTTTGCTATCGTTTTCCAGAGCTTCATGGAGACACACTGACTTGTTACCTTTTTGTCCATTTAACTTATCCAAAAAGGGAGTTTTCTTACCCTCTTCTACTAAAGTATTTGGACACCAAACATACTCTTTAATATGTCAAATGCCCTAGCATTGGTTTTGGTGTCACACAGGCATGCTATCTTGAAGATACAAACTAATCTTTCTCTTTGCCCCTGCATACACAGGCAATAGTTTAATCCTACAGAATTAATCCCTGCCCCAAAGTCCTCCCATTCCACCTGTTTTTTTTACGATAGCAAATGCAGCATATTCTTATCACTGCAGCTTCCTTTTTTCTCATATAATTGCTGTTTGAAGGAGGAAATGATTGCCTCTGTGTTTAGCAAGAGCATCTATACATTTCCTTCTGAATTTCATCATAACCTCATCTTTTTCTTCTTGTATTACACTGCAAGAAAATAATAACAAGCTCACAAAACCCGTTTAATCACATTCAAGTTACCAGCTGCTCCATAGACAATGTAAAACATCACACTGCTCATCCCTATTTCAATTATGCCTGGAACACCCTCCTTGGCTCTGTGTGCCAGGGGGGTAGGTTTCCACCAGCCAGATCCCTCATGGAAACTCGCTCCTTCCACAAGGCCCACAAATGTTAACCAGTGTCACAGCGCTGCTGTCGTCACATCATAAAACCAAAAACGCACACATGCTCTAAGTTAGCACCATCCTCTGGGTCTCAGAGCACACGACTGCCCTGACTGGCTGTTAGGGCTGCAGGGTCCTTGCAGCAGAAGGAATGTTTTGTGCAGCCACGTCTGCGGGAGTGAACACCACTCTAAAACACAAACCTTTATGTAAATAATACATTTTCTATCCCTTCCGTTTGTCTGCTACTACAGAAACACTGCAGAGAATCTCCAAATTTAAAGAAAAAGTTTTTAGAGACTGTATTCCCTACATTGTACTTTTTTTTTTTTCTCATTTTAAATCTGGGATTAAACTTGCCAAGTTTGCAAAGGTTACTTGAGAACACAGACTAGTACCCAAGCACTGAATGAAACACTTCTGAAATCTGAAGGGTGTCCAGAGTTTCATGGTTTGGATCCATATCAAGTGAAATCAAATCTCAGTTAATTATTTTAACTCTTGTCTGGATCAAATGTATTTTAGCCATATTGCTGAAGTGGTTTTAAGTGAATTGTTATGACTGTTTGAATTCACAGGAGAATTGACAGTACAAAATGAGTCTAGCCTGTTCCCCACAAGAACACAAGTTGTTCTGTAAGCAACATGAATATGAGCATTTGATTTCCTACAATCTTACTGTCTTGCAGCCCATACCACAGCAACTGCTGCTTGTTTGTGTCTTTCATGTATACCCACTTGTTAGGTGTCACAAACCTCTTTTGAACCTGGTGCTTCAGCTCACCACAAGAATCTGATATTCTTAATTCTGTAAAAACCAGGCTGAAATGGACAAATGTATCCAAAACCATTTGGAGAAAGGCCTGGCAGGAAAAAAACAAGCCATACAAAGAGTCATTCTCTAAACATCACTTCTTTAGAGGGCCAGGCTAATATGCTCATTATGTTCCTAATATTAACTGCCTGGACATTTTGTCCCTTTTTGTCAGTCTTTGGTCTTTTGAGCTCTTAAGTCAGAAACTGAGCTTGCTGGTACAATGATCAGCTTAATGGTACTCTTGTCCTAACTGATACTGCAGTCTTACAAATACTGATAATTTTAGTTCAGATCTAGCAAGAGTGCCTCCAAGATACATGAGGTGTGTAGATGGGACTTGGAGGGAAACAACTAAAAGACAACTATAAGTTGTACTTACTGTGCGGAGAGAAGTGTTCATAATACTGAATTCAATTGATGCTGCAAAGATATTGTATCCACATCTCAAAATCAATTAAAATGTACTTATGCTTGGCATATGTCCTCAGTGTACTCAGGAATGGAACAAAATACAGCTTTACAGAGGTACCAGCATTACAGGATATACCAATGTACTAACACCCTAAGAATGCAAGGTCACTGTAGTTTAAAAAAAAAAATCATCTGATGAGCTATTAACAAAAAAGCTGGCCAAGAATATCTACATTTCATTAGCGCCGTGTAAAATTAAAAGTAAGTTTTGGACAGAAAACTTCAATAACAAACAAAAAAAGGAAAAAAATTTGCTAGCTTGACTGTAGTCATTGTCTTTAAGAGAGCTAAGATATTCAAAGGTCAAAGGGGATTTTTATGAACAATTAGCCCAATGCCCTATACAAGGAAGCCACAGAACTTCTGCTTTACTCAAACATATCATTTGAGAAAACATTCAATCTTGATTTTTAGATTGTCAGTGGTAAGGAAACCACCACAACCTTTGTTAAGATATCATAGGGCCTAATCACTCTCACTGTTGAAAATCTGCAGTGGAATTTTGAACTTCAAATAGTAACCACTGGACCTCTTTATATCTTTGCCTGCCAGATTGTTAACAGTTTTTCTTTGTTATTTTCCCCAGTGCAGACACTCTGATCAGGTCAAGTCTTAGCCTTCTTATGGGTAATATAAACAGAGCAAGATTCCAGAATGTCTCACCGCAAGGCAAAGTATCCAGCCCTTTGATCAAACTCTTACCATTTTATCAACAGGCTTATGGACACCAAAAAATGTTCAGCAATGGAAAAGAAATTGTACCAGTGCCAAATAGAGAAATGATATAACTTCTCTACTTTTCCTAGATGTTACTCTCCTGAAACACTTAAGAGTTATGTAAGTTTTTTTTTAATCACAAAGGTACTGTTTTCCAAGCACTACTCTGCTCTTGGCGGTAAGCAGCCATTTTACAGAGTTACATAGAAGATCATGCAGCTCTATCTTTCTTAGAATGCTGGGCCTTAACCACTCACAGTCATCTTCTCTGAAGTTGTCCAGAACTTGGAAAACACACATTTACCACTCTTTAAAAACAGACCAAAAGCAGAGAGGCGTTTCACTTAACTGACTTCGGTACAAATCCCACCAAGTTTATTCTCATAAGTGAACAATTTTGCCTACTTCTATGAAACCTTTTCTTCACTTAATGATATTTTTAGTATCACAATTTTATGCCTAAACTACTAATTTTTCAGCTCATTTAGTTTTCTCATTATTGACATGATATCCAGCCATCTGGAGCTTTTAAAGGCCTTTTTCATAGTTTACTTCATGGATAACTGCTATCAAATAGAAATATTTAAATGCCCTTGTTCTCATGTCTATTCTTCACAGCCTACCAGCCCTCACTTGCCTTCAACTCTACTGAAAGCCGCTTCCTTCTTCTACTTCTAATGTGAATCCTCCTCCACAATTTCCTTTCAGAAATTTGGGAAACATTTCCTCTCTCCCTGAAAATGGAGCAGAAGTGCTTCCTCAGTCTGGTTGCTCAGGCCTCTTCCGTTTCCCCAGTGATGGTAGTCATCCTTCCAGTCCACAAATCCAGAGCTGTCAACAATTAACATTTTGTGCACAGGAAGTACTTTCTGGCTACTGTATGGAAAAAAAAACCAACTATGGAACATCTGTTACAGGTCACAAACACCGCCCTATCACCTGCAATCTTGAAAATCAAGACAGAAATAGACACAGAGAGGAAAATATCCCACTGCTTGTTTGAATGTCCTGGGAGATAATACCTTTTATTGCTGTTTGCTGTTCACAGCTTCACCAGTTTTATCTGAGGTCTTCCTGCTGTCACTGACAGAGTAATTCAACACTTACACTCGAACCACAGGGCTAAAAGGTCAAAGTTTTACAGTCACAAAGCGCATGCAGAGACAAAAGGCAAAATAAAATATACTTCAAAAGTCCTCTTCCCTAGTGTCCATAGGCCAGCAAGAGAGCCCATGCAAAAACACATAAAACCCAAAAAGCAAAAACAAAGCCTTACCAACCAGCTGGTAGCCCAAATACCACTCACAGGCATCTACCCTGAAACCAATCCCCCCCAAGTGCTTGCATTTATTATTCAAAAAGTCTTACATGATGCAAGTTCACATGGGTGTTGCCAATCCCACTTGTGATTTTTTAATTTATAGGCCAATCCAGTTCAGCTATAGCAACAAACTGCATTACATCGACAGACCAGCCATTTCCTTTAACCGAATTCAAGTTCTTGGTATGCCAAGTGGCTACTTCAGTTATTAACACTGAGAAGTGTCCCTCCAAGACGACCTCTGTTCCATCTGCTTATGAGTTAATAGAATAATGCTTTGTTATGAACCCTGTAGTCTCAAAGCACTGAAACATGGCCAAAACTGCGCTCATCACTGCACTGCTTGCATATCTATGGGCAGCTTCATCTACTACAAATCTCAAATTTTTTACAGACTGAAGAGAAAGATATGATAAACATCCATCATATAAGCCTTAAATAAACTTTTATGAGGTAGATGTATGATTTAGGATACTTTATAAGCCCCAGATAATCTGATTAAATGCTGGTTAGCTTCACATACAGTAACCTCAAGAAACTCAACCAGAAAGGATTTTCAAAGGGATACTTCTGAAGGATAGCTTGTCTTCTAAATTCTCTTATTTATATTTTATATTAATTATACTTTCAGTGTTTTCAAGTCTATACAGGAAAATGTGCAAATCCCAAGAAAATAATCACATTTGAGATTCTGAGTTGTTTCTCAAATCCCAGCCATTCAGACATGGATGCAACACCCTATAAGTCATTACCTTTGGCAACAGCACAGATTTAGTTACATCCAGTGAAAACAGCACGAATCAACTGATGGAACAGAGGTCAGGTCCTCAGTCTGCTCCATCTCTTGTGTCTCCCACAATGCCCAGCTGTCTCTGGCTGTGCCATGGAGGAGCTCTTGTCCCTCAGTGGCACAGCAGGCTGGTTATAATGAAGGGATGTTTACATCTCCCTCCTGCCAGGCTATCGTTCACCAGTTTCAGCTCTCTTGCAGACAGGGAAGTACAAAAGAGTGCAAGTACGAGCCATCTAGACACTCAGAACAGAGTTCTGCACCCATATAGAGCTGAGCTGACCTTAAGCCATCTACAGCAGGAATCATGATTTTTCAAAACCAGTGATTGCATCCTCCCAAACATGTTCTTGAAAATCACATCTCTTGTATCATATCTCCTTCTAGGCTTTGAATGTAGAAAGAGGGAAGTGGGGAAGACAGTATGTGACAATCCTCACATTCCCCATTCCCAGTGGTAAGTTCTCCTTCTACTAAAAATGAACTGGGTACATAAGCATATACTCACAAAGCATGGTAGCTCTACTTCTAACAGAATACTTGTGCTTCCTCCAGATACTTACAACACCTTGGATCAGCTCTTTATATGTGGTGTTAAAGTGGAATCTATGAAGAGAAACAAAAATAAAACCTAAACACATTTACAAGCCCTGGTGGGGAGGCCTTGTCAGTGGAATCCACGATGCAGTGTATTTCCACCTCTAAGGTTGTTAGAAGTTACTTGGACAGTTGTTTCCAACCTTCCATTTCATGTTCTGTCATCCAGAAATGCAAAAGCTAATAAAGCCTATTTCTTAACGACAACATTGCACAGAAACATATTTTGTCCATGTGCATATACTGAGTGCCACTCTCTGGTGACACATTGAACAGCAAACTTCATCCAGCACATTGCTGCTGCAAGTAAATGTATGGGAAGACAAATAATTTTTTTTAATCAAGCCTTTTAATATCTAGAAGATTCCAGCTAGCTGCTGTGAGACTCATCTCTAGCACACAGGTGAACAAACAGAGGATGTGATTTTTTCCCCCTTGGACAACATGTTTACTTTGTTTTCTATTGTAAGTTAGAAATTTTCCAAGCACTGAAAACTGCAGGGATCCAACATAGAGGCGTTTCAACAAAAACACAGCTCCAAATCCAGATCTACCTAAACCACTGATGACAAAACATTACAGGGAGCACTAAATCTAAAGAGATGAAGAACCAGAGAACACATTGCTTAAGACAGAAAGTACAATGACACAAAAGACTTCATGTATGATGCCTTTCCATAATTCTACTGAACAATTCCTTAAAAGGTAGAAAAGATTGCAGAACAGAGGGAAAAAAAAAAACAATTAGAGAAGGAGCTCAAGTCTTTCTTTTCACTTCCTGGAAGAACATAGTCAAAAAATTTTTAAAATTGTAGATATTGAATCTGGACTCCAAAGCTAGATAATTCATACGCCAATTCCAACAGAAATAAACTAAGACCACATAGTTATTTCCAACATCATATTAGGCACTGCTAAACTAATGGCTACATGCTCAACTACTGTCTACCATCACATTTTATTGTTCAATAGGAATTGGCATGTGAAGGAAATGCCAAACAAATAGAAGTTTGACTGTAATTGTAAATATGTTCCACTGAAGAACATGCCTTATTTCTCCAGTTTACAAACCTACAGTGGTCAGTGTCATAAACACAAAGCTTCTGAAATGATGAATAGTATGCAAGTGGAGCTTTGGGGTTTCTTTTAAGAACATTATTGAACTGGACGCCATAGAAAAGGGTCCACTCTAGGAATGAGGCAGTGTAAGGTTTAGATATCTGGGAATAGTCTGGAAGATTCAATGGTCTTGGAAAAAGACATAAGAAGTTAATTAGAAAACTTTAAAGTGGATGTAGGGCTTTATTCATAGTACCATGAGTTTTGCAGAAATTTTACAGCTTTCACTGAACAAAAGCTAGTTCTAAGTGAAGCTTCAATGGAGGTCTGTACAAGCATATTCGACAGACATCCAAGCCTGATGGATGCAACCAGGATTCTGGCTTAGGCATTGCATGAACCAGTGGCAATGACCCAGTTTCTCAAGTATGTGCTATTATCAGTCCTATAATCCTTCTGGCTGTTTTCTCAAAGGGCATGGAGAAAAATGTACCCCAGATCATTCAAGGAACTGAAGAAAATTAACTAATTACACATAAGCACAACATGGCTGATCCGCATGGGGACAGAAGCTTGATGAAACAGGGATTTTGAAGAACTTTCACCTCTGGAGAATTGGGCTCTTCCTGGTGCTTCACCTGGGAGAGAGAGAGAGCACAACNAAAATGCTAAAAGAGCTTGTTCTTTAAGATTAACTAATAAAAGTGACTAAAGTTCTTCAATTTTTAACTGACTGAACAACCTTTTTTTCAGGCAATGAAGTTGCAAGTTGTTATACAAATATCTAGTTGCTTATTTCTCAGCTGGAAGTGAGCATGTCATTAAATTTATAAAGTCATCTCTAAATAATAGCAGTATAAACAGCAAATGCTTGAAAATGTTCTCCCCCCTGGTGTTAAAAAGGGGGGGGGGGGGGAGACTGATTAGGAACAGGTGGGGAGGGGAGGAGTCTCCAGTGGAGGTCAGGTGTGTGAGATTTGGGGGAAAGTGGGCTGGAAAAAGGTTGGTGTGGGGCAGAAGCAGGAGATGGGGGAAAAGTGGGGTATGTGGTACCTGCTTGGAGACAAACTGGGGGGAAAAATGGAAGGCCTTGAGTGTTGACCATGAGGGTGGTGACACACTGGAACAGGTTTTTCAGAGAGGTGATGGAAGCCCCATCCCTGGAGACATCCAAGGCCAGGCTTGTTGAGGCAAGTTGATCTAGTGGAGGATGTCCCTGCCCATGGCAGGGGGGTTGGAACTAGATGATCTTTAAAGTCCCTTCCAACACAAATCAGTCTATGATTCTACAATTAGGTTAAGAGTGAAGCTTGAACCATGCAAAAGGAAAACTTCTCCCTACACTACTGCAGAGGACAGGGCTGGACGCACCAGTAGATATAACAAATCTGCAAAGAAACTCTTTTAGATATTGTGTTGTCACATCACTGCATTTCCTCAGTTACAGCAGCTGACAGAGAACAGTTAGTGGTTATGTTTGCACTAGAAAATGGGCAACACTTAAATGATCCCTGGTGGGGTAGGTAGGTTGAATCCATTTGTGCTTTTCTGCAGCACTTCTGAAGAACAAAGAGTAGATATGGTTTTGTCCTTGCCCAGAATCAATTTCACTTCTTGAAGAAGGAAGCATCTTGTGCTGTATGATACACCCAACATTTCTGACAGAAAAGAAACAAGTAACAAAGGATGTGGGGTATGGAAAGCTCTCTGGATGTCTAGATGCATTCCATTTCACTGGAGATCCCAAGAAAGAAAGTCAAGGACCTTCTGCAAGCACAAGTCACTCTGCCCTACACTTGACACCAGGGCAGAGGTTTCATTATCACAATCCTAAAACAAGAATCTGGATACAGGCATTCATTTTGTGTACCAAGGCTGAGGAGAAAGTCCTGTACATTCAAATGCTGAAAATCCAACCTGCCTCATTCCAAGAGGTGAGACTATGATAGGTGGTGATGAGACACTATTCTGCATCACACAACTATTACCCTCATGTAGGGTAGTGTCTCACACACTGTACAGCAGTCCCAGTCTATACAGCTCACTCACAAGACTAGAACATTAGTACTGGTGGCCTTCCAGCACTCTCAAAGAGACCAGGATAAATTCTCTAACAAAATACAAATGACATTTCCAGGAAACACTGGCATTTGAGAAATCTGGTATGTCTGATGTGAATATTTAAAGAAATTATCTAGAGTTTCTTTAGTAAGGTGGGGTCATTTTGTATTAAAAAGAGCACTAACTTAGTGTGCTTATTATGGAGCAATTCAAAATTAGATTGACTCCTAAGATGACAATCAGGTAACTGCTGATCAAGAATTAGCAGTTGACAATGCACCTGTGTGTTTTGGACAAGCTACATTCCCACCATACAAGCACTACATAGAACAGAAGACAAACATAGTTATTTTAAACTTTTCAAGGGCCAAATCTGCCAAGATTAAATTACTTGTTAGTGTAATTGACTGGGAATAAAAATTAGATGTTGGGAATAGTTAAAATTGGTAATTGGTAAAATTGGTAATTGCTTAAGGATATTCTACTGGATGAATAACAAGCCAAGTACCACAAATACCGAAACAAAAATGTAGGGAAAAAAAGACCATTCTGACTTTAAAAAAAAATGTGTGGAAGTGGTATCAAAGTACATCTTCAAAGGAGACATAAATAGCAAATAATTTAAGTTAAAAAATAGAGACAGCTGACAAATAACCAAAAGGGATTAAAAAATCCCAAACAGAAAAACCAACCCCACCCCTCTAAGCCCTCAAATTCCCAAACTCAACATGTGAATAGAGACCAGAGTAACAAACAATATTTCTAACACTTAAAATAATAGAGAGAAAGTAAAAGAGCCTAATGGTTGTGTCTGGTGTTTGGAACAAAGCAGGCTGTATCCACCCAGTGTGATAACACACCTATAATCAAAAGGAAGCCACACAAGACCATTTTCCAAAGAGAAAAAAAAAGTATCACCACCAGACAGGGGCGGTTCTGGTGCAGTTTTTCTTAGCAGTAAATTTTTCAAACTGTGTAGTATAGCCTTGGCTCAACTACAATGTTAGCTCAGTCTGCTGATTTTTATCTTGATTAGAGGTCCCCTTACTAGACTTTCAACACAAAATAATTAGCAGAAGAAAGAGAGAGGGAGAAGGAGAGAGAGAGGAGAAAAGATTTCTTCTCACTGGAAGCAGACAAGAAGAGTTTTCTTTAAAGACAGGCAAAAACTGTTTAAGAATTGGATTATTAGGAAATCCCACAGAGAGCCCAAAAAGCATCATCTGAATATAGAAAATCCTAGCCATACTGCCATTTAACAACAGCCACTCAAAAATTAGCAGTTAGAAACATGCCCTGACATATATTTGTCCAAAGCCACATACTAGCCCACTTCCAAAAAAAACCAAAAAATGAGTAAATCTTATTTCACTCTTAATTCACCTAAGTATCTATAAAAAGGTGACTTGGTGTGGACAGGTCTAGGCTCTAAAATGAAAGCTGAAAGTGAGATCAAATTTATTTCATTGCATATATGAGTTCAAGTACATGCAGATAAGGAAAATACAGGCAAACAATCCTCCAATACACCTGTTTTCTTCACAGTTATTTTGGAGGAAGAGCAAAAAACCATATTTATTTAAGTCTGTAATTCCATAAGATTTTTGGGAGATATTTTTAGCTGCAGCTTAGAATCATAAACACATTTTTATCTTTATCACCAGAGGCAGTTTTTCAGGAAGTTATGACACTTAGTTTAGCTATTGCAGCTACTTAGACTGAAACCTCAAGTTATTCATTCTTTATGATGTTTGGGTTTCATTTGTTTGTTTTTATTATCTTCGGACATCATGAAAGATAAAGAAACAAGGATTTCCCAATGTGAAATACAGAATCATTTGAGAAAGAAAATCATGCATTTTGAATATTCTTCAAACTACAGCTCTTCCACAGAACATGACTGCAAAACCAAAATTGTAGCATTTCACACTTGTGCCTGAAGGACTTCCAGAACAAAGTTTACTCAAGTTATGAGCTGCACACATGTAAATATGAATACTCACAAATACACAAAAACATATCTATTCCCTGCTGAAACCAGTTGTATACAAAGCTACTAATTAGTTATGATGTGGAAGGTGCTTGTATCTCCCTCAAAGTGCTCGCTGTGCTTTCTGTTAAACCAGCTAAAAACATGGCCTTCATTTTTACAAGGAGATGTAAATGAATGCAGTACAATTTTATTCCATTAGTCTTTAAACATATAAGCTGAAATCTGAAGCATTTTTGTCACAAAGCTGGCTTTGCAAAGTGAACAACACAAACAAGGACCTTTTAATTCTCTGAAGCAGTAATGACGGAAAATGCACAGACTTTGTGAATTTTTTTATATTTTTTCAAAATTATTTTATGTATTTTTAATTCAACACATAACCACTGTATCTTAATCTACTTGTTGCCTAACCACTCATTTTCAGCAACTAATACTATGATCAAAGAGATATAGCATTATCCCAAATATGAGGCCATTTCCTAATTTTTGTGCCCTCATCTGCCTACTAAGTAACATCAGGGTCTCCTTACAGTCAGGGTGATGGGACGAGACACAATAAGCCCAGCCACTAAGATCAAGGAGTGGCATCACCTCCATGAAGGATGAAAACACCAAGGCCTGTAGATCCAAGGACTGACAGTGCCTCCACGTAGAGCCATAACCGCCTGGCTCACCACAACTGCCTCCAGCCTGGTCATCATGGGCAGCCAGTTTCAGTAATTCTGTGATTACAGCCAACCCATCACAGGAGACCTGCCTCCAGAACCATGCTTGTTCCACCTGTGCAGGAGCATTGGCCCCTGTGACTGTTACCCTGAAACTGGGGCACAGCAGCATACAAGATGATGTTAACTTTGAGGCTGTTTTCCTTTAAAAAGCCTTGATTTACATTTGCCTGAACATAAAATTAAATTAGTAAGACTATGATCAAGATAAAAAGATAAAGCAGATGATTTAGAAACACCATGGAAAATGTAGGAGAGATAATCACATGTGATTATCACACTTAGCTGTGTCACTACAGCCAGTGGAGAAGGCTGGATCTTGGAAACAGCTTTGCCTTCTCTGCAAGTTTTCTGTAGGCATTGTTTGATGATGCACTGCAATCAGGTCAGACTAGGATTCTGGCAAGAAAACATAAAATATCCTCCAAACAGGGAACGAAAGGGAAGAGGGAGTAGGGATATATATGTAACTACCTTCCTATGCCCATTCTCTCCTCCTACACTCCTTGTATATCACCATTCCCTGAAGAGCTATTAAACTCAGCATATAGCCCCTTACAATTACTATAACCATCTGATTTTTATAACCTCCCACTCCAGGCTTTCATTAACCCCAGACTCACTTGATGCCAAGTCTTCCTTCCTGGAGCACAAGGCTATGTGTAGAGTCCAGCTGGCGAGTCAGGGAGACCTAAATTGGAAGAGTGTGCGCAAGCTACTTAAAGTTGTGGTGAACCAGAGGAAAAGGATCAATTGCACAAAAGATTTAGGAAATGGATGTAAGGTGCTAAAATATCCATCAAGAGCTTAATATTGTGAAATAATAGATAAAACACAACAAAATCTGACACTAAGGCCATCTACAACATCACCCACCCAGACCTGATTCTGCACGGAGTGATCCACAGAAGACCCCAAAGAGCCACCCTACACATACCATCACACATTTCCTGACTTCTAGGAGAGCAGTACCCACAGAAAGTGGCATATTTTTCAGCCTTGTTGATGGCCCTCTAATTTCAAAACTGGCAGACTTTAATTGCTTTCCAGCAACAACCTCACATGGCATGCTTTGGCTGGGCACATATTTGCATAGACAGTTATAGCTCCCTATCTCCAAATGGAAACACTGACAAGGTTCTAACCCCAGACTCTTCAAATAACAACTAATCTACCATTTAATAATAATGGTGAAAAAGGGAGTTGATTAGAAAAATCATATAAAGTAAAAGAATTTTATACGTCATCGTGTACTCCCACACCACTTTATATGATGACTTTCTTCATACAGGTTAACCATTCCATTCCCTAACTGTATACCCCTTTATCTGGAGTGTACCTAGTTATTCAAAATCCTCTGGTACAAAATGGTACTTCTCAATTGCAGGGATGTACAGAAAAAAAAAATCTGACTTCACACAACACCTTGCATGTTTTCATCAAAATATGTCTCCATTCCCATGCAGAATAAAGTAGGAATAAATATTTCAAAGATAAGCCAAGTTCTGGTGCTGCCCACCTGGCAAGTGCCAGGAGCATTTAGGGACTGGCACCTCAGGGCTTCCCAGCTACTCATGCACTTCTGGAGTTATTAATGGGCTAAGGGGAAGCCCCCATGATGACCACTCAGGCATGTCAGTCTGCTCATCCCACAGTACCTAGGAAGCTTCTGGGGCAGCCAAAATCCCAACAGCAATAGAACATGTCAGTGAAGGGAGAGTTCCAGTCCTTAGGAGCTACAGCAACCCCTACTCCCAGCTTCATCCCCTGCAGCATCCTTCTTGGCCACAAAATACTGTGTCAGGGTAGTTCACCAGTTTAAGAAGGCTTTGTAAATATGCTACTGGCTTCTACAGTGATTACAAACTTCGTTCTATACAATGACCTGCTGACTGGCTATATTTCACATTTATTATACCACTAATAGTAGGGGCAGAGTCTCCCTGGCTAACTAGAAGTAGGCAGGCTACAAAAGAGTGCACATAAATACATATACAGTGCTGCATTCTAGAACCACTTAATTTTTAAACATATCCATTACATTTTACTTCGTTCTATGCTTCTCTATTTTTCTCAACAAAATAAAATGTAGAACAATACTGATTTACAATCAGAAGAAACTATAACTAATACTAGATAAATCCTCTTTGAGTTAAACCAGCACATTGGGAAACACAAATTCACAAGTTACTTAGAATATACTTTACTGTTTAACTTACTGGTTGAATACTGAAGAACATGCATTTACCAATACATAGAAATTCTGTGGGAAAAATAATTACCATCTCCTTTTAAAAGCTGTCTGAACTCTCTGTTTCCTTAAGGAAACAGAGCCAGCTTTAATTATAGTTTCCTCCAACTGTAACATTCATAGGTCTTAAATCCTTTACTTAGTTTTATTGCCAGTAATTAGAGAGTGTATGGTTTCTGTCCAAAAGATGGAAATGTTTTAAAATACTAAGAACTTTGTCAAGAAAATTAAGCACTATGGTATTGCAAAATGACCATTTCACTCTCTCCCCTTCTACTTCCCCCCAGCCTATTTTGCTGAATTAATTTTGGAACATTACACATATTGTACTTGGATTTGTCCCAGACAAATGAAATCGTTATTTATCATTTACTATGCCTTTTCTAAACACATTTGGCAACCGAATCCCAGCCAGACCCCAAAGAGTTTTGTTTGAACAAACAGGGCTTTAAGCACCAGGAAAACCATTTGTACCAAAAGTCAGAGTTCTGAAACTGAACTTTCAGTCGAAAATACATTCTGCGAAAGTAAGTGCATTTTCAGTATGTAAGTGACAAAATAGATGACTAAGACATGTGGAGAATATTTTTATCATTGCAGACTAGAAGCAAAACATAGGTTAAACAGCCTTGTTAACTAGTGGAGCAGGCACATATACCACAAAACATATGCCTCAGCAATCTTCTGTCATACTAGTCAACTCATGGCACATGCTTTACATGCAAATATCGTTAAGGGAACGCAAACATTATACAGTAAAGCAATGCTGTAAAACTGGATGTAGTGTCCACAATGTTATATTATTTATAAAACAAAATCACAGAATCACAGAATGGTTTGGGGTGGAAGGGACCTTAAAGATCATCTAGTTCCAGCCCCCCTCCCACAAGATCAGGTTGCTCTGTGCCTTGTCCACCCTGGCCTTAAACACCTCCAGGGAGGGGACATCCACAACCTCTCTGGACATCCTGTTTCTTATTTCCAGCATGAATCTCTCCTCTTTCAGTTTACATCCATTATTCCTAGTACATGCACTCCATGTTGCAAAGACACCAGAAAAATAAGTGTTGGGCCTTGATTTTTGTCAATACAGTACCTTCCTCAATTCCTTTAAATCTTTCTTTGGAGAAGATGGGGCTTCGGTTTGCTCTCATCTGTTTTTATTCATGTCAATTGTGTGAAATGGAACATATTTGGAAGGAATGAATTAAATTTTATAAAAGCTCTCCCAATAATATAGATATTTTTTAAAAAGAAGCAAAGAATAACAAGTATTTGCCCAGTAGATGAACCGCAAATGTTATCAGGAAAAGTAAACATTCCAACCCTAATTGTTATTGTAGATGGATGAAATAATAAATATGGAAATACTAAAAAATAGAAGGGTGATACAAAACCCAAAATGCAATGGGCTCAGAAAAGAATGCAGTATGCAGCAGGATGGGCAAAGGCTGTTCCCAAAGGTTAAATAGCTAATGAGAGAACTGAAGAAAGGTCTCCAGTGTGGCACCAGCTCTATGGAAGCTGATGCAAACTTTCATCAACTGTTCACCCCCTGGGATCCCACTGTCACTGCATACAAAGCCAATGGAAGGTATTCCTACCCACTTTGTCTGGCACTTTGTCAGATATTTAGGTTGCCTCAGAAGAGCACTTTTCAAACCCATCTCTCAACTGTCCTTACCTATAGCAGTTTGGCTCACAGCACTAGTGGTCAAGTCTACAAATCCCATTGGGAATTAGGGGACATATTTCAGGGATGCACCTGAAGTGCCAAGATCATTAATGAGTTCCTGGGCCCCAGAGTAGTGGCAACTCAAACTAAAATCTTCACTGATGAGACCCATGGACACTGGATGCTCAGCTCAGTGTTTTGCTTCTACTACACTGCATGTCCTGGCAACATAGATGTACCCTCCCATACACAGCCCAGCTGGAGGTGGCTCTTCCAAAACCTTCTCCAGAGGACTGTTCAGCCAAATGGAGATGCTTGAATCCTTGAACTAGAAGTTGCACTACAGCCACTGCTGCCTCGGGAAGCTGCGGTTTGCTACTTGGAAAATTCATTCATGTACTATATTTAGGTCCATGGATATCCAAATAAAATTTTGTAGGGACACAGAGTTATCTAAGGGTAGAATTTAATTTATCATAGTAAAAAAGGCTAGAGAAAAGGAACCAAGTACAATCAATGTCCGGTGAAGAAGTCTTTTTAGAGAATGCAGAGATTATGAAAGAAAGAGTAGTTATAACTCTTTCAGTCCAAGTGATGCTCTGAGACATCTGCATCACCATAAGGCCCAGAAGAGGTCTCAGAGAAAGAGATGGTAGTTTCAGCACCTCTTATTTCCAAGAATGGATTTATTCCCTTTGAATAGCTGGTGGAGAAACAAGGAGTGCTTTGATTGGTAATAAGTAGGTTGAAGTGTTTTTCCTGGATTCATAAAGCTGACTGTGATCAAGCTGTTATCTCCCCTTATCCTTCTATTTGAACATGAATGTGGTCTCTCTCATAGCTTTGTTCCTCCTGATGGCACGTAAACCACTGGCGTTTAGTGCCTCTAAGGAAGGAAAGACCTCTATGGCATACCTGATCCATCAGAAAACTTCGCTGTACCACTTATCAGCTTACCCTTTTCCTTCCCTCATAAAGGAAACTTACAGACAAATGCTGTTCTCCTGAAGCCCCTGTACAACTGCTTAGCATGACATGGATACCCATTGGAATGCACACATTCCCTCATTAGGTACAAAGAGGATTGGGAACGCCACAGTTGGAACTGAGGTACTCAAGTATTTACATGCCTTCTGCAGCAGAGAAGCAGGTCACATCAACTTTTTACCCCAGAGGGATAAAAGCCAGGCTGATCTGAGGGCAAGGAGGAACATTAACAGCATACTGGAAGGAATTTCAACAAGTTTGTAAGGTTAGTGGCTTTACAGGGGGACAACACCTATGACAGAAGTAAAGCCATAAAAAGGTTCAAAAAGGAAAATGAGACCATTGCATTCACAGCATTTTCGTGCTACCCAATGTCTTTCATGAGAGGAGAAAGTACCACAAGTAGCCCTACTCCAGGCCAGGATGCATTTGCCTTGAGCTTCTTTACTGTACGAGATGCATGTTACTAATAAGAGGCAGAGATACCATAACAAGACAATCTAGATTATATTTCAACACAGAAAATCCTTGTGCTGTTCTTTATTTTTATTTCATATTGACAGTAAAACAGCAACAAGTTTTGAGCAGTAAGATGCTTAAACACATTCCTACTATCTTCTTTCATCCCCTCATTCTTTTTCCTTGATTCTGCAGTCCAAGTTTTGTCATGGAAAGGTTGCAGGTTATGCATTTAGACTCTGCACTGAACCAGGGGAACATTTAACAGCATTCACCTGATTTATTCATTTAAGTTACAGGAATTTTATATGCTTTAGGGACTGCCTTTCTGCTGTTTGTATTTTAGCAACTGTGCCATTCCCACCCCCATCAATCCCACTGTGTACAGGAAGTCATGCTCCTTCTCCAATGATGGGATCTATCTGTTTGTGTGCATCTGCAACCAATGTCAAACCACTTCCTCAGGATTCAAGGAAAGGTTCTTACAGAAGATGGTGTGCAGAGGAGTGGATGCAGAACAAAGCTGCAGTGGGAAAGGCAAGGGGAAATAAAACAACAAGGTAAAGCCAGAAAAGAAGTTTGTTAATATTCCTGTTTCATGGTGCTGGCTGATTTCAAGTGCTGGGTGATTTCAAGTACTGGCTAACACGCATACACACACTGATTATTGGATTAATTCTGCATACTATGGAAGTCTAGTCAATACTTTATGAGGTTTGTGATGTTTGTTCTCCTTTCTGACAGTCTGCCATTCCATGCTCACCTCCTAGGCATCAGCTGCCAGGTCTACAGGCTGCTGGGGCAGACTGGCTCATGAGATCCAGCTGGAAGTTAATGATCTGAATCTGGCCCAGTGCCTTTTCCCAGCAGGAGAAGGAAGAGGGCCATGAGGCAGCATGGCCCAGCCAGCCGACCTTCGCACAGCTGGGCTGGGAGCATCTGCCACCCTGCGCTGACAGTGACTTACAGAAACCTGAGCACTGCAGTTCTCTTCAAGCATGGAAAAAGGAAGAGTCAGCAGAACTTCAAGCAACGGTTTATCAGAATGGGAGAGAAGTCAGAAACAGAAAGGCCTGGCCTCCAACACAGCTCAAGATTGTCCTGAGCTTCTGCTGCTTTCTCCCCAAGAAGAAACCCAAAACTTGCAGAAGTCTCAGAGGTTTTCCATCCCTGTAGGAAAGATTCCTGTATTGGCACTGAGCTGGAAAAGCAGGGAATCATTAAGCTCTCCCAGACACAAAAAGTGTTTCTGAGCAGCTGTAACATCTCTGCCTGTTCATCAGCTTTTCCTTAAAGGTTCTGTGGCTCAGAAAATCTCCCTCCAAATGTCCTTTTCTGCACATACTGTCCAGCCAACAGAAGTTAACAGGCCATGCTGAAGTGGGATTTATAACAGGAAAAACGAAGTTAGATATTCTGAAAACCTCTGAAAAGGTCACCTTTCATAAAGAGGAGTGATCACCTCATGAATTTGCCTTTTCTAATTGTTCTCCCCCTGCTGGTAGGAATGTTTTGACATGAGTTTGTGGAGAAGTACCTGGTCTTAGCAACAGGAATTAATTAAAATTTTCAATAAACAATGCCAGGAAAGGAAAGCTTCCCAGCACTGCTTGGATTGAGGTGGTTCATTCACTCTTAATCTTAGACTGCTAAACTTCTTTTAGAGTGGAAGCAGAATTTCAAATAACATGGAACACACGCATACACACACTTTTGTGTAGCTGAACAGCTCCACTATTTGACATCAGCAAAAAAGAGACTATGACTCAGTAAGGAAAACCAAAACAGGCAGAGATCATTCCAGATTGAGATCAGCTTCTACTGTAATTGCCCAAATAACTTATTTCTCAAACAAAAGAATACAATTAAATAAAAATGTATTCATTAAAATAAGGAGGCAGTTAAATATATGATTTTAGTAAAAAAGTTTTGAGATTCTAATAACAATACTGTAACAGTTAAGTCCTTGATCTGTTTACCCTGAGGATTAATCTCATCTCCTTCTGGCTGCTGCTCTTGCAGACACAGTGATCTCAAAATACTGTGTGTCAAAACAAATAAATTAAAAAGCATCCAAAAGTGCAAAAGCTCGTCCAAATGTATCTGAGTATCTTTGGCAACACTAGTAACAAATATATGAGAGAACACACTGGTTTTTGCTAAACTGATCAACTTCTCTCCTTAATCAGAAAGTGCACAAATGTAAGATTCTGGCATACAGCTGGGGAGAAAAATAAAGTTAATCTTTATAAACCACAAAATAACATCTGTTTACTAATGTGGTGCAGTTTCAAGTATGTACTTGTGAGATCTCCTATCTTTACAAACGTTTTGTGCATAGAATTTTAACAGACTAAGGACAGAACCTTTCTCAAGAAGACAACCCCATGGAGAGACGAGGCTCAATTCTGCTCAGCTTCTCTTGTAATGACAAGAATTTATTATCAGCTCAATCCAACTTGCTAAGCAGTTCTAGGAAAACAATTGCACCACAGCCACAAATGGAAAGCATATTATTACTCCTTACTTTCAACAGTCTTGAAATCAGCCTCATTTAACTAGATATTTAGAATGAGTTACATCTGTACAAATTTGAATTTGTTTTGAAATATTAACTAAGGAAAATAACTTGTGTAGTGAACAGATAGGGGAGTCTAGACAATATACAGCATCAAACAAGCACGAGAGACCAAGTTCAGTTCTTTCATGTTACATCAAATAGCAAGTACCTGTTCTCTTCCTTGCCAAAGGACACAGCAAAACACCCAAACCCTTCCCTCACTCCAGAATCTGCTGTAAAAATAATAGGTATTTGTGGAGCTGGAATAAGATGATTCACAGCAACACGAAGGAAAACACAAATGAAATAATTAACCTGCTGGGGTGCTAAAAGTTGTAAGACCATACACACAACTCCAAAAGGCCTACCTTAACATAGGTCCATGCAAGTCTTTTCACCTGCATATGGACAGTAACTTTACCATGAGGAAAAATTACATACTCAGTTTTAAGGAATCACAGAATCATAGAGTTACAAGGGACCTTCAAAGGTCATCTAATCCACTCCCCTGCAGCAAGCAGAGGCATCCTGCACTAGATCAGATTGTTCAGAGACTCATAAAGCCTGGCCTTCAATGCCTCCAGGGATGGGGCCTCCACCACCTCGCTGGGCAACCTGTTCCTCAGTGTCTCACCTCCCTCATGGTAGGGTGCTATGAGGTCTCCCCAGCACCTTCTCTTCCTCAGGCTGAACAGCCCCAGCTCTCTCAGCCTGTTCTCATATGAGAGGTGCTCCAGCCCTTGCATCGTCCTTTTGGCCCCTCTCTGGACCCTCTCCAATAGTTCCATGTCCTTCTTGTGCTGAGGGCTCCAGAGCTGGACGCAGTACTCCAGGTAGGGTCTCATGAGAGCAGAGTAAAGGGGTAGAATCATCTCTCTTAATCTGCTGGTTACAGCTCTTCTGATGCAGCCCAGGATATGTTTGGCCTTCTGGGATGCAAGCACACACTGTGGACTCATGTCCAGCATTTTACCCACCATACTCTCAAGTACTTTTCCACAGAGCTGCTATAAATGGGAATTCTCCGTTTTCCATTGTAATAAGACATAAGTATCTTATCATTTGTAGTAGGGAGGGGAAAAAATTAAACACTCAAGAACTGAATTCAAAGTCTTCATACAAAAAAATCTGCTAAAAACTTTTTCAATAAATCCTCTGGACTCATGAAACATGAGTCAGAACAACTCTTAAAACACTTCTAAAAAGCACTTTACAAAACTTCCTTTGATCAACACCAGAGACATAAAAGCCACGTACAAGGTCAGCTGTAGAGAATATTGAGAAATGCAGGGGCCACACAGAAGCACTTGCCTACACAGACAAAATAAATACAATATATATAAGATTTCAACACATTTTCAAATCCTTTTGGAGTTGGCAGAAAATGCATGTTCCCTTGAGTCCCACTGAAACTATAAACTTTACCCAGGTTTCAGCTATGAGAGTCTGTTGAAACAACTGTGTTTTCCACAGTGTATTTTGTATTGACTACAAATGTTGAAAAAAAACATATACTTTTCTAGTTTTTTCTTTTTCCTCATTGCTTTCAAAGTCAATAAGTGAACATATGTGACAATACAAAGAACAAATTATAGCATACTTTGGAAGCTCTAAAACAAACAAAATCACCACAAATGTAAGTATCAGAGATAAAGATCAGTAACAACAATGCAAAGAAAAAAATACTTACAAATTACACAGAAGGCAGAAGCCAGTCAAGCACCAGTGCCAAAAAACTAAACAATTTAAGAGCCAAACCACTATTCCGACCGTTCACCAAAAAACCAGCCCCGGATGGTAACTATGCAATAACTAACCTAGGTGTGTAGCTCAACTGGGAGAGCATCAGACTCATAATCTGAGGGACCAGGGTTCAAGGCCCTGTCCAGGCACAAGGCTTGTCTGAGTTGGGCTGATGGTTGGACTTGATACTCAGAGAGATCCCTTCCAACCTAGATGATTATGATCGTATGAAAGCTGGTCAGACAAGAACCAGAAGAAAACAATAATTTATTTAGTTATAATACAAGAGTATGATGGAGAGGTTAGTATTTCTGTGCAAGTAATCATACCAAGATTAAGTTGGTAGAACAAGACTCTACAAACAGTACTACTGAAAAAGTTTCAGCTTTTAGGCTGGTTTAACACAATTGTTGACAAGTAGATTTCTATATTTGTTGAGTATTTCCATCAACTCATTGACCGCTGTGACAATAGGGTCATCCAAAGGAACTGCATTAGCTTTGAGAGCACAAAGATTTGCAGAATGTACTGATTCCAACCCACCCTTGTGAAGTCAAGGTTTTGACATAAGAAATGGTTAAGGACCTGAGCAGGTTGTACAATGGAAAATACTTATCAGAATCCTTTTAAGTTCCCTCTTAGAAGTGTTTTTCTACCATAGTGCCTCTGCTACCATTCAATAATGACAGTGAAAAAAATTCACTGAAATTTCTGCCTTCAGGCTCTACCAGAAATTTCCAGAGAAGCTGTGGTAGATCCAGGGAACTACAGGCCTGTTAGTCTGATCTTGGTGCCTGAGAAGGTGGTGGAACAGATCATGTTGAGTGGCACTGTGCCACACAAGAAGGACAACAAGATGATCAAGCCAAGTCAGCATGACTTCATGAAAAGTAGGTCCTGCCTAACAACTCTGGTGTCCTTCTATACACCTAGTGGGTAAGGGAAAGGCTGTGCATGTCATTCACGCAGACTTTAGCAAGGCCACTAATATAGTTTCCCAGAACTTTCTCCTGCAGAAACAGAGTGCTTATGGCTTCAATAGGTGCATTCCCTGATGGGTAAAAAGCTGCCTAGAGGGCTGGGCCCTGAGAGTGGTGATGACAGGAGTTAAATCCAGTCACAAGTGGTGCTCCCAGAGCTCAGTATTGGGGCTGGTTCTCTTTGTTGATGATCTGGATGAGAGGATTGAGTGCATCTTCAGTAAGTTTGCAGATGACACCAAGTTAGGTGGGAGCATTGCTGTGATGGAGGGTAGAAAGACTTTGCAGAGGGATGCTGGCAGGCTGACTGATGGGCTGAGGCCAAACAGGATGAGATTCAACAAGACCAAGTGCTGGATCTTGCACTTGTGCCAAAACAACCCCCTGCAGCGCTACAAGCTTAGGGAGGAGTGGCTGGAGAGCATTCTGGCAGAAAAGGACGTGGGGATTTTGGCAGGTGAATGTGAGCCAGCATTGTGCACAGGTGGTGAAGAAGGCCAACATCATTCTGTTCTGTGCCAGGAGACTGCAGTCACCTAAGTGAGTAGGACTAGGGAAATGATCATCCCCCTGTACTCAGCAGTGGTGAGGTCCCACTTCAAGTAGTGCATCCAGTTTTGGGACGCTCACCTCAGTAAAAAGGTACTGAGGTACTTGACAGTCCATAGAAAGTAACAAAGCTGATGAGTGGTTTGGAGCACCCATCTTATGAGGAGCAGCTGTGGGAACTGGCATTGTCTACCCTGGAGAAGAGAAGTGACCTTATCGTTCTAGTAAAAGTACCTGGAAAGGAGGTTGTGGAGAGGTAGGGGTCAGTCTCTTCTCCCAAGTAATGAGACAAGAGGATATGTCTTCAAGTTGTGCCAGGGGAGTTTCAGACTGGATATATAGGAATTTTTTTTACCCTGAACGTGTTTTCAAGTGTTAGAACAAGCCATCCAGGGGTAGTGATTGAAGCATCGTCCCTGGAAGTATTTAAGAGATAGTTAGACATTCATAGAGATGTGTTTTAGTGGTGGTTCTTGTTAAGAGTTGAGTTGATGGTTCAGATGATCTGAAGGGTCCCTTACAACCAAGATGATTCTATAATTCCTGAACCAAAGCTGGCCTGGGGGGATTCTGAGCCTTGACAAAGGTATTTCTTTGCATGAATTCACAACTCAAAGTGTTGTGCTCAGCTATATTTAAAAAACGCTCTTATTTTACCAAATTTTTTTAACAAATGTGATTTAATTCTGACCACATCATTCCACGCATCCTGGAACATTAAGGTCTACACAAGACTGCCCTAGTGAGGAGCTACTATATTTAGCAAGCCAAGGATGGAATACACATCATTGAACTTCACTACATAAAACCTTAAGGATTTGCTCTTAAGTCAGCCTGTCAGGATAAGGTAAATTCCCCTCAGGATATGCCCACCCTTTTCCACTGACTACAGAAGAACCTAAAAGCTGAGTGGGCTGAACATCCCCATGGAGATGCCCAGTTCATTCCAGTGAGTAATGGCTGGATCAGACTGAATTTAGTTTTCAAATGACTAAAACTAAATGAAATTTGTTCCTCCCTAAACTTTTATCTATGACATTCTCGTATTCAATTTGCTGTAACAATCTCTTCAACACAAAGATATTAACTTTTGGTGCAGGCAGATGTTTGACAGTAATATCTGTTTACTAGGTCATAGCTCCAAAAATGTATCATTTACATAAATATCTAACAAAAAGACTTGAGAAACAGCAGTAAAATTAGCATTATTTTGACCATTATTTCACAAAAGGTCTGAAAATGCTTTTTTGTAGTAGATTTGGCTGGAAATGATCACTCAATGCTCATGAATTCATAACATCTCCTTGAGGTTGCCTCTAACAATCTTTTTTGTAACAGTTTATTTATTCCATTTAAAACTACTAAATCACATAAGAAAATTACTTTTGGCTTAAATTTCAGCACAATTACCCTCCAGTGGTTGAATTTCCAGCTTTGAGAGTTAAGGAGATTTTCTGGCATTTAATGCTTTTTTGTGTCTATATGTGCATTTAGCATTACTGTGCTGTTATGTTAAAGGAATTGAGGCACACGTACTTGGAGAACACCAGCTTCTTGTTAAATTCAATCAGCAATAAAACAACTGTGTCTTTGTCACAGAAGCCCAAGTTCAAATGCATAAGGATCAGATAATGAAGAAAAAAAAATCATCTTGTATGACACAATATGCTTTCACTTTATTTAAGAAGTGAATTGACAAGTATCTAAGTCAGATGCTATGGAACTGAAACCATTTAAATAAGTGCATTTTAAAGCCTAAAATATGTTTAAGCAGTTAGATGTTATAACTGAATCCATGACATTGAAAGCAAGTTAAAAATCACACTTAATTTGGGTAGTTTATTAAAGAAAAAAAACAACAAACACTCCACAGAAAAAGTAAATGCCTCTAAGTTCCAGAAATATGTCTAAAATTTAGGGAAAGAGGGATTAAAAGGAAAAAAATCAGAATTCCTTTTCTGAAAAAAAATATCTCAACATCCTTGTCTTTTATGTTCTGAACATGTAACAGGAAGTGGGAATTGTCAGAGGTATGTATAACTATGTCTAAATTATAGCTATAAAGCCAGCTAGCCTAATTCTTAAAGAACTTCTAGTTAGAACCTACTCAGATTACATTCAGATAATAAAAAGAATTAAGCTAGGAAGCTAAAGAGGGTTTTTTTGCCCACACATTATTTAAACATGAATCCAATTACTGGAGTTTCATGGAGTGGTTGTCTCACTCCTTTCGGCTTCCGCTAAAACAAGAGATAGTATAGCTGTACCACAGTCATGAACAATCCTGAATTAATATGGGAAAATGAAATCCACCGTGTTATTCTGCTGTGGGAGGGGGTGTGGAGGAATCTCTTTTAGCATAATAAAAATGATGGTGATATAATGAATAATTATTGCGCGATTTTATAGCTGGAAGGCATAGTAGTTATTTCAAAGCTATTTGTAACCAACAGCCTTATAAAAAGTCAGAATGTATTACATATGTGCAGAAGGTAACTATAAGCATGTATTAAATCACAACATCTGAAATAATGAACGAATGTTTCTTTCTACAGTAACTACCTCTTTATCTAATGTGGGACTGACAAGCAAATAAATTAACTACCAGCCTTTTACCAAAACAGAAACAAGGACTTGAGCTGCTGTGAAATGTGGGTTCTCCTTTCCTTCTCTGACAGCTGTATCATTCCCTTCCTCCCAATAGCAATCTAGTTTTCTGGCGAAATGCATGGATGGACAAGCCCTTGCCAATTAATTACTCCCAGCTGCCATTTTAAAAAGGGCTGATACCAAAGGGGATCCCAAATACCCAGGCCCTGGATTCCTGTAATAAATAAAAGAGCAAACAAAGGGATTTTCATCTTAAAAAACAAACAAACAAATCTGAGAATGAAAAACAGAAGCAGTAGTGTCTAAGTTTGCCGTCATTTTGTATGACTGCCTCAAAATGGATAAAATACTTTAAAGATTGAGAATTTTTAATCTTGGCTTTATAGAAATACCAGGGATAAAGTGTGAACATCTATATGGAGTGTGGAAGTGGAAGATGCACCTGAAGAGGTCTGTTGCTATGAAGAGAAAAAGTAATTCACTGTTGTGATGTGGGTATGGACATACCCATCAGCCTGTGACTACAGAAAGCAAGGGAGGGATCATCACACATTTTGTAACCTGCTGTCACCACAGGAATGTTGATACAGAAGCCAATAACCTGATTTTTACTACAGGGGTTGCCAGGCCACACATGCGGGGTCACTGGGTTGGGAAGTACTCAGAAGTGAAGAGCTAATTTGTGGGGGGGTCGGGAGGGAGGAGGAATGGGGAAAGGAAAGAGTAGTTGGCAATCAGAGCCCCACTGTTATGTGGCCCTAGGCTTGCTACCCACTAGTATCTAACCACTAGTTTCTCAAAAATTATAAAAAGAGATACTTTTTTAAAATATTTAGCCATGAAAAAAAAACCCCAAACTTCTAAGAACTAGTTATTAACATTTCTGTATAAAAAATGACCACTGATATATGAAGACTGCTTCCTATATCCATGTTTTCCTGTAACTGCTCTTTTACTTTGAAAGAACGTGAACTAAGGTATGCATCAAAAGAGTTGCTTTAAAAAGTGATGTATTTAAAAAGTTGCTTGCTGTTCAAAATTGGGTTTTTCCTCGAGATCAGTGTTATTGCAATTCAGTTTTGGGGAATTTAAAGGGACAATACAACCAACACTGATGGCCGCTTATTTTAACAATAAGTACTGTTGTCTTCAATCCATTAATGAATTCATCTTTGTCAGAAGAGTGTCTATAAAGAAGGTTCTTAAAAGACCCTAAAGACATTATAGCACTGATGGTTTACCATTATGTGGTACAGCAAAATTTTACTCAACCAGTTCTAAAAGCGGACATATGGAGTTCATTAAACCTCTCTCTTTTTTGTGGTGTGATTCTGAATGGCTGTATTATGCTACTTATTTAAAATATGGATTGTAACTTCCACCACCAATTAATAAGAGTTCTACACATTGCATGCAATTTATAAGAAGCACAAACTTTATCACCAGCAGCTAAAACTGAAACAGTGTTAAACAGTATTTCAGCTAACAGTAAGAAATAGAACATTAATCTATGATTAATCTATCTGGCACAAGCCAGATAACTTGACACTAATGAAGTCAGGGACACACAATTAAATCAACAAAGAGGTGCTTCTCCTGTAAATCTTTTGCAATTTTAAATGGTTTGTTTCTCTTTCTTTTTAAACGTATACATTTCTGTCCTCTGGCATGCATGCATAATCATACCCATGCATACACAACCACAATATTCACAAGTAAGAAATTTCCTTTTAATTCCAAAAACAATACTTTAAAAAATAATCCCACACATGAATCTCATCAATTCAGCTGATCCCTCTTGCATAATATAAATTGCCTTTTTTCACTATTGCTTGTTCTTGGGGCCACACTCAAGTTTCGAGTGACTGTCCCCTTGCAAAGCATCTCACCCAGATAACAAACAGCAAGGAGCAAAGCTTAGGAGATACTTAGAAAAATACAGCTGCACTGCATTTGCACACATGCTTAAGCATATATGGATTGCCACTCAAAAACTTCACAGCAGAAACTGACTTTTTAGTCAGCAACATGAGAAAGCTCGTTCATCTCTACTCATCCCTTTATCACTGGGAAACACAGTTAAATGCGAAAAGCCATGAGGTTAAATAAACTTCAAGTAGTTAAGAAGATAGATTTTCAAATGGGAATAAAGGAGCTAGCTCCTCTTACTGAAATCTGCAAATTTGCAAGTCCACCATGATTTGTCTAACACATTCAATGTAACATGCCATCTAGTACCAGAAACTGTGAACCTATGCCGTAAGTTCTAAGAGAATCTGAAAGTCCACAAATACAGTATCATACACACATCCTGGCAATTAGAAGTAAAGAAGAAAATGGGAGAGAAGAAAGCAGCATCCATTTAAGACTGCTCTGCTAACATGCCAGCTTCTACCCTGTGAAGGGTTACAAGGATGTGGAGATGAGAATTTTTGAGGTTCTCTGTTGAGTAGATCTGTGTCTCACTGACCTCATCACCAGTTTGGTTCAGCTCAGGAGGAGACCAAGAGGCAATGATAATATCCTGAAAAATTTTGGCAGTAGATATTTATCTGTACCTGTTAAATACTACAAACAAAACTGGTGCTAGACTTAGATGAAATGTTTACAGTTAAATGCTTAATCAAGCAGATACTATCACTTGTAACAGCAACACCATTCAGCTTTTTACTTACTACCTTTGCCCTTGTTGGCTTTATTCTGAATGGCAAGAGACAGATCATCTCTGCATAAACCTAAGAAAAATTTTCCTTTGAAAACTAGCTCTTACAATTTTTCTCCTTTCTGTAGTTTTAAAACTTTGAATACTTTATACAGCAATCATAGAACCAAGAATTAACTACCAAATATAAGACACAACAAATGCTCTCAGATGAGTCACTGCACCTGCACTTTTATATTCTCAATTTGTTGCTTCTTTGCTGAGCAATCATCACCTAATTACTGGGCTAACTATAGCACACCAAAATCATTACATCTGTTCTGATATGGCCACTGAGGGAAAAAAAAGATTTCTCATTTGATAGTTGAGTTTAAATGAAAGTGTACATAATGATATTTTTCAAGAGATCTCATTACAGCTTTGCTGCAGCTATTCAAAATTTTCCACATAAGTATATCCTTTGTGTTTTCAAAGGGGGCTGCACCACAACCCAACCTTCAGGTTACTCTCCCAGGTCTCGTAATACTTTTGAGCAGGTTTGGGTTCCTCAGTTCAATATCTGGAAAATTCCATCAGATCAGGTTACATTACAAAAACAGAAGAAATCTCGCCACAGAACATAGGGTGCAATTTTTTTTTCATTGCTTCTGCATTCCACATACACAAAGTGAGCAAGGAGTAATACCCAACTGCAAAAGGGTTTTCTGGTCTTTTACCCAACATGAAAGCCAACACAGTGGACAAGACAGAGCTGCCCACTGAACAACACCTTGGGATACACAACATACAGTTCATATCAAGGACCTCTGTATCCAGGAATGTTTTTGGAGCACTACCCCACTGTATCAGTGACCTGTTAAAATCATCATTGGATCAACACAGAAACACATCTCTCCATCCTGACAGTTATTCAAATGTCAAACTACTTGCCAAAGAAGGACTGGCTTTTGTTCAAAGCAAACAATGCAACATGTACAACAAGCAGCTGAGCTGGAACAGGAGGTTTTGAAAATAACAGTAAAGGTTAAAAAAAAAAA
>VZTY01018969.1:260041-277602 GCA_013400935.1 Turnix velox
AAAAAAAAAAAAGAAAGAAAGAAAACTATATGACTTTTTCTGAGGGATCCAATCTTTTTATAAGGAACTGTAAGAGGAATGTCTACTACTGTTATAGATACAGGTACCACTGCTGGACAATATTAACTTTCCAATTATTTGTTATAACACAGCTGAGAGTTATTAGACAGTTTACATATGACTGCTAAGAGGCCAGTGCACATTATGTGGGCCATCAGGTCCAGCAGCCTAAACACAATTCTTGGTTTAATGGATAAATGAATTTTGCTAAACCACTTCAAATAAAGGAATGTTTTCTGAATCTGTGCACAGGCTGTTAGTATATTTCCATGAAGTTTCATTCCAAAGAGATCACAACATACTTTGTAAGACCAAATAAAACCTATACCCCAAAATCCCATACCAATGAATTCAGTACTGTTTGTTAAAGCCACTCGTAAGGTTTTTAAACTGACAGCTAGTTCAGCGATTACATTTCTCTTCCCTAAATGATACTTTCTATGAAAGCCCTCTACTTCCATGAAAGAAGGCATTTTTCTTGTTTCTCTGCCTAAACTCTCCCACCAATGGAAAACACTCCTTGTTTCACTCCAACAAATACATGTGGAAAGAGAGAGATTTGCTCTTTTTTCCACATCAGCCACTCAGTCCTAAAAGCAAGGCCTGAGTCTTTAGAAAAGAGGAAAGTATAGACATATTGGCAGTGACATGAATCTTAGCTTGGTCTTACAAATACCATAACTGAAGATCTAAAATTTTTCTGCTATGCTGTCATGTAAGAAGAGGAAGTATAATGTGTCAGTACACCAGTGCAATACCAGCATTATTTAAAGCATTATTAAATAATTAAATATTAAATTAATGAATTAAGCATTCGTTAGGTGTTCTCAAACTATTATCTTTTCCTAATAAAGGGATTATCCTTTCACTACACAAATGTATCGAAAGTCTTGGAAGCTAACACAGTGAAGATACTTCAGGACAAACTCCATGGGGAAGAAAGGGAAACTATATAAAAAACCACAATGGCTTTCAATATAAACAATCTGAAATTCTGCATTACACAGTGGGTCCACTTACGGAATTACAGACTTCAGAAACTTATGAAACATCAAATGTAATGAAGGCTCTTGATCAATATCTCTGTCCTTCAAAAGTTTCAAGCAAAAGCCCAGCACCTTGACAGTGGAAAATACCACACAGGAAAATTAAAACTGTATTCAAAGGCCTTCAAACTTGCTTTACACATGCATGTTCCTCATGGATGACCTTCAGAAAAGATACACAGGCCATTTGCTAGTGTGTACTTCCCAGTTTGGAGCATTCATTTTATCCACTGAGTAGCACCTGAATGTACAACAACTGTGACCATTATGATCATCACTTCTATGACGCCCATAGTACATACAGTGGTATTAGAAGGAATTTATTCTTTGCCACTTCTTAAGTTATCTGAATAACTCTTGGATTAAATACCTGTCTCAAATTAAAAGATCATGGTAAAACAGGTGACCTTGGATTTACTGCTTCATTAACTAGATTACTTTTTAAATATTATTATTACCCTCAGTGTAAAAATATAACCATTATCATAATGGAGGAATCTTTCTTCTGTAAGACTTACTGAAGAATTCATCACATATTCTTTAAGTTGCCTTGTTTCTGGATTCAATGAAGAATCTTAAGGTAAAAGGTAACAAAAGCACTGGCTCTACATATTAAAGCCATGTCCAGCAAGATGTGATAGGCATCAACCTATAATGTCAAACAGTTGAAATTTAAAGTTTTTTGCTCTTAACCCCCAAATAAACCAATAGCAGATGAGCCTTGTCAACAATTTGCTAGTTGCTTAGTACACTCTGACTGCTATGTTCTAGAATGCACAGTCCATATCTGGTTAGTATTAAAGTGCATAATGAAGAACATATTTACATCCTGTGTTTTTCCAGTCTTATTCACTATATTACAGGATTAATGGGCCTACAGTTCATGTCAGGACCCAAATTGTTCTAATAAAATATGAAGCATTTATCTACCAAGAGGCTGGAAAGGGCACCATTTGTTTATTGCCAAGTCTGAAACAATACTAACAAGAGCATACTTCATCTCATTCATGCCTGTAAGATTTTATATGCTAAGGCTATGCTGAGTAAATAGCATTCAGAAACCTCTTCTTTTTTACTGTGCATTAGTAATAAGCTGGACTCTACTGGAAAGAGCCTCTTTTACAACTCACCTCAACTATTTATAAGACATGTAAAGTGTCATAGTAATCTATGTAAGACCGGCAAAAAACACTGGGTAAATAAGCAAAGGAACATAATCCTACCAGACTCAAGATAATCAGTGGATGAGCCACATTTGTTCACAGACACATCCAATTGCCACAGCATTTTACCAGGCACTTGTGAACCAAGTTTTCATTCCACACACATCAACATTAAGATGAGCCGTTCATTTCACAGGGCCAGAATTCTCCCTAAATCTCTGTCACAAAGAGATTACAGGGCAGTTTAAACAAATAGAAGTACAATACTCTAAAGTCCAAGCAAGAAATTTTGACCATTGTCTTGCTGTTTATGGAGAAAGCTAAAAAGGCACTAAAAGGAGAAAATACTGAATGCTAAGGAATAGGTCTTGAAGTTATGAACATCAGAAAATCTATGTAGTAGAATGCAGGTAGAAACAGAAGTTGGTAAGTGAACTAAATTACTTTCTTCTGAGACACATATAGTCTTCATTATTGCTGCACATTATTGCTGTTACAAGTCTATACATAACACCAATGTGTATACCCATTTGCTGGAAGGCAAATGGTGAAAATCAAATTTGCTTGGTGAGCAAATTCATCAGGGTCACACAAGCTGAGTGTCAGGAAGTGAAAACAGATCTCTTATGCCCTGATAAAACTTATCATTGCAGTCACCCTGCCCTAAATCGCCAGTATAATTAAACACAATCATTGCAAAACCATAATTAATAGAACCCTTAAAAAACCCTCAAACCATTAAAATATAAAAACCTTCAAAACTTTCTACAAAATTCTCCTCCAAAGCAAAAATGAACCAATAAAATAATTTTCAATAAATAATTTTCAATAAAGGCTTTTGGGAAGTTGGGGGACAGGAAGAGAATGATGCTTCCCGTAAATATATGAGTTTTAGCAATAAGCTTAGAGAGAAAACGTGGGATTTGCAGTCAAGACAAAAGAGCTTACAGACACTTGAAAAAAGTGAAGGAAGAATAAACATTGAAAACTGTGCCACAGCTGTACATGACTGAGAAGTGGCAAAGCAACAGAATTAGCAATGGGCAGAAGATCATAATATATCTCCAGATATAGTCACCAGATCAGAAAATCATAACACTGGAAATATGCACATATCACACATGAATGTCTCCGAGTTAAAGATAGATACATGGAAAAGACAACTCACACTTCCACTGTTTCCACACTATACAAATATATACAGTTAGCTGCAGGATGTCAGTTTTAACAGCACTGTGCTTTACATCCTGTATATTCTCAGCACATTCAGAGCACCCACCAGATCTCCTGCCATCCTCTCTGTTGTCAGATCAAGACAACAGAGTTTGAGACATCAAACAACAATGATGGACCAGTCTTGGAAATCTTGAACTAGAACAGATGGAGAGTATTTACTCTTTAGATATGTATAGTTTTATCTCCTCAGCTTGCAGGGGTAACATTAAGAATGGAATTAAATGAAGTAGCTTCTGTATTTCAAGTCCACTCCAATCACAGCAAGCTGGGTCTTACTTTGAAAGAATGACATTTCACAGCTACAGAGCTTTTTTCAATCCAAATCAGAATTCCCTCATCAAGAAAACAAAATAGAAAAGCACTAAAATTACCTGTGCACTCTGAGTGCTTACTATTCAGCACATTTCAAGCAGAAAAAAGCAAGGCGATACTGCTTTTTCATTGGTTATTCTGTGTCAGTCTCAAGAAACAGACAAGTCATATGTTTATGTTTATAAAAGCCACTTGGATTACGTTACATAGGTTTGTAACATGAATAACAAGACACTCTGGAATAAAGGAAAAATACTGGCAGCTCAGAGGAGGTAAAAATAAATACACTACATACTTCCAAAATATATTATTTAATATGAGATACTCATTTTTTAGCTTTAGAAATTTAATATTCTCAAAATTATGTTTCCATTATCAGGTAAGTCAGAACACTTAGATGTTCATCTAAGTGTTTTTAAATGCAGGCCTCAGACACCTCAATTTCACAGTCCAAGTCTGACATGCCTCCAGGTTCTTGTAATTTTCAAATTCTGATAATATAATTATCTTATTTTGGTGTTAAGTAAAACATACTTTTGGTTTTTGTTCTTACAGCAATTGTCAGCCCACTGGAAATACCTACTTACATGTGAAAATTTCCATTCTTTGTATCTGAAAATTAATAAAAGACGTCAGCATAAAGCCCTATGTAAATATAATTTCAGACATGCATCACATACTGTGATAAAGGGCAGTATTTTCTGCACACAACAGAGCATTTGCGCAATCTCAAACATGAGAATGCAGAATACATCAGGAGAATGCAGAAGAGAAAGCCAGCGCTTTCCTCATCTCTCAGATCATTGTCACAGATGCAATGTTCCACAGGCAGATGCATGCTCAGCCAATAAACCTGGAGGCAGGAAACTTATACATACGATTCTTATCCCTCATAATAACCATACAAAAGCCAAGAGATTAACACTCTAGGACCTCTTAGCCATGCAAATCACTGACATAATTCAAACTACACTGTGATACAGCCCTACCCTCTGCACCAGAAGAACTGAAGGACAGAAATTAAAAGAAATTTGCAGTGCCTGATTAAGATGTGAGCGCTCAATTATTTAAGGGGAAGAAAACTTATTTGGAGACATCCATTACGGCGGTGGTAAAGCAGAAGAATCTGATTTTAAACATACTGACCAGCTCTGCTGGTAAGAGAAACAGGGTTCAAATTTCATGCTATCACCACCAAACCACAATCCCTGCAGAGCATTTAAGCAAAGCTGTAAAATGGAACATCAAACAGCAAATGCAAAGCTCTACAATGTATATGACTATAAAGAGCATTCAGCTAATCAGATTTCTCCTTGGCTAAGCATATGTAAACAAAGACACATTATTCCATACCGTAGAATATCATGGAGTCTCTAGAGTCTCTACATGGCTATTTGAAGAGGAGATAAGTGTTTCTGCTACAAGCTCAGCATGAATGACAAAAATCAAGGAACAAATTAGCACAGGAACAAGCAGTGATGAAAATCCAGTCAGCTAAGTCAGCAGCTAAGCAAAACAGTTAATGCTTAGTCACTGTTTCATAAGTTACTAGTGGGAGGTGTAAATGCAAAAGAAGAACACTAAATAATTCTAACATTGAATCATTTCAATACAAGTCCCTCAAGAGACATGCCGTTGCTCCTCAGCTCCGTGTTTCATTGCGGGAATTTTCCCCACTACATATCTGCCATACTTCATTGTGCCTTGAGGTATTTTTAAGAAGAAAGATCAAGCCCCAAAAGGCAAATGCTATGCTGAACCTCACAAAAATCTAGAATCAAATACCATTTTCTGTAGAAACAGAAACTTCATAAAGAAAATTTTACATGGAAATTGACATCTTGAGCAAAGCAGTAATGCTTTAGGAAAAGGTCTAAGAAATCTCTTGTTAAAGGCAAATTCATAAAGAAAATTTTACATGGAAATTGACATCTTGAGCAAAGTCAGTAATGCTTTAGGAAAATGTCTAAGAAATCTCTTGTTAGAGGCAAATTCATCTCTGCATTAAGAATACTTACAGTCTGTGGTACTCAGGTCTAAGCCTAGAAGCATGAGATGAAGCACTCTGAAAAACTTTGATTTTAATAATCTTTTATTTTTATTTATTTCCATACAAATGTGTTTTCTACTTTACCCTGCAATGAAACGTCAAGCTTAGCAGGATGGGCTATAGCGGCCTGCTCAGGTGAACATATACTCAGTTGCATGGTGAGAACACAGTTTATCATTCTTTCTTCTACCCCTGTCCCAGTGCCATAGGAGGGTTCTAAAAAGAAAAAATAATTTCTGATTTGTTTTTTCAGAGATGTTAATCATTCTCTTTTACCTTATGGAAGAACTCAAGCCTTTATAACCTCAGGACTCCATTTCTACACCTGTAAGAGATACCCCTCACTTCAGAGATGTGCACTTGAAAGTGCGCTGAGCACTCCAAAACACAATCAAAAAACACAAGAACAAGTGATTTATAAAGATACTGTCACAGTAGGGATGTTATTAAGAATATGAGGTCACAGGGTTTTCCAACTTCACACAATCAGAAAAAAATAGTTCATGGTGAATGAAGTACCATTTCTAGTCTTCCCCTGGATTTTGAATAGTCACTGCGCATGTTTTTTTGAAGCTGTCCACATAGAATCATAGAATAGTTTGGGTGGGAAGGGACCTTAAAGATCATCAAGTTCCACCCCTCCTGCCATAGGCAAGGACACCTCCCACCAGATCAGGCTGCTCAGTGCCTTGTGCAGCTTGGCCTTAAACACCTCCAGAGAGGGGGCAACCACAACCTCTCTGGGCAACCTGTTCCAGTATTTCACTACCCTCACCATAAAGAGCTTCTTTCTTATATCTAGCCTGAATCTCCCCTCTTCCAATTTACATCCATTATTTCATATGAGGATATGAACTATACAGGTAGTGATTTATCAGCTAGAGTGTGCAAGCTGAACTACCAATGAGCATAAAAGAAAGAGAACATAGATGAAAAAAAAACATTAAAACTTTAGTAATTAGAAAAAGGCAGCTGCAGCTAATAAGAAGGAATGTTAAACTGGGATTTATTTAAAAAACAAAAACAAAAACCAAACCAACTTTAGTGCAGCTGACACACAGAAGCCAAGTAAATTACTGGACTCTCTTTCACTGTATGACTGCCAGTAGAAAACTGAACATGGAAAAGCTACCACAGCTCGTCTGGTAGGAACACAAGCCCTAAATGGAGGTCTTCGTTCAGGTCAAGCTTTAGCAAATTCTAATCCTTCTCAGGTGACATTACTCGTATTCGACCACATCCAGTTGATCTCTTCAAATATTTTCCTTCCTCTCCTCCATAAGCCTTCCAGAGTGTGTTTAAGTAGCACAGACTAATGTTATTTTACCCAATGAGCCTCATATTACACTAGGCTCAATATGCAGCAGTTTCACTTAGCGGCTGCTTGGAAAGCTATTAAGAGAAAACAATATGAAACGAAGTCTGTCTTCAGATTCAGGTTTACTCGAGTCACATTTCAACCCTTTTCCAAAAGCTGAAAAAAACCCACATATTGATGCCACTGCTAATGTTACAATAACTGGAATGAAAGTTGTGAGCAGCAGGACTCTTTCCAGGAGTCTGATGGAAAGAACTAAAAGTAATGAAATAGAATTCTCTAACAGAGCATTAGCAAAGTGAACTACTGCTCTGAAAAAAGAGAAGTGCCTGACTTTCAGTCTTTCTGAAGGATCCAACAGTAATACTGCATGAGACAACAACATACCTGAGCAAGCACCACTTCAGAATTATATGCTGCACCTGATGGATTCATATTATGTACAGATTTGCAACAAAACAATTGAGACTAAAGTTAGATCTAGTTTCTTAATCATTACATTCACAATGCATTTTTTGGCATTTGTAAGGTAAAGGGGAGTAAAATTAAAAAAAAAACTGAGGAACACGTGCTCATAGAATGTGAAATTAGCATGATGACCTAATTTTTAATTTAGCTTTAAATGGCTCAGATCACCCAGACCAACTTCGCTTTTTGTCCTCCTTTTGATTTCACCTTTTAACTGTTATTTCTGCTGTCCATCATCAGCTGTTTTTAGCACAGAAGCATGAATAGGAGGGAGAAGGGAACCAAGAGGTGGAGCTATTTCAAGGTATCTGTTAGACTTGTTGAGTGGAAGGAAGTGGCAGAGCTGGCAACTCCTATGTCACTGCTAAATACCAAGAGGTTCCTCTGAGTTGATCTCAGTACTCCAACAAAGCTAAGGTGATTGCAACTGCACATGCTCAGTCACATATCTCAAGTACCCTAAAGGAACAGACTCTATGCTTCCTCTCCACTAAAAACCAAGCAGGCACAAGCTAGGTACCAGATACTTTTCCAAACCACTTTTCACAGAATGGTTGAAGTTGGAAGGAGCCTCTGGACATCATCTGGTCCCGTCACTCTGTTCAAGCAGAGCCACCTAGATGCAGTTGCGCACCTGGACCACTTCCAGAAAGCTTCTGAGCCTGGCTCTGTTCTCTTTGCACCCTGTCTTCAGCTACATTGAGCCTTCTCTGGGCTGAACAGTCCCAGCTTTTCCTTATGGGAGAGATGGTCCAGAGCTGAATCATCTTTGTGGTCTTTCATTGAACTCTCTGGTATGTATGCTCTTGTACTGAGAAGTCCAGAGATGGACACAGTACTCCAGGAGTGGCCTCACCACTGCTGACTAAAGAAGAATCACCTGCTGGTAACATTCCTCTTAATGCAACCCACACAATTAGCCTTCTTTGCAGCAAAGATACATTGCTGCTCATGTTCAACATGAAAGCCAGGTGAGTTTTTGAAGGCCCATTCAAGAAGCTTAAGTCATGATCAGCTGTTGTTACACAAGTAGATCACAACAGCAAAGGCATACAGCTACTCTAACACCAAAAGATTCCTTTCCTTGGATGTCTCTCAGAAAGTCAACATTTCTCATAAGTGACCATTTACCAAAGCAGGGGAGAGAATAATGACCATTCTGGAGAGAATGGGATACCAGATTTAGAGAGGTAGAATCAACTCCTAGGAATGCTCTTGGTTAAAGAATTATAACAGTTAATCTGATGAGGATAGATACACAAGCAAACCCTCTATAAAATGTTCTTTAGGTTAAGGTTGCTTGCAGGAGTGAACCATCAGAGGTTTCTTCTCTGACATACCTTGCATGCACCAAAATTCTTGCTGAGTCAAAACTGACTCCATGTCCATCACATTAGTCACACAAACTGTGTAAAAGTTCAGGCCTACACCAGATATGAGCCTGCTGCAATGAAAAGTCAAAGAATTCTTCTGCTAGTGTAAGGACAGATTGCATTCTGGTGTCCTTAATTTAGAGACTCATTTCTAAGCAGGACCAACACTACAGGACTCCACCTCACTTTGGAACTCTAAGTATCATCTCAATATCAGCAAAGTGAAAGATGAAGAAACTTTAATTTCTATTCAAGAGTCATAGCTACATGTTTGCTGGTGGACTCGCTAGGTAAATTGGAACATTATAATGACAATATATCATAACTACTAAAACTTTTTTGAGTAATTCAAGAAAGAAACAAGAGCTAATCACTAACACCTACCTTTGCTAAGCATAGTTGCTGTTTCAGTGGTTTCCAGCTTGCCCAGCAAGTTTTAGTACAGTCATGCTGGGTGTTATCAGCACTGCTATACATGTGCAGATTAATCTGTGCATGCACAACAGCCGTCTGTCTGATGTGGCTAGTTTGGGAGTTTTTTTGGTATCTCAAAGGTGGCAACCATACGAATGAAAAGACCATACATGAGTGCAGAGTATGTATTAGTGTGTAACACATTTCAGACACCACTTCTATTCAAAAATGCAAACAACTTGTCTGCATCAGGAAGTTTGCATTTTGCAATCCTATGACACAAATTCTATTGACCCTTTTGCAGCATAAAGCAATACAAGTTCTCCCAACATATAAAACATAGTCTTCATTGCTGTGTATAGTGCAGTTAGTGTTCATGCAACTGCCCAGAGTCTAAAAAAACCCCCACTAATTTAGGCAGTACCATCACAAACACTATTTAAGTCCCTTCCTCAGTCTCAGTACATCTATGTTTGGGTCTGTTTTTCATCAGGATGTAGAAAACATTGACGATTCTCAAAAAAAATAGACAAAAGCTTCTGTGAGGTAAATTTGAGACTCATGATCCCTATACCATATGCTCCAGATTATTTTTAGAATTACGATTTTTAAATCCTAGATAGCAAAAATTGTTTTTTAAAAAGAGAAAAATCACTCTAGGACTTTTCCTAGTGTTTTGCATTTATGTTCAGCACACATGCTTTGCTATTATCCTCTTCATATAACATTCATAATTCAATTAAAAATGTTTATTTTGAAACCTAATTACAGAAGTGCCTCTTTTGAATACTGTATGTGAACTTACACTTTCCTCGTTATAGTATTATAAACATACAAGAAAAGGTAAACATACAAGAAAAGGAATGAGGGCAGACAGTACAAATTACATTTGCTCATAAAAGGATAAAGCCTTACAAACGCATCAAATTCATGGCTCTACTGAAATTGGTGTTTAAGAAAGAAATAAATAACTGATTAATTACTGGGTGCTATGACATGCAAACTGTCTGCAATCAAAAGGTATTTCTCTTATTACAGTGAAAAAAGGAGCATGACCATTTTATGACAGGACACACTGCTCACCCCATCGTTATAGATGGGACCTTAAAAACCTCTCCTTGATCACAAAAATCAAGGTATCTAAAATACAAGTTGCTTTTCCTTCACACACAAAAAATTATTTTTCTGCCCTTTACTGCCATTTTAATTCTTTATTTTAATGTCCTTTTGCTTTTCATATTTCATACATTCATTTACAAGTCCATAAACAAGCGAAAGATCAGAAAATTTAGTCACCAATCTTTCACACACTACCAAATAAAAAGAAATCTGAAGTGACAACTTTGTATTTAAGCAATATCATGCAAACAGGTTAAGCTTTCATTGGAGTGTGAATTCAAGAGTACTTAAGTACAAACTCAAGGATGAGACAATGTGACCTGTACATATCCAGAAGATACTCACACATACTCCACTGACTACAGTTTGATAAAGGTCAAAGATGTGCATTGCTTTGAAACTAGGGTGTTAAAAATGGAGTAATCCCAAAGCAAGGCATATGATTTAGGTCTCAAATCCCTGTAATCCAAGAGGAAGATATACTGGGGAAACTATTGTGATGCTCCATCATTTCAGGTGAATTACAGTTGTCATCTCCATTCTCTGCTCAAAAGAAAGACTTTCACATCAATTGAGTATCTTGAAATAGAAATGCGTACAAACAACAATTTATTTAAATTTCTCCTTCCAATTCATTTGCAGAAACTGCACTGGAAAGGTGACATTAATTAAGAGTGTCAGACATATTCTGTCACTCCAGCCTCTCCCATGTTTCACATCGTGTTCCAACATCATCTGCCTTTATGGGGTATACACTAGGGAGAGTACCACCCTGATCCCATTCCTCTCCATTTCTCCTTTGTTTTGAAAAAGCATTTGCTAATTAGTGCTGAGCAAAGAATTAATTAAGAGTTAATCCGCAGAGAAGAAGGACTGGATGAGAAGCTGAACATGAGATAGCAATGTAAATTCACAGCCCAGAAAGCCAACTCCATCCTGGGCTGCATCAAGAAAAGTTTGGTCAGCAGGTCACAAGAGGTGATTCTGCTCCTCTACTCTGCTTTTTTAAGACCCACCCCATCCAGGCCTGGTGCCAGCAACAGAAGACATGAAACTGTTTAAGCAGATCCAGAGGAGCCTATGTCGTATGAGGACAGGCTGAGAGAGGTCAGGCTGTTCAGTCTAGAAAAAAGAAAGGGCCAGAGAAACTGTATAGCAGCCTACCAGTACTTCAAGAGTGCCTACAGGAAAAACTGGCAGGAACTCCTAGGAGAAGGAAAAAAGGGGAGGCTCAGGGAATAGAGCAGTAGGATGGGGGATAATGGTGTTCAACTGGAAGAGGATAGATTTAGATTAGATATTAGGAAGAATTTCTTTACTCTGTGGGTGGTTAGGCACTGGAACAGGTTGCATGAAGAAGCTGTGGATGCTAGTCCCTGGAAGTCTTCAAGGCCACACTGGATGGGGTTTTGAACAAATTGGTCTAGTTCCAATCACCCTATGGCAGAGTGATTGGAACAAGATGACTTTTAAAGACCCTTCCAACTCAAACCATTCTAAGATTTTATGAAAATGGACATAACAGTTTATGTCATGGTAAACTCTGAGAACTAGAATAGCCAGATGTAGAGAGAATGAAATGATGCAGCTGGGTTTCAAGTCCGACTTACAAGCTATCTTACTACCCAAAGATTCACACAGATCAGCAAGTGTATCAGTAAACTCTATTCAGTAAGTGGCCATTATCTGTGGAACTGGATGGATAAAGCCAACATGTAGACAGGAGAAACAGCTGTATGACCCCAATTCTGCCTCTGCCCAATGGTGCTCAGAAGCAAGATCCATTTGACCACTTCCTAAGACATATTTGTCAGAACCCACATAGCAACGAGTCATGCCACAAGTCTGTGCAATACTCTACACCAAAAATTACTTGGGAACAGGCTTCCAAACAAACACTATGGTCCCAAAAAGTGATACATTTACTCTTCATGCACAAAGTGACTTTGCAGCACCCAACTGGTCCTTTCCAAAGCATTGCATTTTCTAAGCAAGTGCTACAAAAATGCTGAGTATGCAAACCATGGTAGCACCTAATTTTGGTGTCTAAAGCAGCCCATGATGAAAGGTTCAAGCTGTGACTTTTGTGCATTATCAAGAGCCAACATGTATGAATTCATGCTTTTCACTAAGAAAAGATTAGCAAATACTTGGAGCCCAGACAAATACAGAAGATTCTCCAACTGTGCCCGAAAAAAACTTCAAGGTGTAAAGAGAGGGCATTCCTGAGGAATTCAATTTTGTATCAACAGAACACCTAAAGCTTAAAAAATCTCTAATACAAGAGAAAATGTAACTTTCAGGTACTTATCTGCTGAAGCTAAATGCCACACCAACACAAAACTTTAATGCAGGTGAAAAGATTGGATGTGGTGGATCCCTTCTCATTTGGAGCTGATTTCAGCGTATTTCAGAACCTAACAATAAAGACGTATAGACCTCAACTACACTTCAGATATAGACAGTGGTAATTAAGTCATCTTATTTTACATTTACTGAGTTAAGTATGCCTTACCTGATTAAAGACAGACACCCATTGTATGATGAGTTAAATTCTACCAACAGTTCCATGGACTGTACCAAGCAGCACTCCATCAATTATAAAAGAAGATGAAAACATGCATTTTGCAGATAATTACAGGTAGTCAGATGAATCCAATCCTGGTGCTTATAATCAAGGATGTGGTTTTGGGAAAGGACATTATGGTCAGCTGTAAGCTCGCTGATGTACTGGGAAGAGTTTGCAGACTGTAATGGTCTGCAGGTTTGACTAGACGGTTCCCTGTCATCTATAGTTAGCTAAGGTTATGCAGTATTCCAAAGCAGCTAGATGACCAGAACTGAAGACTCACGTGGGATAGCCAGATTCTTGGCAAAAATGGCAGGAGAAATAAATAAACAACACTACAAAACATTTTAAAGATCACTGTTAATTTCTTCATACTTTCAAGTTTTGTGGTCCACACCTGTTCTGCTTTCTAGTTTTTAAATAACGTAATATTTTCCATTTAAAACAGATTATGTAATCGACACCATGCTACTGTATCAAAGCAATTACACTGGCTTGTATATTGTAATTGACACACTGAGATGAGAAACTGTATTTTTACTATCAACATCGCCTTCATCTTCTCCCTATTAGTACTCAAACTCACTTTGGGCATTTTTCATGCACTCTGAGTTGCAATACTCACAGATTTCTGACAAGCCTTGGAAAACATATATCACTCACTTCCACAAAAAAAAGAGAAAAAAATAAAAAAGAACCCAAGTTTATCAAGCAGAAAAATGCAAGTGCTTCACCACAATACAGACCTCCCCACAAATTTTAATACAAAAGCATGTAAGTCTAGGCTTCATGGTCTGATCAGATGCACCCATCTAGCCCATTATCTTCACCTCAAAAGACTTGTAATGGAAGCTAAAGTGATGGATACAGGCAAGGGAAAGCACCCACAGAGCGTTGATAAAGAAACACCTAGCATTGCTCCACATTTACAGTTTCCACCACAAGACATCTAGAGACATCTCTTGAGACATCTAGAAGATGTCAGATGTCATAATTTATACTGTTAGGAAATCCTTACTGCTTACGTCATTATCACTGTAATAGTGATGTATGTGCAAAGAATATCTAATTATTTAATTAACTGTCCTAAGTAGTAAGGGGCTGAGGAACAGAAGCTAATCTCCAAAGCTTCCCTACTTATCACAAGTGCTTGGGACATTGCTTCAGAAAGTGTTAACATATCACAGTTCTTTTCCCAATTCTGTTGCAAGCATTAAATGTAACACCTGAGAAAAAGAAAAACGTCTAAGTACAGCTTCCTCATAATATTTTAAGCCTTAGTCCACAGACAGAAACTTAACTGTCCCCCAAATGTAAAACATGTTTCAAGTTCAAGGAGAGGAGGACAGAATAGGTAAAATATTTGGATAATGTAGGACATTTAAAAGATTTTCTTTGTGGTTTGGCTGGGGTTTTGGAGTGGGGTTTTTTTAATGCAGTAAATTACTCTATTGGAGTTAAGTAAAGTCCTAGTGAAGGCAGATGTGGTACTTACTTCAGTCAAGTATTTCTAACATGAGTTCTTTCTTCCTAATGCACAAATCATCAATCTTCCACAAAGCCTGAGCACACAATCCAACAGAGACAGGTTCCAAGATGATCTCTGTCTCGTGCAAGTATCTTATTTGCTAAATCACAATCCCCAATATCTGAATTTTCTTCTAGTTGAAAATTCATTTCACAGCTTCCTATATACTTGTCATCGAGATTTTCATCTGACATTAAGATGATGCAGATTTAATTGACTGAATTTTGATTCCAGCTACTCCATTCCTCCTCATACGCATATATGCCTATGAACAGCATCCACAGAGCTATACTGAGCTCTGAGAAACACTTAGGGAAACTTCCTTCCATGAGCACTCCTTCTACTTCCACCTAAAAATATTTTGCCATCACCACTGTCACTTACTATTCAATCATTGCCACAGACAGTACCCCTTTCTTTATGTCCATCTAATCCAAAGCACAAACATCCAGGAGCAGAGTATGTATCTTCAAGTCACTTCTTGTACAGGAACTTTTTTTTATCAGAGTACTCTACAATAGCTACAAATACATGCAAACTCCTATCCAGGCATACAGTTTTTAAGCTTACTGTACATTTAGCTGCTTTAAAAAAAAAAAAATCAGCCACACATGATATTTGACCGTAATTCCAGACTGAATGCAATTGATTTCTACCGCACAGGAGACTTAATCTGTGCCAAAAATTTTATTTCATTAAGAAAATGATATTATGGAGCATCTGAGATCATGTAACAGACAAACCAGAATGCCAGAGAAATTTTAACTGCCAGTACCCCACAGTGAATGCCTGATTATTTGCAGATGGGATATGGAAAAATTGTGAAATTATTGGAATTCTGGGTCCTGTACGAAAGCATTACTTCAGACTGCATGTGTCATGGCAAATGTCTATTATAATTTGAATACACTCTTAGATTTTGCTTTCAGTGCTTAAAACTGGCTTTGCTCACTTCTTGAGTCTTATTAACTGAAAAAGACAGCATTCTTCAAAGCGCACAACAAAACCCTTCGGTGATAGCACAAAACAGTGCCAGTAAGTCAACTGTCAATACTGCCAGCATTTATCCAATAGCTAAACTAAAAACTAATTTAAATCAATCTCCTTTGGAAAAGCCAACTGTTCAACAAGCACAACAACTGGTCTAAGATCAATCAGCGAACATGAGATCAATTAAAACCAGCTTAAGTTTTTGTAGGAGGACAATTGACACAACTGGAGTTAGATGTCTATTCATTTCAGTACTCCCACAATGCAATCCTTAAGCTCTGTTGTAAAGCAGAAATACCACTATCACCCTCCGCTGTCTAGCCAGCACTCTAAGTAGTTCCACATTTAATTAAAGACACAGTATAGCCTTTGTTAGCACAGATAGTCTGGTCACTTTAAAGGGCTGCTATCAGTTTAGCCACACACACAAATTAAATTCTGGAAACCATCTGTTGAAAAACCATCAAAAGTAAGTGGCTTCACAATTTCAGTTGTACCTGCTCTGAAGGTTACACATGTATGAAACCGCAAGCTATTTTCCTTTCACACTTTCATTACTGTTTGTATAGGCTTAACACTGGAGATGTCAGCTCATTCCCTCTCCTTCCAAATAATTGCACTCAAAGCACTATACTTTTGAAAATACAAAATTTCTCAGCAGCTGAACCACCTGACTTTCGGCTAACTTAAGTAGGAGAGGGAAGATCCAGAAAATGACAGAAAAAAGCATAGCAGAATAACTCAACATAGGTGGTTAATAAAAGCATTTCATGCTGAAGGTGTACCACATCCTCAAAAAGAGGGAAGAAAAAAAGAAAAAAGCCCCCAGACAGCCCTAACAGCTGTACAAAAGCTGCAGTAAACCTTTTCGTCCACATGGGTGCTGTACTGGCACATTTCACCGCCCCGACTCCTAACTCTGGGAAATCCCGACACCAGCACCTCAGGAAAACAGATCCCACCCTACCGCACCGTTAGGGTTTCCTCCATCACCACCCCCAAAGGGCTCTGCGCGCTGTGGGCAAGAGCTGGGATACAGAAACCACGGTGTTTCTGGCGCTGGCTCCGCGGCCGCGGTTCTCCCGGGGACAGAGGGGCGGCGGGGCCGGCGGGACGGAGCGGGAGAAGCCGCGCAACCGCCGCGGTCACTCCAAGGGTCCGTCCACGGAAGGCAGCCTCAAAACCCACGCACGGCTATGCCAGACTGAACAGCAGGGACTGAGGGGGAACCTCCTGCTGCCGTCTGATGAGGGACTGGGGCGAGATGTGACTTCCACCGGGGGCTATGGTCGAGGGGCGGCGGCGGCTGCCAGCAGCGCCCTTCCCGCGGCGGGCAGCTCTCTGGGAGACTCCGGCCAGCGGGAGAGATGGGTACAGCCGAGGCGGAGACTGGAGATCGCGAGGGGATGGCACCTACCGCTCCACATCCCCACCCTTGCCAGCCCCTCGCCACTCCGGCCGGTGCTTGCCCACCGGAGCTCACGTCCACGCCGCTCCTCCTGCTCGTGGCCCGGCCTCCCCGCCAGAAGGGCAGCGAGCAGCCCCGCCGCGGGGTCGCCACGCCAGCCCGGCCCGGCGCACCCCTGCGCATCCTCCCACGTGGCTACCAAGCAGCCGAGCTGGCGACTCACCTGCGGCAAGCTCCCCTTTCACAGTGGGGGGAGGAACGAGCAGGCAGCGCTCCGGTAGCCCGCCTCCTGCCCCGCAAGCACTCTCGCTCGCCGCCCCGGGCGAGCGTCCCAGGAGAGCGGCGCCACTCACCTCTCTTGCTGCGTCTCCAGCGGCCGGCTTGGCAGTGGCCATAATCCATACAGTTCAGGATGATCAAGGCAAAGGAGAAGAGGCGAAACCGCATCCTGGGCTGCTGGGCTGGGCAGCCGCCTCCGGCGGCAGCGAGGGGCGGCCGGCGGGGCTG
>VZTY01018969.1:277624-346012 GCA_013400935.1 Turnix velox
AAATAGAGAGAGGGAAGGGGGGGAGAAAGCTTGGCTCCTGGCTTTCCCGGTGCTCCTCCTTCGGTTCTCCACGAGAAACGAAAAGAGGCAAACAAAAAATAAACCAAAACCCCAGCTGGGGGCAAGAGCTAGGGCAAGAGCGGAGCTACAGAGCGGAGTCACAGAGAGACGCAACTTTTCCGCAAGCGGCGGGCGAGCACTACCACTCAGCATCCCCTGCGCCCCGGGGACGGGCTGTCAGGAGAGGGAAAGCGCTATTTATCCCGGCGCAGGGGCGCACCCCGCCCACCGCCGCTCAGGTCGCGGCCACGCGGTGCCAAGCCGCCCCCCCGACCCCATCCTACCTTCCGCACGGCCTCGCCGCCATCCCGCACCGTCGCCGGGTGCGGGCGACAGCCCCCTGCGGACAAGAGCAAAGCGGGCAGGGACTCCCAACCACACGTCTCCACACCAAGCTCCCCTGGACTTCACCCTCCTCTCGCTGCCCGCTCCCTTTATGCGGCGGGGCGGAGGCTGCCGGTCTGGGGCAGCTGAGGGGTCGTGCGGGCTCGGCGGGGATGCGGGGCGGCGGGACGGAGGTGGTGCTGCGGGACCCGCCATCCCACCGCCCGGTCCTAGCGCCGCCCGGCGCCGCCTCCCTCTCCCATCCCGCCCCCGCCTCCCGGGGCCCAGCGCCCGCCCCGAGCAGCGAGACCCCCGCCCCGGGAGCCGCCGGGGACTGCTGCTGGGAGGCGCTTCCTCGGTGGGCTGCTCCCGTTGTCCGCAATGCCTCCGCATCCTCGCCCTGCTCGACTCAGAGTCCTGAGAAGCCTTGCCCTGCTCGTGTAGCTCCATCTTTTTAACTTCGCTCCTTATTTCTTTTTCTCTTCCCACAGTGTTTGATAATTAACTCTTTCTTTCTTTCTTGCATCCCTGGTCTTCAGGTCCTTTATTTGTCCTCTCCTTTTCTTCTGGCTTCCAAAAATCTAATTTTGCTCCCTTCAGAGCCACTTTCATTGTCTTGTGAAGACAGCTCTCGAAGTCTTGAAGTGCAAATGGTTTTTAGCTGTTTCTAACCACTTGGCAAAGACATTGTAGAACTGATAAAGCATAATTCGAACAGGTGAGAGAAGATGAAACAAGGGAGCACCCAAGAGGTTCTAGATTAATTTAGCTCTGATGTAGGAGGATCTGTTAGCACCTACATTGACCCCACGGAGCCATTTCTCCTTGCTTACAGCCCGTTCCTCAGTGCTGCCGTTACCGATAGACCGCAACTCCTCGGTTGTGGTGCTGGACCTGGCTGTAGTTCACCTAATGAGCCCCGTAGGACCTGGGGACCACAGAACAGGTGCGAAAGCCGGGAAGCAGAGTGGGTCTGGCACAGATGGCACAAAGCCAGATCTTGTAAACCCAGCTGGATCCATGCCGGCTCTGTGCAGGGTGTTTCTGTTCCTTTCCACGCCTTGACACTTGTGTTTGTGGGAATGTGGTGCTGACATACCTGAGCTGCCTCGGGGTGGAGACAGCTAGGTTCTCACAAAAGCAGATGTGCTCTTTCCAGAGCAGAGCTGGCCCTAGAAAGAGTGTAGCTGTTCACATGGCACTCTGCCTGGGCTAATAAATTGTGTTAGACCCAAGCTGCTTTTTCATCCACAGCCTGGACAATTCGACCACAGAGAAATGAAGTTGGACTGTGTGGTGTTTACCATACCATCCCAAGACCTCAGAAGTTTTGACTGTATTTGTCAGTATAATAACCCTCTGAAGCAGAGAAGCATCAGCATTCTCAATCTGCAGACAGGAGACTGAGTTACAAAGAGGTTGAAATCAAAATGAGCCTGAAATCAAAAGGATGTATGCAGCTGTCAGAACTTGGTCCTGAGTCTGCCAAGTTCTTGGATAGTGCTGTAACCTTTGGACTGCTCATTTTTACACTGAATTACTGTACAGTACTAGTACTGTACTGCTTTTAACACTAGTATGAAATGCAAATTTTTTTTAAAGACACACACACAATATAGAAGAATATCTTCTGATACCAAATCTTTATTTATCATGACTGCCATTATGGGGTTACAGTGCATGAGATCCCTCTGTGCTATGCAAAGCACCTCATACCTTCCAGTGTTGTCATAGTACATAAATTAGAGAGCCAGGACCCATCAATTAATTAACACAGACCTAAGTATTAGGTCAGCCGAGGTCATTCTAGCTCCAGTGTCAGTAGTCTCCAAGTGGATTCTGAGTGAAGGTTATGGGAAAGAGCACAGAAAATAAGGCATATATGTATACACCTTATATCATGAGGTATGATAGGCAAGATGTGCTTTCAAAGTGAAGACAAGCAACTTATGCTTCCTATTATGAGGAAGGCTCAGAGGAAGCATGTAATGTAATGAGCATTACAATGAAAGTTAATGGGCAGGAACATGATATTAGATAGAAGGCTGAATTAGATTTAAATTCACAGAATACAAAGCTGCAAAAAGCAAGATATTTGGCAATATGAATCTGCATGCCACTTTTGACACTACAATGGATGGAAAGAAATTTTTTTAAAATAAGCTGCATGAAAAGAGTCTTCTTTCTAGATATTGTTTGGTGGTCAACTTTGCAGGGGAGTCTCAGGTGATGATTAGTTGCCATTACAGAAGTAATTTGTGTTTTTAGAGAAGACTAGCCAGAGGTTGAGGGTAGAAGGCTGAAAGCAGAGATACACTGTAGGGACTAGTCAGCTCCTATCAGGCAGCTGGAAGGTTGATGAGGATCACCAGAGTGTCCTCTTTGTGTGAGCTTCTGAAGGAATGATAATAGGAAACAAAGTTTGAGGAGGACAAGAAGCAGCACAGTGCTAATGGAGGACAAGAATTCAAGCATTTGGCTAGCAGTTTATGACAATTAACAAAGAAAAAAATAAGGTCATTTTGAGATGTGAAGAAAAAGTCATGGAAGATTTTGGGAAGAATTATGCCAGTGGTTCAGATGCTGAATTGAAACTGCAGAACCAGAGTATGTTTCCATACAGGGGGAAAAGAGTCATGAGGCTTGAGAGGTGACAGCAGAGGAAAAAATGAAAGTATTGAGATGGGTTCTGTAAGATGTGATAGACCTTTTTTTCTGCAGTCTCACTGAAATCAACAGAGAGGACTTCACTGCAGATATGGTGCTGTATGTGCACCATCATGCAGCACTGGGGCACACCATTCTAGGAGAGGCTTTGTCAAAGGGAGGAACTGGGAATATTATCGGAGCTATTGGGTGTTGATGAACATGATCATAGAAAGAATGCATTAACTGAATCCTAGAAGGTGATGTGGCAATGACTGAAATACCAGGTGATGAGAGTCTGGGCAACAGCTTTAGCAGAGGGGATAGGTAGGAAGGGGTATGTTTTAGTTAAGTTATTCAAAAGCTTCAGTAGCCAAATTAGTACACTTGAACAGGGCTGACACCATTCATTACACTGTTCAGAAATTGTATTATTGTGTAGAACTGGAGTTCTGTTCATTGAAAATTCAGTTTTATGTGTTGTGCTCCACACAGATTTTACTGACTGTAAAAGATCTTAACATCTACACTTCAGCTGTATTAAATTCAAAGCACCGCTGCTTTTGCAATATAATGAAACCTCTCCTTTCTTTATTGGGCACATAGGATGTAATCTGTAAGTATCCTACCTTCAGCACTTAGCACAGAGAGATCTAAAATAAACAATATAAAAGTTTATTTTAAAAGAAATGCCACCATATTCCTATAGATGGGTGACTCAGCTCCTCTGCACTGAAATAATGATCTCTTCTAAGACCAGAGTCTCAGCAATAATACGTAAATCTGCATAGCTTTACACTTCAGTACAGAAGTCTCTGTTTTCAGTGAAAGAAATGCGTGATCCTGATGAGATTTACATCTGAACTTTGAAAAGACATCAATGTATACACAAACCAGCTTTCAACTGCTCATTTCCAAGTCAGTCTTTACTTCCTTTAGATACTTAAAACACACTTAAATCATTAATTCTTAAAAATGTTATCTAAACTATTAAATAACAATACTGGAACATTGTTCCTGGTCTGGGGAGGCCCAAAACCAGAGCAAGACCAGTGGAGGGACACCAAAGCATTTGGAGGCTGGAACATTAGCCCTTTGAGGAGAAGGAGCCAGGATTGTTTGTCCTGAAGAAATGGATCTGGGGGCGGCCTAAGGGCTCCTTTCCCATCCCCATGGGGAGATTGCAGAGCAGGTGGAGCCAGGATCTTTGTAGTGGTACCAGGCAGAAGAATGGGAGCCAGTGGTCATGTACTGAAATGGGAGAGGTTTGCACTGGGTAGAAGGAAAAAAATTCCCTATGGGGATGAAAAAAACTGGAAAAGCTTTGCCCAGAGAAGCAAAGACTCACCTTCCTTGGACACGGTCTTGAGCAACCAGGTTTGAAATCTGCTGATTCTGTTTTTTGTCAGGAAGTTGCATGAGCTATTTCCCAAGGTTCCTACCAACCTGGGTGATTTGGCAACCCAATAAAAGCCATGAATTTCCAAAATCGTGAGAAGACTGCTCCTTTTAGACATCTACATAGCTTTCCTTCAAACTCTACCTGGACACCTGATATCTGCACAACATCTACAGTGAACAAAGCCCCTCTCATAAAATTTTCATACATTGAAGCAATGAAATGATTGAAGCACCAATTCTATTTTTAATTTTAAGCCACAATGATCCTTAAATATTATTATCTGTGTAAAGCCAGTGAAGCAAAATTATCCTGAATTCTGTTGGGTTACGGAGATTTCAGTACTTTCTGTGGCAAAACTAGGCTAATATTTTAAAATGTCCTATCACAGCAAAAATATCCAATGCCCTGTGGAGGAAAACTGTAAATATTAAGAGACTGTGATTAGAAGCAATTCCAACTAAGTTTGCTTACACATTTAGTATGGGATCAAAGATTGTCTTCCATCTGACTTTTTTCCCCTCTCTGAAACATGATCAAGCTCCTCAATTTTTGACTGCTCCTGCAGGCTTTGCTCAGCTAACACTTCCAGCAGTATCCATGAGTGTTCTGCCTGAGGAACAAATTCATTAAAGCTGTATTTTTTCATTAAGGGTTCAGACAAACAAATGGAAAGACTGGGTAGTATCTCTAAAATAACTTTTGTAGCTCTCTTGAGTTTAATTTTCAGTTCTTTCTGTAATAAGAAAAAAAAGACAAAGCACAAAAAGAGTAATAAGAAAAGTATGTTTTAAATTAAGTGTATCCTCCTCTCGCAATTTGGGCTGGCATAAGACAACCAGTTTCCCGCCTGCCAGCTCTGGACGCCATTGGAGTGTCCAAGAGCCAGTGTGCTTGTGTGTGGATATTGCATTCTGAAGGTGAGAGTTCAAATTCCAGCTTGGTAGCTGCACACAATCCACTTATTTTGGAGAATGGGGATTTCAGTTTCCCAGTTTATAGATCAGGAAATTATTAAAAGATTAATGTATACCAAGCCAGTTCAGACTTTCTGTTCAGGAACACTTCATTGAGTTGTAATTATCAAGTAGAAGTTCACAACATGTATGTATGAGTTTAAATTTGCTCTCCTATGGCTTCAGAAAAATAGCTTCACAAGGATCTGTGGAAGGCAAAGATGAATTGTTAACTGGTTTCTGCATATTTTTTAACACAGATTTTGCATCTTCTGCCCTAAGCCTTACACAATCACTGCTTTATCTCTTATGCACATACACACCCACCCACACAAGACCATTGAGTAACTAAGCTCAGCTGGAGTCTTGGAAGGTCTAACTTCTTGCTCAAAGCTGAGCCAGCTTCACAGTTAGGTCAGGTTAGGGCCTTGTCCAGATGAGTTTTTTAAATATTCAAGTTGCACTACTGCCTCTCTGGGTGACCTCCTCCAGTGCCTGTCCACCCTCACAGTGAAAATTTTTTCCATATATCCAGAAAGAGCTCTCCTCATTGCAAGCCATGACCATTGCCCCTGGACTTTTCTCTGTGCACTCCAACTTCTCATAAACACCCTCTCATACCTGAAAATATATAATTATATGTTTGTATATATATATTTGTATATTGAATCATATTTATATATTGCTGGTCTAATATATGTTTAGTTTGTATTTCTGCTTTGCACTTTGTGCAAAAAAAATTCAGGTATTTTAAAAAAATTATATCCTTGAAATTGGTCCTATTTTCCCATTGTTTCTGTTCATTACAGGAGGAAAGATGAGCAAGAATGGTTACCTGCATACACAGAACTGTTACCTACCTGGAGCACTGATAATCTAAAGTGGCTCTCAAAATGATCGCTTATTAAAAGGAAAGTGACATGATTGAAAATTTTTAAATGAAATGTCAGAATTTGCAGTTTACAACAGAAGCATTGTTGGACGTGTTTTTATTCAACATCTTGATTGAATAAACTTCTAATTTAGTAACTGGCTTTGTAAATTCCTTCTAAGTACAATGTAGATACCTTTACAGCTTAATGTTAATAAAGGCTAAGTATTAAATGTGATCTTAAGCACATGCTTTCTCCAGCATATCTATTTAGCAATAAAGTGATTGCAATATTTGTTGGAATATACAGCAAGTATCTCTGCCAAATGATAATAATGAAGGAAGTTTAAAAAGAGTTTTGGACAGTTACGAATCCCTAGATAAAATCCTAACAATTTTTGTAGTCAGTCTACAGTGAGTTTCAGAACTAAAATTCCCTCCATTAATACAAAAATATACATTCAAGGCACTTCTATAATCTGCAGAACATTATACTTCTCCACTGTCACATCATTGATTACCCCTTGTCTTGTGTATCTAACAAAGCTCAGGAAAACAAATCTAAAGAGAACTAACTTATAAGCTTTCTCTCTGAAACACTGTCATCTCCTTTAGCCTAGCCCAGAAGAAAGCCTGCAGCACTCCACAACACCATAGCAAAGGAGCAACAGAAAGTGACACTAATGGGAGATGGGTGTATGATCTCACTGCGCTGAGGGTGCCAGCCCTTGACATCTTGTTGTGACAAATATCTCAGCACAGAAATTAAGGGTTTTTTTCAGTGAAAGGGCAAGAAAAAGAGCTTACATTTAGTTTTATCAGAAGAATTGCACTGATATATCCAAGGGCATATTTTCAGAACTTGAGAGCTGCAAAATACAGCTTTTAATTCTAAAACGTGCATAAACCACATTAGAACCATGTTTTGTTTGTGCTCTACACCCTGCTAATAACAAAGCCAGCTTTTGCTTCATGGCAGGTTTTGCAAAGGTGTATCATGCTTTTCTTCTGGAACAAGAAATTTACTCATTTCTGTCCTTAGAATAAGATAGAACTAAACCATAAGGAGGAAAAAAGTGCAAATTTGAGGTCATCATTCTTCAGAGTAAAATTAAATTAGAAAATAGGGCAGAGAAATGTGATGTCTGCTGTTTTAACGATACCCCAGGGGCTGAGAAGGGGCGGTGGGAGCCAAAGGCATGAACCACAGTACCCAAGTAGCCATAGTCTTTAACCAAGACTATCTTCTGTTGATCAGCAGAGAGCCCATAAATCTTGCTCCTTAGGAACTAAAAGGCTTAAATAAGCATTAAAGTACTCAGTTCTGCTCTGGCAGAATAATACATATGATAATCTAGAAGATGTTGTCTGCCTTTAATTTCTACTTTCTTTTGGACTCTCTTCTTTTTTCTCCCCGAGCCCTTTAAAGCAAAATAAGTGAGGCCATGCCAAATGCATATATTTTAATTTGCTTTCCCTGAACTCAACACTGAAATTTTTATCATTACTTCAATGGATATTTTTGGATTGGCTGGTCCTTGGTGATGATTTTCATTATTTAATGTCAGCTTCTCTCCTTGGGGAAATTCAGAGTTTGGGGTTTAAGACAGCACGACAATTAACAAAGGAAATACTACAAATCACATGTCTCAGTCTAAAAACAGCTCCCTGTGTCTGCAATGCCCTCATGACACTCCCAGACCTTCCTTTATCCCAGTCTTGGTTTGTCCCAGAGCTGGCAGCTGAGTATTTTCTGACTGATAGCTGGCTTGGTGAATATAACTAACAATAACACTGGGGCCAAATCCATTCCCCACTGTTTAGTACTTCTGGGGAACAGCATCTTGCAAAGTAAGCAATTGTTATGGTATCAAAATCCACATTTTATCTACCCAGCATTAGGAATGCAGAGGGATGTGACTGGGACCAGTTTCAGGCAAGGGATTTTAAAAAGGAATCGATCTTGTGATACTGTTTCCTTAGCAAAGTGCTGCCTTCAAAACTTAGCATGCTTTTTTTAAATATTAAGAAAAGATAAGGTACCTTTTATCTTCGACCAGATAGATAGATGGGGTAGAAATTAGGGGCTAAATCCCCAAAAACTTAAAGGAGCAGTCAGATGGAACATATTTGAATGTCCATGACTAAATTTCACCTGAATGGAAAATAAATCCAAAACAGAAATAACAATAATAAAAAAAACCTCTTGGCTTGCTCCTCACTCTGGAGGCTTTGAACTCAGCTTGATTTCAAAAGTCCTGGAGGAGCAGAGCTCTGCTTCTGCCTCAAACCAGCAAATGTGGAAGGCCAAAACTCTCTCTGACAAAAACACTCACAATCCTTAAATGCAAAACAAGCACAAAATCTTTTTCAGGATTTTCAGTTAGCTCTGCTGCCTCTGTCAGCATGACAGATCAGACACATTCTGGAAAACTCTCTGGGAATGGACTCATCACAAAACTCTGCTGTGGTGACTTTTTCGTCACCTAGCCAGTGCCAGGACACTAATACTACACAAATTACTGTTTTCCATTATTTGCTTAGTGATACCAAAATCTACATCTCTGAATGTATCCTAAGTCAATAGAATGGGAAAGCAGGGTCAGGAGAAGGTGATCTCTACCATCCCTATGGAAGCTAGGCAGGGAAGGAATGGAAAAGGAAATCAGGAAACAGCCCATAAAAGCAGTCTACCCAGATAAGTTTTTCCATAGTCTTCCTTTTTGCAACAAGACATGTTTGCCATCCCTGTGTTCACATTTGAATTTTCAAGATTGTCACCATGTGTCTGGATGTGATCGACTCAGATCAAAAAAGCAGTGGGCATGGAAGATGTCTAAGACAAGGCCAATAGGATTACAACATGTAGTTTTGTCAAGAAAGTCTACTTTCTACTCATACTACCCACTCCCTCTTTCCAGGAAGCCTGGAGAAAGGTGAAAGCCTTTGCTGAGGGGACACAGGGCAGGAGCTAATGCCCACCCAGCATCATTGCTGCGAAAGATGAAAAACCACAACTTATAGCTGTAGAATCAGCCATTATTAAGGAAGCATATGTAAAGAAGGCAAAAATTCTGAAGATTTAATCCTGTATTTACAAGGTGTCAAGGCATCAAATCTCTTTCTTACCAGTGGCAATAGAAGTAATACAGTTGCAATAGGAAAATACTCTGACAAGACTGAGCTGGTACATGTGGCTAAGCATTATGGACACAGGCCTGAGACTGCTTAGGAGGCCCAAGGACACGAGATGTGGACCTGGCTGTGAACAATATAATTAGGCTGAACATCCAATCTCAGATCCAGCAGAACAGAAGCCTTGTCAAAATTACATTACAAATATAATTTTAACATCTAACTTGGTAGAGTCTGTTTATACTAGATTAGAAATTTGGCTGAGAAATCAGTAGTGTCTTTAATTAAATCCCAATTCCTCTGCAGCTGTTTTTGCATTGGACACATGCAACATTGACTGGGAAGTTTATTAGTTTTTATGGGTTGCTTTTTCCGCCTTCCAGCAAGATAATCTGGAACTGGAGAGTTTTCATAAAAGTAAGCAGGACCTTAACAATTAAAATATGCCAGAACTAAAATCCATTAGCTAGTTAAAATAATTCAGTCTTTAAAGTTAAGAAAACAAAATATATATTAAAACCCCCAAACTTTGTATTTCATACATATTCACCATGAAGCTGAGGCTATATATGAAAAATCCTGCAATATCCTGTAAATTGTTCAAACAAATAGGAGAAGAAAGCAACCCTTTGAGCCAACCACCTGAAGTTAGCAATTAGCATAGTTATGCTAAGAATGATTCTTTTTGCAGATATCTCATATGTCTCAGATATCACTAGCTGATACCTCAGTCAAAATAAATCCATTTTGTCACTTTGTTTACACTGCCGAGGAGTTTTGGTTAAACCAAAACCTTTCCACTGTTGTGCACTGTTTTGTATACAAGATATAGAAAGTATTTGTGTTTGGGTCACTGGCTTCTCCATCAATAGTTTGATTCTTTTCCTTAAGATAGCTGTTTCTCTTTGAATAAAGCACTTAAAAGGAAGACTAAGGAAAATGTGAGCCCAGTCCTGAATGGAGGATATAGAGTAGGTGAAGTTACTGTGTGCTGCCTTTGCTTCAGTCTTTATATCTAAGAACAGCCCTATGGAATCCCAGACCTTGGAGGTAAGGAAAACAGATTGGTAGACTTTCCCTTGGTTAATGAGGATTTGGTTAGAGATCATTTGGGCAGTTTTGACACTCCCTGGACAAATCCCTGGACCTTGATGAGATGCACCTGCAAGTGCTGAGGGAACTATCAGCTGTTATTGTTAAGCCACTCTCCATCAGCTTTGAAAGGTCACAAAGAATAAGAGAGGGACCTGAGGAGTGGAGGAAAGCCAATCTCACTCAAATTTTCAAAGAGGGTAAGGAAGAGGAAACTGCAGACCAGTCAGCCTCACCTCTGTCCTTGGAAAGGTAATGGAACAGGTTGTTCTGGATCTCATCTCTGAGGATATGGAGGAAAAGAAAGTTATCAGGAACAGTCAACATGGATTCACCAAGGGAAAATCTGACCAATCTGATGTCATGATGGGCTAGACAGATGAGGGGAGAGCAGTGGATATTGTCTACCTCTATTTTAGCTAGACTTTTGATATTGTTTCCCACAACATCCTCGTAGGTAAGCTTAGGAGGTGTGATTAGATGAATGGACAGTGAGGTGAATTGACAACTCTCTGAATGGCAGAGGTCAGAGGGTTGTGATCAGTGGCAGAGAGTCTAGTTGGAGGATTGTAACTAATGATGTTCCCCAGAGGTCAGCACTGGGTCAAATATTGTTCAACATATTCACCACTGACCAGGGGCACAGTGTTTGTTTAGCAAGTTTGCTGATGATAAAAAACAAGGAGTGGCTGACACACTGCAGGCTGTGCTGCCATTCAGCAAGAGCTGAGAGTCTGGTGAAGAGGAACCTGATGAAGTCTAATACAGGTGAGTGCAGAATCCTGCAGCTGGTGAGGAATAACCCCGTTCATCAGTATAGGTTTGGGGTTGATCTGATGGGAAGCAGAGGATTCCTGTTATAGAAAAAATTGACCACAAGCCAGCAGTGTGCCCTTGTGACCAAGAAGGATAATGGTCTCCTGAGGTCCATTAAAGAGTATGGTCAGCTACTTGAGGGTGGCCATCCCCCCCTCTACTCTGGCATAGGGAAGCCATGTCTGGAGTACCGTGTCCCTGGGTCAAGAAATACAAGGAGAGGACTGGAAAAAGTCCACTGGAGGGCTAAAAACCCGAAAAAGGGACTGGAGCACCTCTCATGAGGAAAAGCTAAGAGGCCTGTGTCTGTCCTGGAGAAAAGAAGGCTGAAAGGAGATCTCATTGTTTTAGGCATTTTTATATCTAAAAAGGTGTCAATGGGATGGGACCAGACTCTTTTCAGTGATGCTTAGAGACAGAACAAGGGACAAGAGGCACAACCTGGAACTCCCATCTCATAATAAGGAAGAACTTTTCCACTTTGAGGGTGACAGAGATTTGGAAGAGATGTCCCATAGAGGTTGTAGAGTCTGCTCTGGAGAAGAGGCAAGACATTCAAAATGCTCCTGGGTAAGTTTCCATCCAACCTGCTCTAGGTGAACCTGCTCTGACAGGGGAGTTTTAGTAGATGATCTCCAAAGGTCCTTTCCAAAACCTGCAATTCTGTGGTTCTGTACACATCAATTATAAGGGGATAATAAAGCAGAACAAGGAAAAGTCACCCTGGTGCTTTCTTAAGAGGTGAAATAACAAAATTCAAATTCCTGCTCTGAATCAGAAAAGAAGGACTTAAGCCTGCTGCTGAGTCTCTTAGGCTCAGTCCATGCAGCAGACATGTCTCCATCTTTTGCTGTTTTCCTGCTAGGCCTGGTCGCATGGGTGCATTTGGAGAGTGCCCACCATGCAGAGTGGGTGCCACATGCACACCAAGCAAATAAACAGTGTCACCTGTTGCAACTCTCAATCTGCATGCACAAAATTGGGATTTAGCCATATGAGAATTCAGAAGTCTCCAGAGTTAGACTGCAGCTTTCTTAAGCATTGCAGGTTTAAATTTTGGATTACAGAAAACCTCCCACAAACTTGATGCCAGATATATGTGTAGTTTGCCACACCTGAAAGCCAGACAGAATTCTGGGGATGCACAGTGTGGCTAGGACAATACTGCTCTAGCAGCCATGGCACATCCTTACTTTTTGATATTTACAGTGCTATCCTGACATTAATATAGTTTGTGGGATTTTTAACACAGGTGATACTGCAAGGGTAAGTCAGCACGCAGGGAACAGAGAAGAGCCATCAGTTTGAGCTTCCCTCCATGATGCACAAACCTGATGAGGAACCAGGACCTTTCTGAGATTCTTCATCTGCAGTGTAGCTTCCTCATTGCTATAGGGATCTTGACCAGGTACCTTCATGCTGGCATAGGAACACTCTCACATGTGATGGTCACACCTCCGTTTTTGTGGAGAACAGACTTAGCTCTGTGAATACTCTAGATTGTTCAAGCCCTGTTCACAAGCAGGTCAGATGGATCTAAAGTATAGGCTTAAGCCCCCAATTCTTCAGTGAACTTCGTACATTCTCCATTCTCCAGTTTGACAAGATCCATCTAGAAGTGAGCTTTTGGCGGGATCCTGAAAGCAGGTCTGAGGCTGGAAGTTCTTGACTAACACAGGCCATTTAACAGCATCAAGATACACAAGCCACCTATAGTGATTTGTAATTTTTTATCCTCATTTTAGGTCAATCTAGCAATAACAGACTTATTCTTATGGCTCTTGGCAGGGTGCATCAGAATGAGAAATATTCTCTCCCTTGTTTAAAGGAAGGATCATTCATCCAGACTTTTCTTCTAGATCTGGGAGGTTTGGGCTGTGGTGACTTCGTGCTATCAGCCATCCCCACAGCATGGTATTTATTTCTGGCATTTGGTATAAGAACTCCTATGCATATCCTATCTTGGAGTCTTTGGCTGATGGATAGAACTACAGTGTGCTGTTCTCCATGGCAAGCCTGCTTTAGTGTCACTCAATAAATCAAACTTCCAAGTACAAGAGAAAAAATCTAAGTATGCTGGAAATTTAAAATTGGATCTTTTCTGTCATTCTTCTCTCATCACAAATAAACCAGAAAGAAAGATGCTTGTGGTAGTAGAAGCCCTTGGATTGTTATAACTACTAACCAAAACCTCCAATAAGCTGCCAGCCAGACTACTTTCCTTAAACTTATTATTCCACTTCTGTTTCTGCCATCTAACTCCTCAACTATAATATTTCCATGCAAACAGCACGGTGTGCCCAAAATATCTTATCTTACATTAGAAAGAAAACAACATTTTTCAGGGAGTACACTGTATCTCTTTTCCCCCATATAGCTGGAACTAGGCAAACCAAATCCCACAGGTGGGCAGGATTCCTAATACCCTATGCACAAAAACCAGATAAAATTAAGACACAAACACCAGCACCCATTTTATCCTCTTTCTTTCCAGTTGTGCCTTGTGCTACTCTTCCATCCCCATTATTACCATTAACCAAAGCCAACAGATAATCAGAAATTACATGTCAACCAATGTCATTGGCAAACAAACCACATATGCTGATGCAAATTTAACATTTTTCCTTCATATTCATGGCTACCAGCAATTTTTGTTTAGTATGTATCTCTGCTCTAATTTCCTTCTAACTTTGCCTACTAATTCTTGGATTCTTATCCGATAGCTTCTTTTCTATTTCTTTACCATAACATGCTTATCACTTCACAATGTCTTTGTGCTTTCCCCAGGCTTCTCCTCCACTTGCTATGTCCTGTTTATTTGGACATCCCTTTTGAACAGTCTTCTGGAGTGGAGGCTTTCCCCATGTCTTCCTTCCACGTCTTTCATCTTTACTTCCTCATAATAGTCCATAATTCCTGAGTTTGAGAATTACATACAGCTGTAAAAAAACAATCAAGTACAGCCCCCAGGTTCCTTGAGGCTCTGGAATAGGCAATTTTGAGTTAGCATTTCCTGCACAAATCAACGTGTACCACCAGTTTAACTGATAGATGGTTGCTGCCAGCAGCCAAATAACCTTTCCTATCTGTTTTGGTTTTGTCTTTTTTTTTGCTGACTTTTGGGGGATTTTTGTTTCCTATGTTGGTTTTAGTGGTGAATAGGAGTGAGGGAAGAAATTCAATAAGCCTGCAGGCAGTTGCTGTACTGACAGTGTTCATTGCTTTTCATTTTGGAATTGGCATGAAGGCCCTCCAAGTAACACAAACTCTCCTTTTTGACAGAAGTGACAGATAAATTATATAACAAGATGGAGTTGGGTAGTTTTTTGGGGGAGATGATGATTGAGTGAAGTCAGAATGGAAAGCTCATTTCACATTGGGGGTGTTCCTCACTGTACCATTAAAATAAAGCATCTTTGATCCAAGAGGCTCCCACCAACTTGATAAAATGTAGCCAAGATTTGAAATTATATTGCTGTGTAAATTAGGTTCCTCATTCTACAGCTGGACACACTAGTAACAACTTGATAATTGCATATATTTGACACTCTCACAAATTATGTTTAATTGGCCTGACAGGGACCTGCAAATTATGAGTACCTTTAAGCTGTGCAAGTAATTGCAGCTGAAACTGCATATTCTTTGAAAACACTGATCAAATTTGTAAAAGAAACTAGTATCTAAGCATGCTGAAAGCCAATATAGATGAGAGTCCTTTTTTTCCCCCCTCAACTTAATCTGAACCTCCTGGAGCCCTGCAGAAATTTTCTGACACTTCCAATTCTTGATAATACTAGCTTTTTGCTTTAAATTCAAATCTGCAACATAGCAGACTATATTTTTCATACTAATAATTTCCAATAAACATTTTCAAAATTTAGAAAGCTGTCTGTCCTAAGTGAGTTTCAGACTCTTCAGGAACAGAAGGCAGTATGAAGGGAGGAACTGAGAGAAGAAGTTGAAATAAGCCTTTTCCTCCACACACAGCAAGCTAGCACAGCACTAAACAAATAGTCCCTTGTTAGGTGAAAAATAAACCAGCAGAAAAGAAATAAACACGTTCATCTATTCTTTATACTACTCAAAACTCCAAAAATTCTTTGTTCTTCTCCAAAAAATCATTAAGGAAAATTTTTTAACATCAAAGAAATCATAGAATACAAGGTTCATACAAGAGAGAAGGATGAAATATAGACTTACATAGGGTGAACTCTCACTGCCTAAACATGATCATGCTTTTACCCCTTCAAAAACATATCAGTCTGGCTTCATGGGCAGCAATAGGGGGAAAACCCCCACCAAATTAAGTACAATCTAAACAATCATAATCAAGTAACACATTAGATTTTTGTGGCTCTGCTGTACAAGGATATGGAAACATACTGACATAACTTAGTTACTTAATATCCCAGTAGTTCAAAATGGTATTTTAACTCATAAGTCTAGACAAAAATACTATGGGTTGGTTTTTTTTGTGAGACTAAACAAGAAATCTGTGATCAAGCCATGTGTAAAATCTTAAATCTTTTCCACAACCAGCCTCATCATTCAATCACAAGGTTGATACCTTTGCATATTCTGTAACCAGCACTTTTGACACCACATAATTTTTCCTTAAATAGTGTAAAAGTACAAAAACTGTTGTCAACACAGGTACAAAAAGATAGCTGTCCTAGACACTTCCATGCACCTGCACAGCTGTGTTCCTAGCTATTAACAACCCCTGCAGCACAGCTTCTTGCTTGTGCCTGTTTCAGCCACTTCAGCTCTTTTCCACACTTCTACTGCAGAGTGTGCAAGCCCTCATAACTCATCAGCATCTAAATTTTTAAATGACAAATCCTTCCACATACAGCCCAATCATCTAATTCATATACATATTCAAACTGCTTAGGCTATGGAATGTTTATACTGAGTTATGATTTTACCTCACCCTAAATAAACTTCAGGTTTGGCCAGTGGCCATAATGAGTGTAGGAAGACAAACCCTCACATAGAGGATTTTGGAAAACAGCGGATGGAGAAATTTAGGTGTTCCTTGAGTGCAGTGTGTGATGTGTGACACACCTACTCTACCCTGCTACCACAGAGCCTGCTCTGAGGGGGAGAGGCAGGGAACATGGAAACATTGAATTCAAAAAATGGCCTCCTCACTCTACCAGGGGACACAGTAAGAAATACGGTACTTACGAAGATGTGTGTGTGGAGCAAAGCCTAAAGTAACACCATGCTTTCATCCACTCATCCACTGTCCTCAAGAAGTCTTTGTCACACTGTGGCAGCAAGGAGGTAAGCATCAATTTATTGCCATCTTGCTTATTTGCAAGGGTAGTACATACACCAAATCCTCTGCCTACAGCAACGACACTATCAAAAAAGCCAAATGCCCCTCTCTGCAATGCTGTGACCTCAGAGCTATTCACCAACCTCCTTCAGTTGGAGGTTCCTGGTTCCCAATTAGACCAATTCCAGCAGCCAGTGCTTTCAGTTGGAACAGCCCAGTCTTTGGCCACAGTACCCAGAGCAATCTGGAGCAGAGAATGACAGGTCTGTCACTCCAAGCTGCTGTGGGGATATTTTGTTTTAGATTTTTATTTTAACATGCATGCACCTCACAGGTATGATTTTGCTTTCCTGTTGGACACTAAAGGCTATATAAATGATTATCAGGTAACTGTAGGAAAGATTTTGAGTCCCTCACATCATTCTTTCACTTGCACATGCTATAAAGTGAGCCCATCAGCAGAAGCAGCACCATTTGTTCCCCTCACCACTACCCTCCTCTTTTAACTAAAAATCCTTGAATGACTTTTTCATGCATTATTTCTGATTACACTTCAACAATAAGAATTAAAACATTTTTAGAACTATAAGAAATTTTATTTTAAAAAAATATAAAACATAACTACATCTTCTCTGAATGACGTGAAATGGGAAACATTTTAAGCCTCAGAGAATCACAGCTTTACCTATTACACTCATTTAAAGATAAAACAATGTTATGCAAAAGAAGGGAAATTTGACAATGTAACATTAAAACTATCTCACAAAAATTTAGTAAAAAAAATAAACCTTGTTCAACCCTTGCAGCAAGGGAATTACAAGACTTTTTTCAATCTTCTACATTTCGCCCCTTTGAAAGGGATGGCTTAAAACATTCTGCCTGTCTTCCTTTAGTAGTTTCTACAAATGTTTTTGTAAAAGCAAAGCCAAACCAAGGGCACCACATGGATCTTACCTTCATGTAATTTAAAATGAACACCATGGATGCTGATAAAATCCTGCTACTAGTGAGAGTGATCACGTTTAGTCAATGGCAAGTTACAATGAAATTTGTAATTGTCATAGTTGAAATAAGTTTCATCCACTGCAAACTCAACTTGTGCGCTGGCCACCTTTGTCTGACAACATGCACTGCCTTTCCTCTTTTGCTTTCCCCTTCCAGATGTTTCGTGAAAACCACCTTGATTATTCACAGAGGAAGAAGGTGTGCTATGAAGACCTATGGTGCCAAGCTTTGTTGGACTCGTACCTTGACTTGCAGAAAAGGCCACTCAGTGAGCACTGGCAGGGAAATCACTGCTGCTGCACCCATCAGAGGTTTCATACCTTGAGATCTAGGTTCAGCAAAGCTTCCCTCTCTGATTAGCAGTGCTGGCATATGCAGGAAAGAACTAGGGGACTGAATTCTTACTGGGCCATTGAAGACACACCACAGCTTTACTGGACCAAAGAAGTCACCTAGAATTGAAGCCTTGCACAGCCCACGGGATACTGACATTTTGAATGAGACATTCCACTCCCACTGATCAAAACCAGACCAGATCCATAAAATTTAAGAGACAGCAGAAGAGTTTTGGAACACACATGCTCCTCTATGTTTAATTTTCTATTTTAAAAATATCAACATGAACCCATTTGTGTCTGCCTTGTCTGGAAAGCCACAAGGCGGTCAGAGTACTCAGTATGTTCTCACAAGATGAGATAATTTCCATAAATCTGCTGGTTTTGCTCTTTACTAATACAGTCCACACAGGACACTAGGTCTGCTATGGGCACATCTCTTGCTGTAAGGGCACCTGCTGACTGGTGTTCATCTTCACATCCACTATATCCCCCAAGTCCTTTCCTGGAAAGTTGCCTTTCATTTAGTCCATAATTGCTGTCTGTACTGCTACATAAAGTAATTACATCCCAGATGTAGAGCTCCATGCTTGAGTTGGCCAAGGTATTTTTTCTAAGAGCAGTAAATTCCTCAAACCTGCCTCACTTCACCTGAGGTACCACCTAACCCTGCAGCACAGACTGCTCCCCCACTAGTTTGGTGTAGTAAAATCACTTCTGGAGAAAGACAGTTGCCATCTTTACGGACAACTCAGTTTTCGGGACTATTTCCCAGCCAGAATGTAACTGTAGAGAGCAAGCAGGCAGGCTGGCAAGCTTCAACAGAATCCTGCATGAAGGCGAGTTCCACAACATTGTAAGCTAATTCCGAAGGAGATATATGGTTGGAATAAGTAGAAGGCGAGTCATTAAATTGTCACTTCAACCTCAAAAGCAAAACTTATCAGTTGTTGTACTTCATAGAACTCTGCAAAAGGATCTTCCATTTTCTGGCTCAACACAGTCCACAGTGCAAAGGTGCTAAGGAAAGAGTAATGTGTGAAATACTGGCTGAAAAAAACATCTTTAAAGGGAGTTTAGAAAACCCTTATTAAAATTACAATAGTTGACCAGTACATAGTTTTATTAGCATGTTTGCATAATGAACCATAAAGATTTCAAAAAACCTTTCAAATTATATCCAGCTCATTTGCTAGACCTTTTGAAAAATCCTCCTCACATCTGAAACAAACTCTTTCCAGTTTCAAGGACTGGGTAAGAGTAGAACAGGAAAAAATCCAAATTCCTATGAACACGCAGGCCTACCTACTCAAGGTATTTTACATGTAGACTATGTGAGATTTCATCAGATGTGTAGGCCACACACACCTTCTCTCTCCCACGTGGCTTCTATGACAAAAACATGAAAGTACAGGAAAAAAAGGCTTTGATTTGGACTTTCCTTCATTACAGAACCATTTTCCTGTATCATCCATTTATAATTTTGTGTGATATTTGCAGGGGATAAACAACTGAAAGTCCCTATTCCAAACTCAGGCAGCTCCAAGAGCAATAGCACCCTTCAGCACAAGCAAATCCAAACAGAATTAACATTTTCAGTTTCACAAACTGATCCAAAATGCTTCAGAACATTGATTATATTATACAGAGTCTCTAAAATAAGTTAGAGATGCAGACTTAAAATTAGCCAATTTTATTGAAATAATGTTAGACAGAACACAATTACCTCTCTGGAGAAAGTTACATATTTATGTGCTTTTTAGTCAAATGAAAACTGTATTTCCCCCCTCTGTAGAAGTACTTCAATAGAAGCCAGAGTCTTGAGTTGCCCAGTTGGGTGCCTAAAAAAAAGTATTAGAGTAGAAAAAATGGTTACTGAAACTTTAAAGAAATTATTAAAAAAACTTCCAAAACTGACATATCTATGAAGTTGGAATATAGTTAATTTGTGAAGCATATACAGACTAAAGCAAACACTGATATACCAGAAACACACACTAACTGAATCTCCCAAGCCATTAGTTTTTCAAAAAGTTCCAGAAGATTCCAAAATTATTGTAAGAATAAATTGGTGGCTATCTTTAAAAAGAATATCATGGCATTTTCACAAGACCCCCCTTTAATGAAATAAATGTCTCACTGCTTGTTCAGTTTCCATTATTATTTCAGAGAAGCAGTGAGGAAGCCCAATATAAATTAGAAAAACCTGAAGTCTTTTATCATGAGGTTCAGTGGTTACTTGTTTTAGTATGTACAGCTAGACAGAATCATGCACCTTACATTGTTCTCTCAGAAAGCTTCTCATATTATGAAGCAGTAAGGCCAAAAAAAGGTGATCTAGTTCACTTCTCTATTTTCACTGACTCAAATATCTGGCTGACCTTATTATATTCTCTTGTATTCAAAGCAGTGGGTTTAACAATTAGGGTTTTGCCCAACTGCTCATTTTCAAGCATCATTCACATTCCTCTCAATATTATATATACACCTATGGATAAACTTCAAGTATAATTCACTAAGTGAATGTAAAACTAACTTAGTCTCCACTGCCTGGAAAGGGTTGATTTTTCAAGCATGATATTTACTATCTGAAGAAAGGAAAGAATCAGTGTCAGAAATAAGAAACATTGTTACAAAACAAAAAAGGAATATCTAGTTATGAGAAGTGAGGAGACAAAAACCACAGTCCAAGGCTTAGCATGAGAAAATAAGCCTTAACCAATTTAATTTCTAGTGCAAGAATTAGAAGTAGCTTGATGAATTAAGGCACAGGTTAAAAGCTACACTAATATCTTACAAAAATAGACAGCAGGAATTCAGAAAAATATAACTTGTACTGACCTCAGATCTACCACTCTGATTCAATTTCTTCTCAATGTTCATAGCCAACATCTGGCTACGAAAAGACAGGCTTTTGGTCTTCTCAATCACTTGCTGATAAGGTGAAACTGCATTGTTGCCCATGACCACATGGCCCTAAACAGCAAGTAAGACCACAACAAAAATTAGAATTTTCTGTTTCCAAATAAGGTAAAAAAATTCAATGAAAAATACTGAACAAATTCACTTGGAACCATCTATGCAGTCTTACCAGCTTTGAATCCAGTTTGGCATCTAATCGTGCATTTCGAATTAGATTCACAATCCATCTTTCAGCTTCTTCAGGAGTCATATTTAGTTTATCTGCCAACATACTAAAAGATAACACACTTAATCAAACAAATGCCTCTGATGCTGGTTTAGGGACTATGGAATATATGTTAAATGAATACCAAGTCAATACTAAATCTGGCACAGTCTGGGACTTTTATTCAAGAAACGTTACGTATCTGGTATTTTCAGTCAATTTTACTTGACTGGAGTGACTTTAATCAATACGTACAGGTGTATGCGTATCTCCCAGCCCCAACTGATTCCCACTAGGACCTCATGAGTAAGGAATCCATGTCCTGAAAGTAACAGTTATGATCTACACTTGCAATTAAACCTCGAGCTGAATAGTTTTTATATATTCCTATTAATTCAGAAGCCAACAATTAAGTAATCTCACTACAACATAAACCAGAACTGAAGGTTTCTTATTTAAATCCAGTTAGCAGTCACAAGATTTTTGACTAAATTAGTCTGTGTCTTTCAGTAGTTTACTTAGCAGTAAACTCCCCTCTGAAGTTTCTGGAATATGAACCATAAGAGATAAGAGCATCATACCAAAGATGTGACAGATATACTATGTTCAAACTTCTTGCAGTTTCAAGGAGTTGAGGTGGGAGATGACAGAGAAAGAAAAATTCTTAATGAAATAACCACTCATTGTCCAAGAATAATTCCTTCTGCATGCATTTCCTATGGCTTTCCAGCCAACTCCTTCAGCTTCCTGCTGGCATTTGGCTCATACAAGACCTTTTTAACACTCATTCTTCCAGCTTTCTGACTGAGATAAATACGAGGTAAGGACTACAGGCATGACTAAAGCCAGCTGGCTATGTGAAGTTACACAAGTCAATTTCACACTCGCTTATAGGATCTTGCTTAAACAGGTATTTTTCTTTAATCGAAGGAGTGATTTTCCTCTTGGTTATTAATGTCAAGAAGATATTACCTAGCTAGTCCATCTATATAGATATCTTTAAAAAGTCTTCTCTCCTGTATGTCCTTATCACACTTCTCACAACTATAAAAGTAAATTCAATTTTTGTCAGAGTAACATGAAGAGGTGAACAAAAAACCCAAACAAATTTAAAATGCTGGAGGACTTAAGCTGAACTCACTACAGTGAAACAATAGAACAAATACACAATGTATATAGAGCTTGGTGAAGCAAGAGGAAATAAATTCCAATCACATTAGAATGTTTCACTAGAACTGTTAATATGTGGTTGAATTAGCTATTCCAAAGAAACAAGGCAAGGTTTTCAGGAGCTCAATTACTAGTGATACATTCAGATTCACAAATACATACTAACACCACTAAGGAATGTAAACAAGAAAACCTGTATTTTAGATTGTCATTGTTTATAAAAGATTCCCACTGTAAAATTATTAAAATTACTTCATTATAAGGAATAATGTCTACCATTTTGAGTTGTGGGTTATTTCAAAGGGCAGTTCCTCAGAGTCATCTCAAAAATAGTTCTTTATTTCCATCTCTCCATTTTGTAAGGATATGCATTTAATTGGGTCACACTAGGGCAAGTCTTCCTTTTAACTAAAGGAAAGTTTACTGAATTTCACCGATCCTCATATATGAGGAAGCCTATTTTGTACCGCACACAAAATATACAGGCAAGAATGAAGTTCAATTAAATGCAAGCATATCAAATTAACCAAGACACATTCTAAATTAATCTTTTACCTAATTCCCTCAGTAAACAAACCGCAAGATTATTCAAGATGTATAAGATTTAAATTATAACTGATAAAGCAATTATGTCCTTTGGAAAGTTGTCAGCTGCCTGGCAGATGTAAATAGTTAAAAAAATAAAATTTTCCATTCAACATAAGGAGTAGCAGGTTTCCCCACTAACAGTTTTGAAGTTACTTCTGAGCAGTTAGAGTACTTATCAAACACTGTGTTACAATCAACTAGATTTCAAATCCAGAAATAGCACCGGAAATCACTTTTGGATCAAGAAATGCAAGACTATGCCACAAATATCTAATTAAAAGCATTCTGAATGGCTAATTTCTTTAAAAAAAAAAGACTGAAAAGCAATACTTACTCACCCCCCAAGCTAGTAACTGTTACAGTTTGTGCAAAAATTTAAGGCTTATGTCCATCATTTAAAATACAATGACCTACTAAAAAGAATCTCACTACTGATTGATTCCACATGCAGTTACCCAAAGTGATACATGGCAGAACATCCATGTCAATATGAAATGTCTCAACTCAAAGTTTATTATTTAACTTAGACATAGCATAACAAAATAAAAGACACTATATTTATGAATCATGCACAACAAGGAGTCAATTACAGTAATTTCTACTGTATTTGACATTGAAATACCACATATGGCACAAAAATATTAACTGTAAAGTACATAATAAAACACTACGTAAGAACCACCTACTGCTGACTTCATTTTGTTAAATAAAGCTTGCTGCTTTTACTGTAACTAGTCACTGGCATATTGCCCAATTTATCAGTACCATTTGAGGCATACTTAAGATTCAATCTCCAGACACTGCTCATTAATTGATCAGATAAGCAGACTTAAAGACATCTAATCTTCAGTTAAAAGAACTCAAACGCCTATATTCATTGAAAATTTGTCCTTCAATATGTGTGGTATTGACAGTACTAAAAATCGTTTACAGGAAACAAGAAGACACTAAGGGGTTTTATATACCCAAAACATTTTCTTTCTTGTGAATACTTGTTAAAAAACCCTTTATTCCTAGCTAACCAGTACTTTATCTAAAATGTAAGGAAAATACAAGCTTCAAAAATAGGAAGGAAAAAATAGCATGAAGTTTTTTTCCACACCATCTAATTTAGTTTCTCCAAAAACTATGATTAAAAAAGCTACATCACAGCAAATTAAAACACCAATTCACTGTTTGCCATTTACATTGAACTTGAGTATTTAAATATTCAAATAGGTAAGAAAGTCAACTTCAAACGCAGCAGACAAATGTCACACAGTGAACTGAGACTAAAAAGACACTCCATCTTAAACCAACCCAAAATATAAGCTTGCGAGACTAAATTTTCTCTTGAACAAGCACCATTAAATCACTTCCTAAAAGGACCAGACTCACACACAATGCTCTGGATGCAAGATAGCATCAAGACTCCATTAAGCTTGATTGATTTAACAGCTTTTATTTCTGCTGCCCAAAAAATCTCAACTGTAGAGAACAGTGCTGATTTTTACAGCATTTTTCTCACTCCTCTTTTTTGCTTTTTAAATTTAGGGGATGGGGAATTACAGGAAATAGGCACAAAGACCAAGTGGAAAGGGATCTCAAGCATGCATAACACTTTCCTGATTAGTGCCAACAATAGAGGCAGAGCCAATACATTTGAGAAGTCTATTTTCACAGAATGAATTTCAGTGAACAGACATCCTTGCTAATAACGTTTTACAGCTCAATCACTCACTTTGTGTCACAGGACATGAGATCTATTGCTTTCTATTTAATTAATGTAAAAGGTAAAACAGTTCTAAATTTTCAAAGGACGTACCTATTGGGACTACCCAATAAGCAAATGCATCAATAATAAGCATTTAAGCAAGTGCTGTACATGCAATATGTATTTACTGACTACCAATAAATATATATCAATATGGGTAACTTTGCTCTAAATTAAGACATGGACTTCAGTGACACTGGATATGAAAGTTTTAATCAAATGTGGCAGATTTAACTTGACACCCCAAGAAAGTTTTAGCTTGTAAGCACTGTCTATTTAGGTAGTGAGATGGGCCAGGTATGATAGAGAGAAGTTGCCTTAAAATTAACCACATGTATTTTAAAGCTGCATTCAATAGGTGTAATTTAAGTATCTCTTGTTAGAGCTATAAAACTAAGACAGCTACTATTCAATTAAACTTAAATGCTTTTCACTTCATTCAGTGACTGAATGTTGTATCGTTGAAGTTTACACAGCTTGTTAAAACTCATTCATGGTTAATTATTCTTAACAGACTTAAGTTCTTACCCAATGCTGATACACTGATGGATTCGGCAAAAGGTCTCAAATATAAAGAGACGAGCATTCTCAATGAAGTCCTCAAGACATGCCACTAAGAAGAAATCATTCACAAGCACCTGTAAGTATAAGAAAAAAGGGAACTCTTAAGAAAAAACATGGAAGGGGTAATTTACTGGTAGACACCATCAATCAGCAAGATCAGGGGGAAATCCATCTAAAAACAGTTGTTGGTGTGTTTAAAGATGTGGAGAAGCAGCTACCAACTTGGCAGAAATGTTCACTGCTCAGCCACTTGCTCAATTAGAACACGATCACTGAGGTATGACTCTAGAAGGGGACAACTGACTGCTGCTATAACCATATTGAAGATCCCTCCAATACATAAATTTTAACTCCCCTCTCATATTGCAGAATTCTTCTCTCACTCAGCAATTTGATCAGCATTCTCCTTACCAGACAAACCAGCTTATGTAGTAGTGCAAATGTGCCTACAGAGTTCACGTTACTACAGAGGGCTGGTGGTCCTGTAAAGATTATTAGCTTTTGATTTACCCACTTTGGTAACTAATACTAATTAAAGGAAAGCCAAACGACAGGCTGTAAGAATTGGCACTAATGTGCAACTATTAGAGACAGTAACTTGTATACTAGGCAATCCAAATGTCAATTATCTTAAACCATTTGGAGTAGATGAGCTTCCAAGATTATGTATTTCACATCGCTTTTCTTCAAGCACTTTTCAAGCACTAAATGGAAAAGCTGAAGTGCAGCCAAATGATTACCTATTCACTTCTTGTTCTAGAACTTCTTAAATGTAATTTTAAAGCTATAAACAAGACTTACTGTGAAGGATAGTATTACAAAAATGAGTTGCCTAAAAAAAGCCAACTCAGAAAAACCAACCCTCCCTCCCTCAGATCCCGTAACATAAAGGTCTTCAGAAAAAAAATTGGCATTAGAATCAAACATCACTTCACATAAATAAGATGGACATTTTAAAGACCTCTCAAATTTACAAGGAAGAAAGCCTCCCCATAAGCATTATTAAACTTACTGTTTCACACTCCCTCAGCTTCTTCTGCGCACCATCAAAATCAAAATTAACATACAAGCATTCCACAAATTCTGTGATAGGGTCCCTGTACGTGTAGGACTCCTTTAAAAAAGTTAGGATCAACATTAGAAATCAAGGTCAGGTTTACTCAACCAATCCTTATATTCTTCAAACAAAATTTGATATTAACTTCCTAATTCCTCTTATAAAAGCTGAATAAACATGCTCTTTTCTTCACGACTTGTATGGCTACAACCAGAAGTGAAGCTTCACCTTCAGCACTTACCACTATAATCCTTGGGTTAGAAAAGTGTCAGAGACTAGAGCTGGTTCTGAATCAGACTTAAACATTTCATAAAATACGGTAAAACCTATGTTCTTCCTAAATTCTGATCTCAAAGATTAGTCCAACACCAAATCCTTTATACTTCAAATTGAATAATTATTCAATTTACAGTGACACAGCTAAAGCACAGTACAGCTAGTAAAGTGCTTGAATTTATTTTGACATTATAGAAGTTACCCTTCTTAATTACAAGGCAGGAACATCACTAGGTATACATATACACCTTAAGAGTACTAAGAAATACATCTCATATCAGGTATATAAAAATCAGAGTTAACACTTACTCTGCTAAAAAGTTTGCTCCCATCTTTTCTGTAAGCCTACTTGAAGTATTGAAAGACCTAAGAAAACACAAGCTAATTCAGTCCTTACCTGCTGAATAACTTTGACTAGATCTTTCAGCACTTGTCTACGTTTTCGAACATCCTTATTTGTTATGACTGCAGTAGTTAGATATCTGAGGATGTGTGGACACATTGTCTGAATTGCATTGAGATACCTAGGGGAAAAAAAAAAAAAAATCAGTAAAAGTAACTTGGATTAAGCTTAGATAGTGCAATTTTTGCATCAAAGCAATACACGTAATAAATAAATACTGTCTTGTATAAAATATGCAATTACTTCAAATACAAAAGTGATTTATTTTTGTTAACCTCATAATCATCTTTCTCAAAGGAGGGAGGCAAACAAGGAGAAGGCGGCGGTGCATTAGAGCAGAAAGAACAGGGGGTAGCACTGCAGAAGTAGTGTCCAGAACTAAACGTTCAGAACAACCTTGCAAGCAAAAGGAGGCAAAAAGCCCACTACTAATAAACAGTCTACTAGGATCATCATACAAAGAAAACTGCCTTTATTATAATTCTCCTGTTCTAATACATTACTGTCCACCAAGTGCTAAGAGTTGAATTTAACAGTTCTAGACTTCTAGAAGTCAGCCCTCTTGAGCAGCTAGTGTTTCAATTTTCATTTTTATTCTCGTATTTTCCTCCAGAACCAGTCCTAAATAGGTTTTGCAAAATCAAAACAGAACAGCATCTTCCCCTCCATCCCTAAAAAAAATGCAGTGGGAGTTCAAAATCTAGCAAAATCAGTTGGTGCATCCCTGCCAAGCAGCAGAAAAAAGAGCCAATTCTTCCTGCTTCATCAGTCCTCCTCCCCAAAGGGGAAGTGTAATTATGAAGAAAAGCAGACCAGATACCAAAAAAAAAAAAAAAAAAAGGCTTCAATACCAAAAAAGTTAGTGTTACTATCATTAGAACTTCTGAAACAATGACAGGCTCAGGGCTAAAAAAAAAAAAACCAACAAGGTTGCATATTCCTTCTATTTTATTTGAAGACCAAATATAACACAACACAACTTACTGTGGTTGATAGAGGAAAAGGTCAATGATATTGTCTCTCCCTTTAGGATGATTAAAAAACACAAACAAAGACCAGTGGATGAGCCATGTTCTTTGCTGGAGAGACTGTAGGGGAGAGCTGACAGACTAAAAGAAAATAGAACATTGGTTGAAGTTAAATACAACACAGGAAGTTTGTGCAAATACAACATACATAAAACCAAGCGTTCAAAAACTGGCAATATTCTACTAAAGCTTGAATATTAACATCTCTAACCTCTTGCCTGACTAAAGTGACCAAGATTTTACTTACATTATTATCTATTGTCTCCTTCAGTCTTGTGAGATCTTCCATAGCTGCATCCCAATTCTGCATCAGAATTTCAGATGCCAGTTTTCCCCACAGAGAACTCAAAGCATTTCTGTCTGTTGCTGGAACCTATTTCCAATAACAGCAAATTCACACTCTCAGAATACTTTTATTTACTTCAATATGAAAAATACTTTCTGGAAGTATTTCTCAGTTAAAAAATGTCAAGTTCACAGGGTTGTATTTTCTCAAGTGAGGTACATTACTAAGAAAGCAATTTAGATATAGCAGAAAACAGATACAAGGTTTCAGGAGTAGAAAGTAGAAGACCCTGTCAAAGTTAAGAAAAAGCTCCAAGCTGTTACACGTTAAGTTTAAAAGAAAATGAAACACATAAGCAATAGATGACAGTAATTCCAGTTTCTTTTAAACACATCATATAATAATGTTTTTAAACTGCTGGAACAAGGTTACTCCAAAGCAGGTTCTAGAGAACTTATAATAGTAGGTAACCACATTAAAAAAGCTAGAACTCAGTGTTCCTTCTGCTAATGCTATGCCAAAACGCATACTTACAGAAACATCCAATAAAACTGCAACTTTGCAGTATTGAATCCATTTCCTGGAAAACCATGTCATTTTAGTTTTACATAGGAATGAGTTATACTAGGTCATTCTCAGTGTCAAATTCTCAGATCTATTTCTATGTAGATCTTTCATACGTTATTTTTCATCAAACACAACTTTAAACCCATCAGAATTAGCAACAAAAGTCCTATATCACGCTACTGGCAGCACAAAAACAGTACTTCACTTTCTAAAAATCAGTTATCTGACATAAAACAATACTAAGCCCAGAATTAAAGCCCAGAATTGAAGACAGCTACGAATAAGCCTTTATGGAATACAACACTCCAAACTCATACAGAAGAACTCAGCTTTGCCTTTGCTATCAATATTGAGACTAAGATTTCACCTTATTCCTATTTTAAAGATAGATTTCCCAGTTATGCGCCTTTAATTACAGTCAATTACAGGAATTATTTACTCTGGCAGCACAACTATAAGTTTTTTTTAAACATCAAGAGAAATCATACAGCAAGAGAAAACCCTCAACATACAAAGGACTATGCATTTTCAGCCATTGCTCCACGTATCTGTGAGATACACAGTTTAGAAACCATCACCTTCAAGCAAAGGTGCCAATTTCTCAGATTCTTTTGGTTGAGGACATTCATATGCACAGCGCTGGCTTCAAATCACGTTATTTTGTTATTCACAATAACTGCTTTCAGATACTGCAGCTGTTCTAGATACAGTACCTGGATTTTCAAGTAGCTAATAACAAATGAAAATTTAAGGTAAAGTATCACATTCACTGATCACCAACATTAAATTGACTGCGTTGATATGCTTAAAAGACTATAATCTTCACTGTCAAAATGCACACCCACCATTAACAAATTATATGAATTACAACAAAATTAGTTACTTCAGGGACTATGGATCTGGTTCTACAATTAATTTTGGCTATCTACATTCCTTACTGTACTTGTAGACCTGCCATGAAATTTGAGAGAAGACAAATTAGATTTCAGATAAGAAGCTGGCAGATCACTACCAATCACATCCAATCTACCTGCAAGCTTTTCACTACTACTGTCTATATTTGAGCAAAGTATTAGTTTTGCTGGTTTTCATTTTGTCTATGACTTTATTTTCCAGGATATATTTACAGTAAAGAAAGAAGTACTGCACAATTAAGTGTTATCATAAGCTCCACAAATCTAAAGGACAGTTGTGATTTCAGTACAACAATTGCAGCATTTCTGGACAATGGACAGAAATGATTATTATTTTCAACTTTCTTTGGACAATTGTTTCAAAAGAAGCTTAAAAGAATTGTATTTTAAGAATATAGGCAACTTATTGGTCTACACATATCATCTGAAAATAAACACCAAAACAAGTCTCAAAAAAGCAAATATACAAAACTCACCAGAACCCTGAAGAAGTAGAGATATTCTGCAGCTCCCGAGTAATTACCACACTCATACTGGAATTTTGCATACCTGTAGAGTGTATCTAGGTACTCCTGCCTAAACTGGAAAGGGATAGAAAGAAATACTTTCCTTCACTAGGAAATATGCCGGAACAAGCCAATTTTAATAATAAGTCTTTGAAGTTTTTAGGTTCATTGAAAGGCACTGGTTATAGGAAAGATAAAATAAGACTAGTACACTCATAAGCCATCTCCATTTATGGTATTACACCAATACCACAGATGAAATTTATTGCATAGCACATTTTAGTTACATTTCAGTTACATTAAGCTCCAGCTCCACCTATGTTTGGATAAAAAAAAATAAGTTTGAAGGTATTCAAATAAAGTATTTCAGCATTAGAAATACTATTAGCTACCTTGACAGGAGACAGGACAAAATGTTAACACACAATTGCATAGAGCTCCCGACTGTGGAGGAGGCTGGATGGACATGCATTTGTTTGAGCACAGCTCTAAATAAGAATAAAAACACTTACACCATGCTTCTCAGCTAAATAGTCAAACAGCATCCGACCGTCCCTATAACAAAAAGAAAACCAATTGTCACCACACAACATGCTGCAATCCTCAGCAGTAAAATACCTAAATAGGACAAATTTAAAATTACACTCGTACACTTGCTGTGGAAAAGCAAGTGCAGAAGTAGTGAGCCAACTACTGCTGAAGTAGTTTCAAAATCTCAAAACCATAATATTTTACATAAAGCCATCTGCAACAATAACCTGAGATAAAAAACGAGAAAGTACTGTTTTCAATTCGATGACATCTTTAGCTTTCAGTACGGAAGTTAAATTCTGAAACAGAGGTACTCTCACATTCCAATTCCACAGCAGTTACTCTAGCCAAGGTGTTTGAATTCAACAGCAGACAGGAAAAAAAATTAGCAAAGACCAAATTAATATAGAATTAGAAAGGAAATTTATCCCACTGTTAGCACTGGAACACAGCTGTTAGCAAGAATACCTCAACTCCAAATGTGTGCAGAATAAAAAAATAGAATTTACTAAGTATGATTATTTTTATAAGTAATTAATTATCACACTTCTGAAGCTTTAATTCAACAAAGGGAGTAAAGAACAAACAGTATAACCTAGATCAAAGAGAAGTCAAAATCTCCAGTAGGCAAGTATGAAATTATCTACCACCAGTAAGTCTCCCATTAATAACCACAAGTATTCAGACATTTATAACAACAGTTAATTTCCTGAATAATTTTTTTAATCCTGTCTCTGCAATAGATCTTGATCAGCAATTTGAGTGAAATTTTAGCACAAAAGCTTTTCAATGTAGTAAGAATTTCATACAAGCTCTGCTGCAATCCTCTGGCAACAAATGCATTCACACATAGATGAACACATTCATAAATGAAAAGTACATTGTTTACCACTTTGATTGTATGGACTACCTTTCTACAATACAGAAAAAAATTATGAAATTTTTCTATATTCCCGAGCCTCTCATCCCCCTCAGCATGCTTCTGTAACTGTAGCTACACTATTCTACATCTCCTTTGTACATTCACACTTCATGTGGTAAAACTTACTTGGATAACATACAGAGCTATAATATTAGCTAGAACATATACCAAACATTTAATTGAAGAGGAAAACATCAAGCTACAAATTCTTCTTGAGACAAAAATAAAGTAAAAACACATGCAGTGGAAAATTTCCCTATTTACTCCTGGGTTCAACTAACTGCAAAGCTGGGAATTTGCTTAATTAGAACTTGCAAGTTCTATTTATGGTGCAAGATTCTACAAAGAAATGGCCCATTGCTAAGGTCGCCAAGAACATTCTACTGCCTCCACAAGCACTACTGTGGACTCTCGATTTCATGGGTTTCTTCAGTGGATGAGGAATACAAAGTATTTCTCTACAATTTTAACCTTAATACCCTCCAAAAGATGTACAAAAAAAGTTAATATTTTGGCTAACTCCTGAACCACCTTCCACACTGAAAGTTTCCTTTACACATCACCTTAGAGATTTTTACAGACTCCAATGTTTCAAACATGTTTCACGGATCAAAAGCCCTGATACAACACAGCTGATTCCCCATCACAAGGAGAAATTCATAGAGTCAAAGAATGAAAAGTTGCTTTCTGCTGGCCAAAGCATTCTGCTACTCAGGTCTAGATGGATTAATACCTTTCAGGGCGATTCTCATTATTACTGGACTAGAACTTCTGTTAAGCCAAGAACCAAACCCAGTATATTACTGCGCTGTGAAGTTTTCAGAAATTTTGCAAAAAAGAAAAAACAAAACACCACCACCAAAACAACATATCAGTTCTGAAACAAAGCTTGCTGCATATTAGTAAGGCTATAATATTACAGCATTAGGTCATATTCCATGTGGGTTTAACCTGAATTGTTTCAGTCCACACTTTCCCTTAAAAAACAAATCCAAAACCCACCTCAGTTGTGATTTCACTGCACTGAATGATGACTTACTTGCCTTCATTCATCAGATCAGAAGTGTCTTATGCACAGAAAGTAAAAGCACTGGAAAGTGTAAGCTGTGTCCAGGGATTTCAATTACCTGACCACAAGCACCACAAACGTTATGCTAGAAATAAGAACATCTGTCTTTGCAGCTGCTATACAAAGAGCATTCTTACCATCAACACCTAAAAAGTATTAACAAGCCACCCAGACAAATCACAGTAGAGATTACCTAGTGGACTGCATTTGTCTTGTAGTCTCTGGATCCTCAAACATCTTGACAATAGGTTCAGTTTCAGCTTGAAGTTGCTTCAGCTGTGCAACAACAGTTGTTCTCTTCTCACGCAAAGCTAAATATACAAAAAGGATTTTAGTATAATACCTTAAGTTTTAACAGATGCCAACCTCCTGTCATTACACAGTACTGACAGCAGGTATGAACGTGCCTTTCCAGTTCCTACACTGCTTGAACTCCCAGTAAAGTCACCAGACACATCTAACAAATCATGAAAAGCTTCTGACATTTGGTTCCTTTCCTCCTGTTAGTTCTAACTCTCCTCCTGGAATTCTAACCAGGACAATAAAAAGCAGGTATAAGAGGAGCAGCCTGTACTAGACAAAATAGTTTCTGCCATAGTGGAAGCTTGAAGATATCTTTTAAGCAAGTCCACTTATTCCAAATAAACTTGGAAAAATGTAAAAAGTGTTATGATACCAATAAGATGCATTTTCTTCTAACTGACCAGGTTCTTAAAGCACATTTTTAGAACAATGAACTGAAAATTGACAGGAATTTAAAGCCATTTAGTATGAAAAACTATTTGGAAAATTATGTATGGTTACAACATTAAATCTTTCAAGGGAAATAGTTAGGAAATAGAACTTAACAGCCTTACAGACCCAAACCTCCTCACCAAGTGCTACCAGTGCAATAAAATGAACACTGAAATACAGAAAACACCATGTGCTTAGAAAAAGCCCAAGAATAAAACAGTGGTATCCTGAGCCTGGCTATACAAGCCAGCAAACACAGGAACAGATAAATTTAGATCAAATACCAGGAGAGAAGTATCCAAGGAGCCACCAAAGTGAGCCACACACCAGTGCCACAGTGAACCTGAAAGACACTTCAGTTGCGATATGCCTATGTAGGTGAGTAAGATGATAATAAGCAGCTGAAATCTAAGAACGACTTGCCTGACAGGAAGTGTTCCAACAAGGAGAAACTATCTCCAGCTTCAGATGAATCTCCAGATTATTGAAGAGGAAGGGAAAAACAAATGGAAGAAAAACCACTCAGCTTACTTACTACAAACAGGAAAATATTTTCCTGCAACATCTCCTGGGTGTGTAGTTGTAAGTTGATCCCACTGAAGACAAGATAAAAGTAACTATGAATTGTACAAAGGTGTTTCTAAATGCTGGAGTGTAAGTGAACTTTGAGTACTTAAAACGGAAGTCTTATAAGCAAAAACTCCAAAACTCTAAATAAACCAGAAATTTCAGAGATGGCCTGTCTGCACTTACATCCTGCTAAGTGCTGATGCATATCTAGGAGCTAGTTAAGATCTCTTCACAGAAAGTGGTACAAGCAAGTACCCTGAACAACTGATTCTGCTCACATTAATTTTATACTGTGGAATAAAATCCACAGATCAAATGACTCATCAAAAAATCCTTCATAATGTTGACAATGTCTTAGAGATGTATTCGAGAAAAGGACATGAAGCGCATTTCAAATGTAGAAATTCTACATTTACCTATATGAAGGTAAAAGATGGGAAAGTGAGTATTCAAAGCATAGGGCCAGGAAGGAGAAAAAATTGACAAATCAGAAAGCCAATCCAGAGAAAAATAGTAGCAATAGGTAAAAACCTCTAAAGAGACCCACACAGGACAAAAATCAGCAGAAGCAAGATTGCTCATTTTCTTCCCCTCCCCAAACACTCCTATGACAGAAATTTAAGAAAACAGGACCACAGAGAAGATAATATTAACTTCATTCATTATAATACTAAATGTCAGATTAATGCGATTATGTGAAGCAGAGAACTCCCTTTAACATACTAGACACACTGAAGAAAAAGTTTAGTTAATCCAATTCGTTGTACAGCACGGTTTGACAGACTATAGAAAAGCACAGCTCTCTTAGGCTATACATTTGAAGTCCTTGAAATTACCAAAATCACACTGAAATAATTCAGACATCACCCAAACACCCAAAATAACAGGCCAATAAACCCAAATTTCCCTGAATTAGGGGACTGTACTTGTTTCAGTACTGCATATATATTTAAAATATAGGTGAAACAAAATTCTAGGCTTGGAGTACAAGAAGCACCACATCTTTATTACTTTAGACAGAAAGACTACAAGAAAAATGTTACTTCTAAATTAAAAACTTACCATGTGGAATTTCATCGGAATAAAGATTTTTGTATACATCCATAGCAAAATCCACCATGTTGGTATCACTAAGGAGATCCAGTTTTCCCTGGAGTAACTCCTTTTCATTGTATATCTGAAACAAGAAATATTTCTTTGAATACTATTAAAAGGTTTTCAACTCACATGTAGTTACTTAGTTAAAATCAGACAAAAATTCATCAAACGTTAAGATCTCACAGTTGTATTATTTACTGTGCTTAGCATACCGCCTCCCTCCATTTTTGGTCTTTCCAGAGTAACAGCAGCTTCCCAATATTTATGAATGCAGACAATTTAAATACTAGCTAGAAGACAAAGGAATAGTAATTGAAGGTATTACTTATCAGTAATTCCTACTACAATTCATGGGGAAAAAATCATGAAAAATATCAAGAAATTTCATATAGATACAAACATATTTAAAAGCTCTAAAATCTTGCACAGATTTTCTTTTATAAATAATACGTTGCACTAAACAACTTGAACAGTGCAGACCAGTCCCCCCTCTCAGAGGGGACATTCAAGATTAAGCTTTAAATGTGCGCTAAAAGTAAATTATAAGCATGCTGTTAAGTGTGTAGCATAAGAGCAAATTCAGTTTAGCTAGTGTAATCCCGTATTTCTCTAAAACTTGTCAAACTGCTTTTCAGAGTTCCTGCCCCATAATTTAGTCATGAGATGTGAAATGTTATTGGGTTTTCAGGATGAAGGTGAGGGCCTAAACCATTTCATTAAAAAACACATTTGTGTGTAGGCTGTATTACACTTCACCACATTTACAGACACAACAGATACAGAACCTGCAAAAGATCTATTCAGCTCTGGAAACTGTGTGGTTTGAGATTAACACACATAATTTTCTTAATTTGCAACGCCAAAATACTAAAAATGCTTTCAAGACAACAGGTATCAAGCAAAGTCCATACACTAGATACAGAAATCCAGTTAATTATAAATTCAATGTCTACACGATTTTACACATTGCGTTTCCATTTTTAAATGGATCACGTGAACGCTTCAGATAGCTTGAATTGAGAGTTTACTCTAGGCACCTCAACCATAACTAGTCCCTTCGCAGTTATCAAATAGGACACCGACGACGAGCAAACCTAGAACGCATTTATACTTGGTTTAACCACAGATTCGGGATAATAGCAGTTTAAAACTAAAGTTAATAAAAAACATTGCCGCTGCTGATGCAACGCTTCCCTCCTTCCCCAGCAGCTCCATGGCTGAGAGGCTGCCGGGGTAGGGAAGAGGAGCGCCGAGAGGCCGCAGGGCCAAGCAGAGCGGCCTCACGCCGCCGAGAAGGCGACAGGACCGCGGCTGAGAGGGAGAGCTTTTACTTTTCCCTCCCACGAATATAAGAAAAGAAACCTCGCCAAGGCCCGCGAAAAGAAGGGGCAAGATGCAGCAGGCCCAGGGAGCTGGACTGCGGGCGAGACGGATGACACAGGCCTCCTCCCGGACGCGGACCAGTTCTTTTCCCTCACAGAGGAAGGCCCTCGCGTCTCGTCCTCCCCACACGCGGCGCGGAAGCCCCGAGCTCCTCCCTCAGGAAGGGAGCTCCGAGCGGCCTCAAGGATCAGGCCCAAGCAGCACCGCCTGCTCCTTTCCCCAGCCACCAGGCTCCCTCGCCTCCGGGCCCGCCACGTACCTCCTTGACGGAGAGGAACTCCAGCAACGGGAAGACCAAATGCCGGTCCAAGAAGTGAGCGATCTTGGTAGTCAGGTCGTACTCCGCCATCTTGGCGACGGGGAACGAAAAGAAAGAGGCGGGGCCTGTTATCAGCCCTGCGCCTGCGCCGCGCCTGCGCGACACCGCCCGGCACCGCCCGGCAAAGGCCCGCTGAACGGGGCGGTGGCGGCGGGCGCCTGCGTGGTGGAATGGTCGGCGCTGCGGTGTGGGGCCCTGGCCGGGGCTGAGGGATGTCGCTGTGTTGGTGTGGAGGGCATGATTAGTGTGGGTTCTGCAATGGGTTCAGTAAAGCACTTCTTGTTTGAGGTAGCAACAGAGGGTGGAGGGATCTCTAGTCCTACCCATCCCTCCATGGGGGTGAAAATGACAGTTAGTAGTCAAGGAGTTTGTGCCGTGTTGGTGGGATCAGCATAATAGAACTTGATTTCAGAAGTGGTGAAAAATTTCTCACTGAAAGGGTTGTTAAATATTGGAGCGGGCTGCCCAGGGAAGTGATGGAATCGCCATCCCTGGAAGTATTTTATGTCACTGAGGGACATGGTTTAATTTTGCCAGCATTGAATGGATAGTTGGACTCGATGACCTTAAAGGTCCCTTTCAACCTGGACAAATCTGATTCAAGTCTTTGAATTTCTAAAAGTGTTACAGAGTAGCTTTGAGACCTGAGCCCCGCCCCACCGCTTAGTGCTAGGAGTAGGACCTTGACTTAATTCAGTCTGGTAAAGGGAACTGAAGGGTTTATGAAGTGTTGGTCCACACTGACCATGGCTCTGTGCTTCATGACAGATAAGATGCAATAATAAAGCTGGGGAGCTGGTGGACAATGAGTTACAAGTGAGTGTGGGAACTTATTGTTGAGTTTAGCAACAGAAAGAAGAACCACAAATAATGATGAGAACTTCATTCTAGTGAGTCAAGCTTCATCTCTACACACAAAGCATGACTCAAGCTTTTGTTGCATGGAGGCTTTTTCCCCTGAGCACAGGAATAAATTATTTGCTTAGTGAATCATGTAACTACAGACTATGACAGCTACAGTAGCTGTTTATGCTGGAGACTGAATTAATAAAGTTTTAGAGTTGGCTGATATCTTTTAAATGTAAATGGGAAATGAGAGATAGGGGGGTTGTACATTTACTTAAACATTCATCACGCTACTAGTGATATCTTCTCTTCCTTAACAGAAAGATGTAAAGTCTTCCAAATTAAGGATGTGACAGGCTATTTTTTAGAGGTAAATGTTAAGACCAGATCAATGACTACAATGGTAGAACATGTCCTGTAAGGAGAAAAAATATTTCTGCAGGATGAATAAAGTCACTGGTGTGACTTTTATTAATACTTATATAAATCTGTGATGTGTGTGTAATTCTGTATATGCTCTTCTCATAACTTCAGCAGTGGAAAAAAATATAGTTTCAAGACAACCTTATATTTTCAATAGGGACTGTACATCTCATTTGCTTCAAGTGACATTTCTATGATACCTATATATTGCTAATGCCATGCATCATCTCTAATGGCGAAAGCTGTCCTCTGATTTAGTGAAAGATGTCCCTGCTTACTGCTGGTGGTTGGGCTAGAAGACCTTTAAAAGTCCCATCCAATTCAACTGATTCTGTAGTACTATAATACTTGCCCCATAGTGACTGTAGGTTTAACCAGACCCTGTGCAGAACTTCTCCCATAGTATAACTATGGGTTTAATCAGGCCCTGTTCAAACTCGCTATTGGTTGCTCCTCCTTTAAGGTAATTAGGTTACAGAGCTGCCGGCATAAAGCAGGCTGTGGACTTGCCAGTGGAAAGTGATCAGCAGTACAGAAGGCTACAGCTTCCAAGGCACTGTGCAGTGAATGATTCTATTTGATGAGTATCTGCAAGAAACAAATAATGAGTGAAAAGGTGTAAAGAACTATCTGGGGATAGCCCTTTAGCAGGAAGACTGTTAACAACAATACTGTGCCAAGAGGAACTGTCAGGACAGCCTTTGTACAGAGGACTACTGTTCTAAGTGTGTGTGACTGCTTTAGCTGTATAATTTTGGACATACTTACAAACCTAGTGGTGAAAATTGTGCTAAAATGCATTTAAGCTTTCACGGCAAAACAGTCGTAGCCATTCTTAACTGAATAACTGGAAATTTGAGTTTATTTTGAACTCTTGCACAAGCACCAAACCAAGGAATGATACAAGGCATAGTAACCTCTAGGCCAAATTTCACTTTTGATACAGAGCTGGCTTGGAGATGTAATGCTTTAACCTAGGGGAGTACTTCCTTTCTGGAAATTCACTCCACTGTACTTAAGATTCTTAAGTGCCTGTGTACTCAAGATTGCTGGTTTGGTAAATGAAATAAAAGCCATTTGGCTAGAATTTTCTAGAAAAATAACTTTGAAATATCAAGAGGAATGTATCTTGCTTGGGCTGAGTGTCTTGATTTCATGGTTCTTAAATAGTGGGGAAATATTGTCTAAAGGATTCCATTTACATAACTGGTTGTTATTTATCTTACTGTTAACACAGCAGTGGAATCCAACATTCCTTGAATTGTTAAAATTAAGAAATCAGTAGGAAATCATAGTAAAATATTTTTCTGTCTCACATTATTAGTAACTTCTTTCACATCCTTTGGCACAGAAGATATGATTAAAATTTTATGTAACTTTGTTGTTTTCATTTTGGTATTTCTCATTCAGAAGTGATATTTCTCTCTTTTTGCTTTGTTTATATCTGGAAAAAGATTTTCATTCCTGCATTCCATAAATATTCTTACACTTTTTAAAACAAAATATTTCTAAAATCAAGAATGTAACATCTACAAGAATTCACTGCTGTCAACTATTTCTGAATTGCAGTCAAATTTACACTAAGGTATCTCATAATTCAGACGAATCATCAGATAGTATGACTGTTGATATGCTGTTTAAAGTATCTGGGGAAAAAATGAGGAAACAACAGATCCCCAAATGGAAGTACCGTGATAAAACTTTATAAATATTTGATCCACTTTTTCTGGTGCAAAGGTACAATAGCCTGTCTAATGGAATGGTAGTTAAATTGCTGCATTTATTCTCTGTTTATCCTTGTGGAACTTGTAGGCTTTCCACACCTGAAACAATAGTCACATTAAAAAGTTAAGGGCATCCATGTTTACCTGATTGTACTTTACTGATGAGCAGTGTTAGGCTCTATACACACCTTTCATTATGACATTTTCTGCATTTTTTTCTGCATTATTATTTTATTTTTTCTGAATTTATGGAACTCTGCTGAGTTGCAAGGTTCACTAATAACTTGAATCAAGTATTTAAATAGAAGTCAGTAATTTCTAATAGATTTTCTCTCAACATTTCAACTAAATTTAGGCTATTGTAAAACAGGTAAATAGGATACTTTTTAAAATCTTCCTCTGCACAACTGTGATGGAGAACAAAGAAAGCAATGAAATTAGCAAGGAAATTATTATTTCATAAGGAAAGTGGTTTTATGCCTACATTCCACTTGTGGGGAAAATGTTCCCTTTCTCATAGCTTACAAATATAGGATACTTGTCATAGTAAAGGCTTGAGAGTTGAATCTCACACATGTAGATGTCTCTACTTAGTGGCACCCTCTTGAAAAATACATCATACAATATACTGTCACACAATTCTGTCAAAATTGTAATAGCAAGGACAACCATCTACCTTGTGGCTTTGAGCCTGTTCTTATTATGTTGATTTGCTTTTTTGTAGAGAATGAAGTATATCAAAGGAATGGAGGGAGAAAACTTACACAGAGACTCTTTATCTTTTCTTTCTTTCTTTCGTACAGCTTCCATTTTTTTTCCTTAAGATGATAAGAAAAGGTATGACAAAGTAAAATTTGATTTGAAAACAATGAGTGTTGCAAGCTTATCCAATTCGGTGCTTTCAAGAGAAATTTGAAAGGACTGTTAGAAGGCAAAACTAGATCTGGGAATTACAGAAGACTTCAGCGAGCTTAGTTGGATTGCTTAGGAATAAATGAGTTTGGCTCTGTAAGTATGACATAGTGTACTCTAAATATACAAAAGAAGGCAAAGGAAATTGTAAGTAAAGCTTTTTATCCCAGCGTATTGAAATCTGTGAGGAAGAACATAATTTAATCTCAAGTCTTCACTATTGGTGATGATGGATGACCATGAAAAAAAACAGCTTTGCTTTCCAATTCCAAGTTGTTCACAAGAGAGAGTTTTGGAGAAAAACCATTGGAGTTCAAGTATCCTTGAACTTGAGATCAGAGAAACAAATGAGGCTTTTCAAAATAGACATGTTCTAAAGTTATTTTTCAAAATAGCATTATACATTAAGATAGACAATAAATCATGTGTTAAGTAACTTGAATTTTTTTCTGCTTTGATTTATTTAAAAAAAAAAAAGATAAATAAAAGGGAGGGGGGTGAAAGGGAAATTTTCCCCATGGGAAATATTTTTAAATGCTATATCCCCAGGAAGTATTTGGGGAAACATAATAGGTTATTATGAAAAAGTTCTAATATATTAAGTGTACAACAACTTGCAGCAAGCATTAGCAGGCAGCTCTTACTGTATGTTCTTTCTGTGTCCTTGACTGTTGAATTCATCTGGATTCAGTTATGAAAAATTTGTGGAATAGTTGTACATGAAAATCTGATTTGAAGGTGATACAGATATTTAGATCACCAGGTTTTTTGAGCAAACATTTGATATCCATCTGAATTTGAGATAAGTCTGGTTGTAGCCATTAATTACATGGCCTCTAGTCCTCTTATGTGGTCTTTTTTTAATTGCAAATATATTTTTTGATTGTGACTATAGAAATCTACTCCCCTCTTCATTGTCTTAGCTTAAAATGTTTACCTCAAGATTTTAGTACTTTAAAATCTTTTAAAAATCTTTCTAGAGCATAGAAAATGGAGAGGATGCTTATTTCACAAAAGTTTTCAAATGGGTGCATTTCTTGAAACAGTCTTTTTCCAAGTAATGGAGAGTAAAATAATTTTTTATCATGTTAGATTGTACCTGTACTATTTTAGCAGCTTACAATGGATTAATTTGTTATGCTTTCTTTTTTATTATAAATGTTTTGTTAGTAGTTTATTTAGTACTGCATTAATTTATTTATTTAGTAACTGTATTATTTAAATCTAGTTCTGAATCCTAAATACAGGATTTTAAAGTGCCTAAGCATAAGTAGTCCCCAAATTCGAATGCTATGCATGTCTGGCTTGCTCTTTAGGTTCATTAGAAGCCAGTCAGCTCGAATTAGGAGCTCTTTAAACATTGCACAAAGTTCTTAAAGTCCTAATAACTGGCATACAAATAGATAGCTCAATCCTACAAGAAGTGAATGCTAAAGTAAGCTGCCCCAAGAACACGAGAGAAAAAAACTGGGAAAAGAGATGAATGCTTGAATCATATTCCGTCTTTTCTGGGTTCGCAATCAATAGCTTTAAAATCACATTGTGGGATTCATGAAAAACTTAAAATGCATCAGAAAAAACAGTTTAGACTTGGAAACAGTTGGAAGAGGCTTTATCTTGTCTGTACTTCCTCTACTTTTCCCACCCACAATTTTTTTCATAAACCAGCTCACCTTGTTTCCTGGCCTGGGGTGCCATTTGGCTCATTTAACTTACCAGAAGGATGAGGTACCATTGTCTGTCAGCAAGACAAAAATTAAAGAGAAACCTGTGGTTGTTGTCTGGGCAAGTGGACATGGTAGATGTGGCAAGTAAGTTCAGAAGAATGTTCCCCTACACAAACTGTAAGTATTGCTGTGAGCAAATTTTCTGAACATTGGCCTCAGGTATTTTAACAAGAGCTTACCATTAAGAACAGGGGTAACTTTAAAGTAGATGGTTCTGTGGCAGCTGCATTTTTTCATGCATTTGGTGATGAAATAATTTGCCATTTCTCAGGATTGTTTGTTAACCACTCTACTGTCAGCCTTCCTTGATCATTAGGGTCTAGGCAAGCCCAAGGTTGGTATGTTGGAGATCACAGCCTTATACCAATTCTCCTGTCCCTTTCCAATATGGGACGGGACTGGGACTAGCAAGCCTTGTCCTGCCTGCTTGCAGTGTCTTCACAGAAGTCCATAGCTTGGGAAAGAGTTGTGGTGAATACTTGCAGGTAGTGCTGGATGCCTTTGCTGTGGGAGCTCGCTGGGGTGTATGCCATGGATTTAAGTGCAATCGAGAAACATCATATAAGCATACTGTATAAATACAGGCAGGATATTTCACCTTTGGATGGCTGTACTGTACCTATCTTCAGGAGGTTGTGATTACAGTCACAGTCATCAGGGTAAATCCTATTAAAAAGTTATATTCAATTAGTCTAATACATCCATGGCTTTCTCCTTCAGCATGAAACCGACAACATTTGTTCAGGAAGGATGGGACTTAGATATAAGGTATTGGCCTGTAATGTTCATGGACAAGGGAGAGTAACCAACAGCCTAGAGTGGATCTGGGTACTTGCATTTATTCAAGAACGATCGAGATGACAGCTTTTACTCTAGATTGTCTCACTCAAGCTCACACTCCTCCAGCATTATGTTCAGTATGTCTCGGCTTTCCTTTCCAGCAGGAAGGTCACTTACTAGTCCAGGATACTAAAGACAAAGTCATGCTGGATTGTGGTGTGCCACTGCTCACAAGCAAGATCCCTGAGCACCCCCTGGCAGTTGTTTCCTCACATAACCCCTTATCTCCAGGATCTTTCCTCCAGCTGGGATTTTTACCACCTTCTTTCCAGACTCCTTTCTTCTCTCCAAAGCCTTGTCTTTTTATTTCAAGGAACCCTTCTTTGAGGCCCCTGGCCTCCCATTTTCTCAAGTAGTCTATGTGTAGAAACACAATGCATGATCAGCCTCCTAATTGGGGGTTCTGTCTCTGTGCTAATTGGAAGAGTTAGGATATGCCATTCTTCAGTTGCAGTTTTATCAAAATTTATAGCTAGACTGTACTGGTTGCCAGAGAAAGCATCACTCATCCTGACAGTTCAAAAGTTCAGGTTTGGATATTCCACAGGTATATATCACTTGCCAGATAGTATTTGAACTTTTAAAATATTTTTTTCAGCAGCAATAATGCACCAAAGAACTCTGAAAATATAAAAAGAAACCATTGCTGTTCTCAGGCTTTGTTCATGGGAAGTGGACTGAGTCGCCATGCTAACTACAAGAAAAACATTCCAGTCTTACAGTGTTCTCTCTACTCATCTCAAATTAACTTCTCCAGGAGGGATAACATTTTGGGCGCATTTGTTGAGGAGGAAAATTGAGGCAGGGAGATGATAAAGACTTACTCAGAGCTAGCACAATAGATTGGTGGCAGGACCAGGGAAAGAGGAAAAGATCTGACCTCAGTCTGGTCTCTTGCAGTACTTAATTGTTGTAGGGGCCTCCAGTCGGTAATGAGTCTAAGACAGTGGAAAGCAGAATTTCTCACGGGGGCGGGGGTTGTGGTGAAGATGTTCATTTCTCTTCTTTTGTTTGAGAGCTGTCTTTGAAGGCATTGTTCTTCCACAGCTGCAGTAGCCTACATTCATTGTGATAATTGTGGGACAATATGTAGAATGGATGATTGATACATGAGATAAAGTTGTGTAAGAATATTACTAGAAGATCATATGGAGATAATAAATTATGCAAAGGCAGCTCAGAGAAATAATCTAAGGACAATTTGTGGGGTACAATGTGGGAGATGGCACGACAGATCAAAATAGGAATAAAAATGGGTAAGAGAAACAAATAGAACATAGGCTGGAACAAGTCACATTACATTACAAGTCACAGACATGAGTTGAAGTATAACAAACATGTAGGGCAGAAAAAACACAGTAAGTAGCTCATGGACAGAAAAGGAAACAAATTGTGTATCCATGAAGAGCTCTGTTCTTCCCATACACCCTCTCATCTTTCTTCTATAGGAACTCTTAGTGCATTGTTTTCCTTTATTAGGGAATCCAGGTGTGTATGGTCTAGATATTTAGAACAGGGCTGAGAGGTACCACAGAGCTTGAAGAACAGTCTGGACATGTCCAAAGAGGCAGAAAGATGCAACAGTAGGGATTGCTGCCTTGCAAAATGTGAGATGAACCGAATGCATTTGAAGCAGAGCACATATGGGTCAGAGGTACTCTCCTGCACTCCTGAAGATTGTAGGATATTAACAGTAAGCATGCAACGTTTGGGTTTGGTTGTTTGTGGGTTTTTTTGTTTTGTTTGGATTTTTTGGAGATACACTACATAAATTTGTTGCCAGCTCTGTGCTAGTGTTCATGAGACCCAGGTATTCTCAGTGTTCTCCAGTTCTTTCTTTTTTGTTTTTGATCATTTGCATTGAATGGTCTGGAGAGTTTGAACTCACAGCAAATTTTGTTCTAATTGCATCTTGAAGATTTTGTAACAAGAAGTAGATGAAGAAAGGGAAGATGCAGCCTGCAGTGAGGAGAAATTCTTACTACTAAAGGAGAATCTGAAGTGAAGATACTAACTTGTTAGCATCCATCTGCTCAAGGTTTTTAGCAGATACCACAGTAAATATGGCTGCTTTCAGAACAAGCTGTAGAAGATGAATGGTATAGACAATCCTGTGAAATTACCACATTCACCCTGTGGCTGTGAGCTTCTCTCTGCTTTAACAATAAAGGGAGATTAGCTACTGACTTAGATGCTGTGATTGCTTTTCTCCTGCTATGTATTGGCTCAGAATCCCCATTCTAAATGCAGCCTCAGCCAGGAGAAGCTGACTTTTCTTTTTCACTGCTGTACGCATAATGTAATATCGATCTGTACAATTTATATTAGTGTTTTCAGTTAACAGAATATAATGTCTTAGATCTCAGTGATTATTCCCTTCTTGCCTAAAAAGACTGGTATTTCTAAGTGTCTGATATCATATCCTTGTAGGCTGGACTCCTGTGGTATGATATAATCATAAGGAGTTTGAGCCAAATATGTTGAAGGCAGTGGGAAGGATCAACTGATTTCAGTGGATTTTAGAGAGTTCGAAACAAATATGAGATTTGGACCAGAGCATAATCGTATAATATTATTGCCTGCAGCAGCACAGCCTTTTCCCTACATTTTCCCCACTATACTAAATCACCTTAAGATATTTTTAAATATTTTCAATTTTTCTTTCCCCTCCCAAAATACTGGAAACATTTTAGTTGCTTGTGCTAATCATTTGCAAGATTATTATCTCAGAAATACAGGCATCATGAGCTACATACAGGCACAGAATATTGCAGAACTGTGATGAGTTGGAGTTGCTGAAGCAACAGTTATTCGTGATGTGTTACATTTCATCCCACGGGGAGGCTGTGTGTGGGTTTTGTGTTTTGGTTTTTGTAGTTGATTTTTTTCCTCTGGGCTATTAGTCCCTGAAAAATGGAAGTGCTGATATAATCTGAAATAGTATTTCCTGAAGGGCCACATTAGAGCAATATTCAAGGAGTCCTAATAAGCCCCACAGTGAGAGTCATTTGTCATTTTATCCCTACAGGCACATTTGTAAAGGTTAGTGAAGGCTATTTGTCGAAGTTAAATGCTGCTTTGTTTCCAAAATACAAATAGTTTTTGAAATATTGTCCTTTTCATATTTTTTTAAATAGAAATAGTTCTGAATAGGACATATGGAGGGAAAAAAGTGTCAAAAATTAATTATTTATATGCTTGCTAAATTATGAAGAGCTAAATTTCTAAATAAATAGGTTCAAGCTGAGCCTGAACAGTTTCAGTCAGAATATTCAGATGGTTTATGGTAAAAACTCCCTGTACCAATACACAGAAAAATGCAGATATTTTAAATAGAAATGGTTTAAAATGGAAATCGAGTGTATTGCTACCTAAAAATGTATGTATTCTGTATCCTGCTAATTGTTCTTCTCTAAATGCAAATGATGCCTTGCAAAACATCCTTGTCAGCATACATTCCAAAGGGTTATTCTTATAGTTGGAAATTTAGTTTCGAATTTGGTGAATTTCCCATACTTAACCCTGATATGGTTTAGCAAGTTCCCATAAGAGGTATTTACAGTACTAGGAAAAAGAAACAATCTTGCACTTACAGTAGCAAAAATTATTTGTGGTTATTGCTTTTTAACATTTTCCACTTAACTGTGGTATTACATTGCAGAGAGTTGGGTAAGAACCTTTCTTCTTTTAAATTAGAGGAATTTAGGGGTTTCTTTGTACTTTTCCTTAAGTTATGATTTACTTTCTGACAATGCAAAATTGTGGTGTTTAGGCAGCCGAATTCACAGTTAGGTTGTTATAGGCTTATAGAGTCTGATTTAAAGTAGTCCTTAGACAAGTGATAGTCTTTCCACATAGCTTGATAGCTAATCACCCCAATTCATAAAACAAATAATGAAATAAAAAAAGGAGTTTTTGTTTTCCTGAAGTTTTTAATCAGCAAGCTCATTCCCAAAGATGAATAAAATTCTCATTTTTAATTTCTTCAGCACAACTGAATTAAATTGAAACCTGATTAGCACACAGTTGAGAGAATCTGTCTGAAATGACTCAGAACACTTGCTAGGGATTAAATTCAAATTCCAGGCCCTGTATTCTTCTGCACCATCTTTTCTAGTGGTATCATTTGTTCTTCTGGAAGTTGCTTAGAGGTTTATGTGCCTTCACCTGTGTTTTAAAATGCTTTTATGTTAATATTAGATTCAATGTTTCTCCAGGAAGAATTTTCTGAGAATCAGTTAGTGAATCAGTATTAATTAAGTTGAGTGTATGAGTTAGGTAAAGGTATTTTTATTTTAGTCTAAGTGGTAGAGGAATTGCCATGGATTGCAAAGTAGTAATTCCATTAGATTGATGTCAAAGCTGTTGCTGTGTCTTTTCTGCTAAAGACAAAAGCCCTTGTGAAAGTGCTTGCTCATTATCAAGAAACAATAGGATAATACTGCGCAGTTAAGTATGAAAAGTTTTATTCTTATATAAGCATAACATTAGCCGGTTGACATAGTGAATTCTTCAGAATAATCATTATATGTCAAATGTGTTTAGAAGTTTTACGCAGAAGTCTCATTTTGAAGTCCAGATCATAGCCAAAAGGTGGCAGTATTCTATTCAATATTCATTTGAAAACAGTACAAAAATACATGTATTTATTGACACTTTGCTTCCAATACCTGATCAAACTGGATGACTGTATTTGGAACTAATGCTGGTCTCTGAAAAGGACTTATTTAGAATTAAATTAGAAATGAAATTTCTTACTTATATCTGAAAGCTGGCAAAACATAATCTATTCTATAAATTTTAAATATTAGGAGTGTAGAGATTCACGTATCTACTTTGTCATTTTAAGATGACTATGGGATCTGGGTGTCTTTATAGAGTGCTAGAAACCATCTAACATTTCCTCTAAGTGTTGGCAGAGTTAAGTCATTTTACCTTCAAAACCAGGGAAGTTAATTTCCACATGCTTTTAATATGAGCCAGAACTGCTGCATTAAAAGTGATTTGTTTTATACACCCTAGAGATGTTGTAATGTTTTTCATAAATTGGATAGAGGCTTTTTTATGCTGAGACAACAATAAGTTCAAGAATTGTTGAAATACTGCTTTTCCTGGCTGCCAAGTTTTTAGCTATACTTCAGTGGTTTGTCTTGGAGTACTTTGAGATAAGTTTAAATATTAGTGGGAAAGAATGCTTGCAAGTGCAATTACATTAAAGCAAATGTTTTCATGTAAATTTTTATCCATAGTTATGTCAGATATAAATATTAAATTAGTTACAGACTAAGTTTGAAGTCCAAAGCAGTAAATATTTTATGTTGATGTGAAATACTTTTAAAGATCACTTCTCATTGCAGCCTTTTAGAAATATTTGAGAATCAGAGATCTATTTCACAAATTATAGCCAGTGTGTTTTTCTGTGAATATGTTTTATCCTTTTCAGTGTTGAAAAACTTTGATAACCATTATATATGGAACATAATAAAACTTGATTTTGAGGGCAGGTTCTCAAAAATTCAATTGAAGTGGTTCTGCTTTTTAATATGCTTCCATATTCACCTCCAGTCCAGTATAATTCACATCTATCTGACTCTGACTTTTGTAAAGTCAAGCAAAACACAGTGCAGTTCACAAGGAAACTGGAACTAATTTGCCTTGAGATTCATTGCTGACTTCATTCTCTTTTGCCACTTGATTTCTGGAATAACCTCTTTGTTACATCTCTAAGGACTATTGCTTCAAAGAAATAAAGAAACACATTTTTGTTAAGAGTCTTTTTGGTCTCACATTGACAAGAAAGAGATGTGAAATTTAATCCTTTATTAAATCAAAAGAGTCAGGGCATTATATCACTAGCACAAGTTCAGGAAATACCATAAAGCTAAGCAAGATGAAGATATCAAACAAATATAGGTGGACACTACAGATACATTGAAGAGACTGTACAGAAGACAAAAATGGAGGATGCAGGTTTTTCACCAAGAACTCATCAGTTTTTTACAGAAAATAGGCTGCTAAGGAAGTACAACTGTATAAATGCTGACTTTTCTAATAATCCATTTCCTGCTGTGCTCCAGCATTAGTGATCCATCTGCTTCTAGAGTCTATTCCCAAAGGGTATTTGAGAAAAGCTTACTTTTACAGAAAGATCTAGAAATTTCCTGAAAATACTCTGGGAACAAATCCAGAGGATTGTGAAAGCTCTGGGACATACTCTTGTACGTGGTTACCTAAAAGAACTGCTTGGGGCAGTGTGTTCCCAAGATACTTATTATACCCCTGTGGGGAAGGCCTTCTCAGTGTATGCACCATCACATTGTAAGACAATTTGTTCAGGAAGCACAGCATGACTACAGCAATAATGTATTTGCATTACATTTCAAATACTTGAGCACATCAAATCTAAAAGCAATGACATTTAACTAAAATGCAATTGTTGTAGCTGTATGATGCAGGTTAAAGGTGCTTTATGCAGGTGCAGTTACATAGATGATGCTCACAGCATTTTTCCTGTAGCTGAAGAAGGGAGATTTTAAGCATTCAGGTGTTACTCAGCACTGAACTTCGTGATCATATTTAAGTAGAGCTTTAGTTTGAAGTTTTGTTTGCTAGGAGAAGAATGAACTCCCTGAACAAAACAGAACAAGTGGGGGAAGGATTTGGAAGGTTTCCACATTTATGTGTGGGAGGAAGTTTGCATGTGCTGGGTGCATGTGTGCTGAATTCCATATATTTACTGCTGTGGATGGCCTGTGCTGATGCACTTGTTTATAGGAGCTGCTGTCTCTGCTCTTTAGAGAGGCTGTGGTTTCCTCTTGAACTTTTTCTGCCTCTGCCAGCACCCTCTGTTTTGTCTTGCTGCCAAATGCAGCAGTAGGCGGAACAGGGGAGGCTGTGCACATGTATGGCCAGTCCTGAACTGGGAGAGACTCATTGGGAGAGACGACTACACTCCCAAGGTCCCAGTGAGTTATCCCTGTCTTCCTTATACTCAAATAGAAATATAACTGGATTGCAAATTTTGTCCACTGTGTTCCTCCAACAAAAGCTTGTGATGTGGAGTAAATAATCAGTTATTACTTATTTGCTGCAGTGTTAGTTATGAGTTGTTCATACTGTAGGAATAACTGGGACATTTTCTCTGTCCCACTTAATGTGAATTCCCTTTTTACATGGTCTTCCCAGCAGTATTTCCAAGCTTCACTGTTCATTGAGCATGCTTGTTTCACTTTTTAAAAAAAAAAAAAAGAAAGACGACCAAACTGATGAACAAAACTTGCCAAAAACTACTTTTCTACACTTGTATGCCTTGACTCAGGATTGGTTTTGGGGGGTGAAGGCAGGGCAAAAGATATATTCTAGGAAATTTTGTCTCTTGAGGGTTTTGGAATTATTTAACTTGGACATAAAATGCAGATAAGACTACAAGGGAAATACAATTCATATAAATCTGTGCCCAGCTTTCTTGGAAGTCATAGGAGGACTTTTGAGTGATGGAAATGCAGTTGGGTAGGCTGGCATCTTCTTTCAAGATGTTGTTAATGAGGACGTTACTAAAAATGTAAAGACAGTGGGACTGATCCTGTGCTGTTTGGGTGGTCTGAGGTTACTCTAAAGTAATAGAAGTAAAAATTTATTTGTGGGACTCATAGTTACTGTACATGTATCTTACATGACACACAGATAGGGGCACAGCTGCTTTTACAAGAAACTGCTGTTTCTGTTATAGATAATTGGGAAATAACACTGATTCTGTAGCACTGATATCTTCCACACGCTTTTTCACATTCCTAAACTCACACATTTTGAAGAATTAAGTTTGGTGAATGTCACCATGCACTTAATATATAATTTCTCTAGAGGCTTGGGGAGGGATTGTTTTAAGGACTGTTTCTCACTATATGGTATGATAGTTCTTTAACTTTTCATTTTCTACCTAAAATTTAGAACATTTTCAAAGGCAATTTTCTATTCTACAAGAAATTCCTAACACTGTGTGAGAGGTAATCATCTTATTCTCTTCATGCCATTCTTCCTACAGGATGGATGGATATGAAGGAGGATTTTCAAACATTTTTCATAGAAAAGCCAGTAAGATGACAGGCTGTCTGTCTTACTTCCAGAAGAACATGAAACAGCTGAAACAACACGAAGCAGAACATTTTGCCAACCGTAAGATTCTGGAGTTTACAGTACACCTTAGTTTGCAATAGACTTTCTTACCAAGTCTCTTTATAGTTGAATGTGTAATAGTAACTCTTACAGACCTTCATAATTTAGTATACTTTAAGGTTTGCAAGTAAGTGTAACAAAATACTGCTTGAGCCATAACTACAACTGTAGGTTTGTAAGTAGAGTATGATTCAGCATGCTGCCTTATAAATAGCAGCGTGCCACTTCAGTTCACTAAAATGAAATTTTCTTTTCTAGTTTTTAATCATACAGAAATCAAATTAACTTAGAATACAGTGTAATGAATTTCAGATTTGAGTGCTCAAAGCACACTGTGTTTTTCTGTTTACATTATTGTAATGAGGTGGAAGACACATTTTTAGGCCCTGGATCAAGGCATTGCTAATTAATGCACACTTATGTCCTTTAGCTCAAGTGTCATAGTTTTGATTGACAAATAAGTGCATCAAGGAAGATCTGTCTATTTCTGCAGATATTTGTAACAGTGCTGCAAAAGAGAAATAAATAATTTGTTAATTTAGGATTAAAATGTTCCTAGTGTCTTGAAAATCATGTAAGAATTGTCTCCTAGGCTGAGAGAAAAGAACATACAAAAAAGTTTTCCAAGAAACACTTTTTTGCTATTTTTTTTTGTGCTAACTGCATATCTGTGTAAACAACTTTGATCATGCCAGCATGTATAACTTTATGACCAAACTTTTGCAAGAATTTTGTCTTATGTATGATTGATTGATCATCTTTTGCTTTAATGTTCCTTATTTATGATTTTGGCAGTGAAAGCAAACACACTGAATAGAAATCAGTACGTCAAATACAGATCTATTTCAACAATTCAAATTCTTGATTTAGAAATAATTCTAGAAAACCAGAAATATTTGCATTGGAAGCCCTTGCCAGTATTTCACAAAGCTCTGAAGAAATGCAGTAGATTTATCTTAAACTGTAAAAGTTTGCATGCAGGGCTTCGAAGCAGGTATCTACAGAGTCTGTCCAAAATGGTATAGAGGAAAGAGGCATCCTGCAAATTCGTTTTCTCTGTGATGTTGGAAGCTCCTTGTCTTTACACATGTTTAGAGGTGGTGCATTTCTTATTTTCTGTTTAATGCACATGCTGCCATAGGTTATCCTTTTCCAAAAAGCATTAATAGTTGCCCTCTTTTCAGTGTTGTGGGAATGTGATTTTGATCTTAGGGTAAAATGTGAAATAGCTCTTGCATGTTTCAAGTACAACTTAGATGCAGCTTCTGTGGCGAAATGCAATAGAGTAATCTTGGATCAGGTTTCATCTTGCTCATCCTTCCTGAGTTTTAAGTACTCTAATCACCTTAGTTGTTATCAAGGTTGTTGTCACTTTCACCATGGTGTTTTTTAGCAGTCAGAGAACATCAAATGACTGAATTTCAACAAGGCTTTCAACAAAGCTTGAGACTTTGTGGTCAGCCCTGAAACCCAGTTTTAAGTGACACAGCATCCCAAGTTTGACACTTTAACTTCTCTCAGAGAAGGGAACATTTTAGGCACTCTACTTCTTACGTAACAATTTAGCTAGGAGGAGAAACAATATGCTCCAGTCATGTTCGTATTAAAGCAGTATTCAGGATAGCTATAGTAGTTGTTTCACTAGGATAAATGATCGAGTGACTAATCAGCTGCCCCTGTTCACTAGTCCTTCTAATCTTTTTGGACATCAGTAAGGATTTTGCCTTTAATCTGGAGTAAATAGTACTCAGCAGCTTATTTTTAGGATTATTCATGAAACAGAATGGTAAAGCTTCTGTAAATAAGTTTTAGGTTGAGTAATTTAATTCACTAAAGTTCAGAGAATGTAGGTAAAAATTGTTTTAACATGACTAGGTAACAAAAGACAAAGGCAGCATGCAGGATAGCTGGTGGAAATGGCAGCTTTCATTTCACTTTGCAAGTAAAATGACCTCATTTCCCCCTTTGTTTTAATCTACATTTAATATTGACCATTCAGGTGACAGGCTGTGGAGAATGCCAGAGCCTTTCACTGCTAAGGGGAGCAGCTCTGAGGGTACTGCCTATGCTGTGAGCGGGTGAACAATCTATGAAACCTGGTGGGAAGAATCCTGCAATTGGAGTGTGGCCATTGAGGGATATGGGCAAGGGACAGGCACGACAGGAGTGGTGGAGGGGTCGTTCTCTATATTAAGGAAACTATAGAGTTTGAAGGGATATCAATGAAAAATAGCCAGGGGAAGTTGANCGTGCCAAACTATAGAGTTTGGTAAAATAGCCAGGGGGAAGTTGAAAGTTTATGGATAGAAATTAGGAACCAAAGCAACATGGGAACCTTGTGGCTGGTGTCTATTGTAGGCCAGCTACAGGAGGCATCTTGCTCAAAGGCTCTTATCCTCTGCTGTGGCCTTTCAACCATCCTGACACCTGCTGGAAAAGCAACACCGCCAGGTGCAAGCAATCCAAGAGGCTCCTGGAGTGCCCCAATGACAACTTCCTGATGCAGGAAATAAAAAGTACTACCTGAGGAGGATCAATGATGGATCTACAGATCACCAGTGCCAGTGATCTCATTTGGGATGGCAAGATTGGAGGCAGCCTGGGGATGCAGTGACCACGTGCTGGAAGATTTCCTGGTACTGAGGAAGGCGTGTCAACCAAGGAGTGCAGTCAGGACCCTGAACTATAGAAAATCAAACTTCCAGCTCTTCAAGGAGTTACTAAATAGGACCCCCGGGGGAAACTGTCCTTAAAGATAAGGGGGTTGAACAGAATGCTTTCAAAAGAGCACAAGAGCTCTCCATCCCCAGCTGTATGAAATCTAGCAGGAAAGGGAAGAGACCAGGATGGCTGAGTTGGCACCTGCAGGTGAAATTGAAAAGCAAGAAGGAACTGCAGGGGCGGTTCAAGCAGTGTCCGGTTTCCTGGGAAGAGTACAGAGCCCGCTTATGTAGGCGTGAAGTCAGAAAGGCCAAGATGTGGCTGGAGCTTAACTTGATGAAAGATGCTAAAAACAACATGAAGAGCTTCTATAGGTATATAAAAACAGAAAAGGAAGGTTAAAGAAATCAAGAATGGTGAACTCATGACAACAGATGAGGAGAAGACCAAGGTGCTTATTTGACTCAGTTTTCACTGGCAAAACCTTTCTTCATGACCAAGCTGAAGGAACACATCACCCTGAGGGTGGTGAGGCACTGTAACAGGTTTCTCAGAGAGGTGGTGGAGTCCCAGACCCTGGAGATATTCAAGGCCAGGCTTGATGAGGCTCTGAGTAAACTGATCTAGTGCAGGATATCCCTGCTTGCTGCCGGGGTGTTGGACTGTATGTCCTTTGAAGGTCCCTTACAACCCTGTGTTTCTATGATTTGCATTCTGTTTTTCCAAGGAGGCATCATTAAACTTTTCAGTTCTTTTGCTATCATTCCTTTATCTCCTGTGGTTTGGGGAAGCAGATCTTAATTCTTTTGGAAGTTGCTGTTGTTAGTACATCTGTGCAGGATTGTAACTGGGAAAAGAAAAATCTATGATAATGCCAGGAGTTGTCCCTAAGAAAAGTTGGCAAAATCAAGCAGTTCCCCGGGATTTTAGGCTGCAAGTCCCATAAAACAGTTTGCCAAATGCACATAGCAAAACTGGATACTTTGGTGAATTTTCATTGGCTGCACTGAAGGAAAAAATGTCCTTTTAATGATCCTGTAGGCAACATGGACAAGAAGATTCATTGCAATGTGCTGTAACTAAGTCTCTGTATCCCCTAAACTTTTCTTTACACAGGTAGTTAAACATTACTGTCAGAAGTCTGGCATGGTTCACGAGCAGGATTCATTCTGTCGTTCACTCATCAGTTGCTAACTCTTACAAGGTGCTGCCAGGAGAGAAGGAAATTACTTATAGTCTGTACAAAAGCCATATGCAGGGATGGAGTTACTTGGGTAGAGCTCCTCTGTCCTCTTCTCAGTGACAGATTTTGCACAGTTTTCTGTCAAGCTTTTACATTAAACTAATTTTAGAGTTGGGAGCTCCCACAGTCCAGAAAGATACATCTCTAGTAACTTGTGAAGTCTTTTTTAAGACCTGCTGGTGAGATCTTGACCACGTTGCAATCAGGGACAGGTTTGAAGCCAGGAAGTTACAACTGACTTGAGCTGGATTTAATTTTCACCTTATGAGCCTATAGTTGGCTTTTAATTAAAAGTATTGCATTTTTATTAAAGATGCTGAAAGTGTGCAGTGCTAAGTGACTTCTGCAGGACCTTGATTGGATGTTCACTTGTCAAAAGATAAAATTTTATTAATTTAAGAGTAATTTTAAACCTTTAAACTTGATCTTTCAGCTACTCCATTAATTTAGACAGAGCAGTAAAACTTGTCATACCTGTAGCTACTACTGAGGAGAACACATCGAAACTCCACAGCATTGTTCAGCCAGCTAACAGTTTACTTAAAGTGCAGATTTTCCCTCTTGCTTTCTAGTGAATGATTCAGTGAGAAATCCCAATCATCTGGGATTTCCTTTTGTGTATGCCATATTATCCCCTGCTTTCTCTCTTCACCCTTACTATTAATAAAAAGCTGAATGTAAACATAAAACTTTGTGGAAATTGGAACTGATGGATGAATGTGGCATTCAAGAGTATTTTGCCTTTTTTTTAGAGAGAGGTAATATTTGTTTAATACAACTCATATGTATTATGGCTCTGTGAGTGTACATACCAGTGAATGTTTCTGAGTCTTTTTGCAATAAACTGCATGACTGTACTTTTACCTTTTGTGATCCCAGAATCTTTACACCACCTCCCTGCCTGTGACCCTGTAATGAATGTTGCATTTACATCACCAAATCTTATCACCACATGTCTGTGAGCGTTGTGGGGCTCTGAGCAGTTGAAGACTGCTGTAGTTAGGTTTGTTGTAGTTAGGAAATAAAATGAAACACAACTCCAAATGTTAGATGAGGAGTTTTTATAAGATGATGTTTAACAGTAAAAATCCTGAGGAGAAACTGATTTGAAGTTGTTTTTTCATAAGGAAATTAGATCGTGCAATACTGGTAGATAGACCAAGTAAAGGGTATTTCATTTTTTTGTGAATGTACGAAAAAGGAACACTGGCAGGTAGCTCTAAAAATAAGGAGATTTTTATGAACAGCCAAGGTACATTCTTTTCAATAAAGCTATCCATATGTGCTTTGAGAAGATAGTTCAGATTGTTTTTCCTCAGAATGATGCATGACAAAAGACACATAAGCAGATACTCAGATGCACTTTGTGGTTGACACAAATGTTAAGTAAAACTAATTATTTTCATTGTACTTCCTTGAACTGGTGGTTTAATAAACAGCCCAATGGAGTCACATTTTTGGTCTAACAGGTGTAGTTTCCTTTTTAAGGTTGATGGGTTTCCATTCTGACATAGTGATATTTTTCACATCTTAAGAGGACTTTCTGAAGGAGATTTTAATTTGCAAGCTGTTCCATAGCTTTATAAACTTCGTTATGCATGTATGCATGCATATATATTTGCTTTGCAGAGAGATGTGAGAAGGAGCCATTTCTGTATGTAGTCTACCAATTCGACTGGAAATGCATAATTATTCATTATAAAAATGCTTTGGCTTCAGGGGAATTTATTATCATATATTCATGGATGCTTTGTCAAGTGATGTTTGAAAGGTTTCATGGGATGACATTTGCACCATCACCTTTGGAAGACTCCTGATTATCAAATAGGAACATAGGTAGAACATTTTCCTTAATTCATGGCCTACCTTAAATGTGTCTCTTGTCTTTTAAATTGCTCATATAGGGAAAGGCAAATCACTTGATTATACTGCTCTGCTGTTGCTCCATCTATCCAGCTGCATGTCTAGCAGTCCTGCAGTAATTTCTGAACCTAATAGCCAATTTTAACCAAATTTGACTGAGGATTAGAGGGCTCAGAACTATTAAGGTCTTACATATTTCATGAAAATTGATACTAAAGGAGAGAGATTCAAGTCAGTGCCCAACTGAGTATAGCTTGGTCGCAGCTTCCTGCAAGGACTCTGCATAAATGGTTGCAAGTTCATACTCGTGATAGTAAACCTTAATTTTGTGAGGAGTATCATGTTCATTTTTATTCTTCTTGCAAAAGATGTTTCTCTCCTTCTCTTTCCATTTATCTCTCCTTGGCTTTATTTCTTGGCAACAGAATTTTTGCTTTTTCAGCAAGAAGCTGCAAAGAGGCTTTTAAAACTGCACTGGAATAGATGCCTCCTGAATTTCAGACCCTTTAAAAGTTGTAAACTGAATGTTAAGCTTACAGTGCAGGGTAACTAGCAGATCATAGTCGGTGAGCAGTTATGAGGAATCTGGAGCAGTTACAGCTTGGTTCACTTAGATTAATTTTAGATTGACCATTAAATCTTTTATTGGGTGATTGATATGATTTCTTTCAGAGGGAGTTAACACAATCCTTCCAGGTAATATGCTAGAGTAATTAAGGTTTGCTCTTATGGTGCTTTATGTATTTTCAGTGTGGTTTAATTTTATTTCTTGCCAAAAAATTCTCTTATTTTCACAGCAGCTCATGATTTTATCTGTAAAAGGGGAGCATGGAGTCCATTCTTACCCAGGAAAAAGTGCCTTTATTTTCAAGATTAAACTTTTATTGTTAATTAGAATGGTTTTAATCTCATCTAGTCCTTAGTGGGAATACAAACATAAATATTTGAAAAACATACCTTTATTAAACTACTGGTTCTGTCAGAATTGAAATATCTAACACACTGTCACTCAGAAGGTGCCAGTGGACCTGATGGATGTGTGCTTCCTGTCAGCTGTGGGAGAGTGGTATTCCTTACCCTGTACTCACAGGCTTCCAGGCTGCAACCAGAGATGACAATTTATAGCTGCTGGCACTGAAATCACTGCTCTGCCCTGTTGCTTAGCTTGCTAGGCTTTGGCATATCCCTGTATGGCTGATACTCCTCTCCATAGGAGGCCTGTCTGTAGGAGACCTCTGTAGGAGTCCCTCTCTGTAATAGCTCAGGTTCAAGAGGTTTTGTAAGTGGTCCACTAACAATCTGTGCTAACTTCCCTGAGAATGGCTTTCCTGTCTCTGCACTCCTGTGCCTGGTGACCTAACCATCAAATGCCTTTTGCTTTCTTACTCTGCGATTACAGATCCCAGAAGGGGCTTAATCCATCTAGCTGTCCTCAGGTAACTTCTCCAGGAGTTTCCCATGAAGAAACTAAGATACACTTGTGGGGATACAGAGAGAAGACCTGTTAAGCTCTGCAGGCAAGGATCAACCTTGGGAGAAAGATATGATGGTACCTGTTGGAATGGGGCCATGGGAGCAGTGAACAGCACTGTGAACAGGATCTAACAGAAACAAGAAGATGGAAAATTACTGCTCGCTAAGAAGCTGCTGTATAAACCCCTCTGTAGCTCAATAAAGTGTTTTCGATCCCCACTTGGAGTCCATCCCTTAATATGCCACATTTGTTTAGTTCATTCATGCTGTTAAATGTGTCTGCTGTAGATCATGATGCTTGGTCATATCCATGTTTTTTAGAACAACTGCACTCTGGCAAAAGACCGGTCACATCCATACATGTTTGACTTTTCTGAGCCTCGCACTGTGACCTTGCTATCTTTCATGTGTTTTTTTCTGGTGAAAGTATAATGCTTGGGTTCCACTTCAGTCTGCAGAGTGGTGATTTCATTATATGGATCTTAAGCTGTGTGCTGCAGGCACTAGGATATGACAGGGAGGAATGTGTGGTTATTTCCAGTAGTGTCAGAGGACTGTCACTAAGGAGGACCTGAGCAGAGTGCAGACTAGTCCCTTAAGGCTTTTAGGAACATCTGCTAGTGAACTATCCACAGAGCTGCCCTTGTGGTTTGATTTGAAGGTAGCTAGGTGATTTTCTCCAAAGAAAAGCTGGAGAGTAAGGTAGCCATGTGACCACTGCCTGGGAGTTTGTCAAGCAGCTAAGCACATTGTGGACCACTGAGGTCCATGTGATGTACTTGATCTGCTGGAAGGTAAGATGACATACTGGAGTATTGCATGATACAAAGCAGAATATCCAGCTGCTGGGACAGTTTTCCACAGTGGTCAGTGCTTCCACTATAAATCACCAGATTTCACCAAGTCTGGGAATTACAACCTTTGCTGTCTTCTGGTCTTGATCATGAGCATACCCACAAGGAAAATACTGCATGGCTGAAGGCACAAGAAAGCTGAAGAACATTTTCCTCACTTTGATACAACTGTTTTATAATATCTCTTCACTTAAAATCATCACTTGGGGTAATTTTCACACTTTTTCTACTTCTGATTTTTGCAGTATTGCACTGAATTGCCTTCAGTTTTGATTTAAGCCATAATTCAGTTTCTCATCGTTGTTCAATGAAACTATTGTTTCAGATGGTATAAATAAGATCCATTTAGTATTTGGATGCTTCTGGATACTGAAACATTTTCTGTCATCACTCGGTAAACACCAGACTCATGACTAAGCATCATACCATGGTCTGAGTAATAAAGGACTATAAGTAATGTCTGAATTCATATGTACTTCCTTGTAAGCATTTCCACAATTATGTCTTGAAGCTTTCCCAGCTGTAGGTGTATTAATCTGTCTACACCATGGGAGAAGTGAGAATTTTGTGCTTTTTCTAAGATTTATTCTTTTACTTTGAGAAAAATGTGGAAGGCATAGTTTGTCATCTTTACTCTTCTTCACTGTTAACATTTTAGTGCAAATCAGAACTGCTCTTTTGAATCAAAACTCATAGTTGTCCCTACTGACAGTGCTTTGCTTCTTGTTGTGGGGTAATTTTGGAGTATGTGGGTTAGATTCTTTAGCTTGAAACTGAATTGGAGTATAGACTCCCAGAGCACTCTTAATGCACTCCAGCCACAGTAGGGCATTTAGACTATGGGAGCATTCCAGAGCTCATGTAGAAGTCTCTAAAAAACCAAAGATAAAAACTGAGAAGCCTTATGTGTCAATGTCAGTGTTCCCACATGAAGTGTCCTGCTCTACCCAGTGTGTCCTCTTGGTCTTCTGTGGATGTAGAAGCCACAGCACAGAAGCAGATGTTATGGGCTTTTGAAGAAGATATTATCTTGGAGTTGAGAAGACAGGAAAACCACTTGTCCAGGTTTCTCCTTTATCTCTGTGGAAATTGTTTTAGCTTCCTGATCTCCCCACAGAGCAAGAATATGTGGTCAATCTACCATCTTGTGTTAAATATCTGGTTAACCACTGAGGCACTGAACTTTGCTGATGCACGTACTTTTATGTTACTCTTCACAAAGAATTAAAATCAGCATCTCTTTTTGTGTAGACTGAGGATGGAGAAAGTAGAGAGGTTTTCAGATGTGTTCTGATTTGTCCTTACATTTATTTCAGAGGAGTTACACTAGAATTGCACTATTTTAAGCAATGAGAAAATTAAGAGATATGTCTTGCTGTCCCTATTTTGTTTATGTGCCTCAAAAATACCTTAGAGGTTATTCAAATAAATGCACCCCATTTACTTGACTGCCTGATGGCTTAATCATGCAAATAAATGTGTGGATGATATATATTTAACTCTCTGTCATGTGGTTTCTTTGACTGTATGGTAAAGCATACTTTCTTTTTCCCCAAAGAAAGAAATTAAATTAAGAGCAAAAAAAAGGTTCCATGTTGTAATGCTACAGTTGAGATTTTACACACACAAAAGTCAGGACACGCAGAATTATGACTCCCTAGGGCTTGTAGCTCAGCCATGTTGTACATGTGGTGTAGATTAAAGCAGTGATTTCCTCTCTTTTCTGTACTCCTCTCTTTTCCGGGTCTTTTTCTCTTAGCTCTTTTATATTGTCTGTGCCAGAGCTCCTCCAAGGGATGGGTGATTCTGTAGAGGCCCTTACTGACAGGGTGGGAGAAGATCCTGTGCACATCAGACTGTGGCACCTCTTGCAGTGACAGAGGAGTGTAGTCAAGAAGAGAGGCTGGGGATGGTCTCTGGGTAGCACAGCAGCTCCATGCACAGCATGTGTGGTGCTGGTCCTTTCTCTGCTGCTTACTGGTCTCACACAAGCTAGTCTTTACTGTTCACATGGTAGCATTATCCAGATAGCATTTTTTTTGTCCTGCGCAGTTGCCAGGAATCTCTTCCTAGATGCACTCTATTCACATTGGTCTGTGTTCTAGAGATATTCTGTGAATGAATAAGCAGACAATGTAGTAGCATTTCTCAAGATGCAGCCAGATGTAGCCTATGGTGACAGGCAGTAAAGGATGGATGCTTCTGAGCAATCACATGGATAAGAATTATCTGAAAAATGTATGTGAGTTCTCATAACACTTTTATTTCCTGGATCTTACAATTTTCCTTATTACTTTTTATATTCTGTATTCCTACCTAACCTGAATAAAGTATTATACAGTCGTTTATGTGGTTAACATTTCTTTGCTGGCATCACAAATGACTTGCAATGTTTTCTGACTTGGCATACTAAAAATCCCAAATTTCCTCAAAAATCTAAATTTCTGGAGATGAATAAGTGTAAATTTCCATTAGGAGAATGCTAGTGTGTTTACACTCCTCTAGGCCAGATCATGTAATGAAAGAACTTGTCTGTTCCACCGCTTTCTTTTCTACAAGTTATACCAGTCCCTGGATTTTCCAAAGAAAAATTAGAAGCATTTGAGTCTGTCATTAGTAGCTAGAAGTTCTTGCTTTTTCAGTTCTCTAAACATTGGGATAACTAAATGTTCTTCTAAATCCTTTTGAAATAATAGTTTTGCTATAGTTATTGCTTGTTAAGCACTTACTGTAGAAAAAATAAACACCTTTCTATTTCAGCTTATACAAGCAGGATATTGTTTCCAGGCTCCTCAGGGCAGGGATTGTACTTGTCCTTGTATATGCAAATTATTTATTAGAAGAGTGGCCTTATCCTCCGTAATTTTGTGTGTCTCCTGCCAGGTGATAGTCTCCTTATGGAAAATATTGAATCTGAATACATAGAATTTTGTAAATGTCAGCAACCCATTGTACAATCATGACAGCAAGTTTTTTTTTTCAAATTCTCTTATTTCTCCCTTTGGTTCTTCTACATCTCTTTGTTTGATTGTCTAGAGGAGAACAAAACAGAAAAATGAGATTCTAAAGCTGGTATCTGAAATGCAGTTGCTCAAAGAAATAATTTCCTGGTTTCCTCTGATGTATAAAGGATTTATGTCCAGATATATTGAATGTGATGAGCACGTGCATTACTTGTTTATGTACTGATCTGCATTGTGTGCCAGGCACGATTACCACTCATCTCTTGTCCACTGTCATGGGGCATCTTCCTTTCCAGCCAGCACAGTCAGCTCTAAAGTTAGTACACCTTTTTCTGATGGATTTTAGGTTATTTGGTCACACTTTCATTCAATTTTACCTCTTTGCTAGAGAGAACTCTTTCCTTAGATGCATCAGAGGAGTTCTTACAGACATTGTCTATAAACTGCTTAGTCTCACTGTGATACTGTGACACTGTTATTAATAGACTAGCTTCAGTTAGCAGTACTATGAAAAAGTAACTCAAAGTAAACCACCTGTAATTGGTACATTGTTACTGTATTTACACAGTATCTCCATGGATACATTGAGCTAGTGTGCAGCACACCCAGGGAGAACCTCATCATGTTCATGTTGACCTCTCAGACAGTATCTTAGAGCTTTTCTGATGAGCTCTGCCTCTTGCTCCAGGCTGATAGCTTTATTCTTGCAAAATTCTTTCTTACTTGTTACTTGGAGCTGAAATCTGAGCAAGGCTAAAGAAGTCCAAGGAATAAAAGCAGATGTAAGGGAATTGCTTCGGATATGTGGTTTTATTCAGTAATGCCAGTACAGTTTCTATTTCATGACAAGATTTAACAATGGTTAAGTGTTGTATTTTTAGAAAAAGCAAATATTTGGTCGTACAAAAGAAAGTGCATTCCAAGTTTAGTGGGTATTATACTACTTTTTCTACCTTGGTCTGGAGAAAGAAATAAACCAAGCCAATTCAGGCCTGGTTTTGATAAAATCAGAGGAGAAATTTAGGGCAATCACAAAATGGGAGAAAAGAGACATTGTAAGAAAATATTGAATGGAGCAGCACTCATTGCCAGCATTGTATTAGTTTATTGATTTCTGTTTTAAGTGCTGTATATAGACCTGTAAAAAGCAGTACTTTTTGTCTCTGCTTAAATATTTGCAGATGATATTTGTTAGCTGTTATCTAGTTAAAAGATCCTACTACTTTGTATTTTGTATATTTGCATAAACCTGATGAGTTCACATTTAATAAGATTTACTATCAAGAGAATCACATACTATTTAACTATGTAACATCTGCGTATTTTTCAGGTTTTTAGGGGTTGCACATCTGAGTAGATTTATTTAATTCAAAAATTGTGGAAATAGTTAAATTTCTTCCATATTTTTGTGACCCAGACAGGTTTCCAATTCAGCTTTGCAACATAGTGTTTCTGTGTAAACAGCTAAAATGAGACATTCCACAGAAACAGAAAATTTGCCGTTTTTGCGATTGCCACAAGCACGTGATACCTGCCATCAGCATATGGGAAAGCTTCCATTTAAATAAATATTTTAGAAAAATATTTCAAACACTTTTAAACTAAGTCCCACTAGGTGTATATAGCAGGAGCACACACCAATCGAACACTAGAATATATTGACTTTTCTTTTTGTCTTACACTGTGGTAAGTCTGCCTTAGATAATTTGTTTAAACATGTTCATGTATTTACAAGAAACTGCTTCAATTATCCCCAGTGTGCCCACCATTAAAAGTTACAGTTTGGATTGGTACTAGCTTATGAGATAGAAAATAAAAAGTAACATGATTCAACCTGTGAAGCATTGTTAAAGATGCATTTTATAAAGGGCTCCCCATTGACTTATTTTTTGTGGACTATTATTATAAACATGAGGCTCTCCAGTCCCACAGAAAAGTTCTGTCTGGCAAGTCAACTTATTTTCAAATGCAATATAAGACATGCATAATAAGAAAAATTACTTGATAGTTCACTGTGTCATTCCTGCTCCTAATTAAAAATTGTTCAGTGCAGCATATTTTGCATTACTTTGTTCAGACCACTTTTGAACAACTCATGGGATACAATTCTCTATACTTTCTGATGGAGTCCATTTGTGTCTCATTGCAGCCTCCCCTGTGGATTATTTTTCCCCATAAGAGAATCCCTGTATTCTCTGTTACATGTTCTTGTATTGCACTTTGCAACTTTTCCCAATAGCTGAGGCTTTGAGTGCTTGTCACTGTCATGACATAAGAATTTACATTCCTCTAATCTGCCTGAGAAGAACTAGTCCTTCTTCTAGAACCAGTTAGACTTTGTGAAGACTCATTTATGCACCCAGCTGAGATCAACTGGGGAAAGGAGAAATATTGTCCCCTTTTCCCTCATTAGCACAGGGGTATTTGAAATGTGACAAGTAGAGTGAGAATGCTTGAAATTTATACATGAATCTTTGGATACAAGGTAGTGAGTGTTTACTTTATTCTTAGCAGTTATAAGATGCATGCTTTCCTTTATTTAACACCTTGTGGTTTGTTACTAACTTGAAGGTTCTGGTGGTGACCAAAAGCTGGAACTATGAGTGAGATTTGTACTACAGATTTTTCTGTATGCCCCAGCCCAGCATACAGAATATACAGGATTTTATTTTATTTTATAATTTTGCATCAGGATGCATCGTTTAGCTAGACAGGGCTGCATGCCAGACTCCAAAAGGAAGACTAATAAGCACAGTATTGCTATCTACTCTTTCCTTCCATCTTTTCTTCCTGTGGTTTCTTCTACATTTTTGGTGGGACCTGTGATATGATCAGAATTGATCATGCATTACTGTCTGTTAATTACTATTCATTATTAATATGCTTATTGAGGAAAAAAGAACACAGTATAGTTGTTCAAACAGTAGCTTAATAAGTATAAAAATAATTAATCAAAATAATAAATGTCAAAAAACAGATGCAAAACAGAGAAATTAATATCTATTATAGCTTTATGCTGATCATCATCTTCTTCTATCATGTGCACATTTCCAGTCAGTCAGATCTCAGAGGTGGAATTTGCAGCAGTAAGGTGGAACAGCAGAAATTAATTCCTGTACACATCTATATTGTACACTTTATTGCTGATTTGGACATCCATGATGACATTAATTCCTTCCAGTACATTTCTCCAGCTATCCTCATCCCATGGAGCTAGACTATTGAAGACTATTGAACAATGCCTGTGACTACCCTCTAACACAATTCAGAGATGGCAAGTGATTTCCAGATCATTACAGGAGCCACCACAATTTCTGTGAAGTGAAGCTCCAAACCTATCTAATTTACTAATTCATTGTCTTCAACACCACTGGCCTATAGTTATTGTGAACGTCCATCTCGGCCTTGGGGTCTACATGCAACTTTAAGAACAGTCAAAGCTTAAGAATAGCCAGAATATGGGCAGCTGTCTCTGCTCTTTTTCACTGGCTTGGGAATTACCAATAATCCTAAAATAAATTTTGTCTGCTTAGTGCTCTGGGGCAGTAGAAGGTTCCTATTTTGTATGTCTGAGAATGTGCCAGACTGAGCATTTTTGGAAGCTGGAGAAACTCAGAAGGTTTGATTCCTCTGACCCCACTTTTGAACCTGAAAGACACATGCCCAAGCACCAGAAACCTGCTGGAAATCTGGTGTGGTATGTCACTCCCGTCCTTCAGTGTGGGAACAATAAGAGACACATTTTGCATCAGACACTTAAATGAGAGCTCTGCTCTGGAGGGAAACATCTATGAATTAATACATACTTGTTCCAACTTGTAAGAAATTATCTTTGTTTTCCCTAATGGAGCTTTTTCTATTTGCTTCTATAATCCTCTGTCAGTCCCTCTTTCTGGCAGTGGGTGGTTGTAAGCTGAGCTCAAGAAAATTGCTTGTGTAGCTGAAAGTAACCAGGGCATCAGCTCTGGAGATCCTAGTTCACAGATGAGATTATGATGGTGGTTACTGCATGTGCTTGTGTGAGAAGTTTACTATCATGGAGAGAAGCTGGGGAGAAGTTAATGAGAAGTGCAAGAACCCTCCCTGCAGCCAGAGCAATATGAGCACTAGATGCTGCCAGGGCATCCGGGCTTCTTCAAGACCTCAGCAGGAACTGACATCAGCTTAGAAAGAGCTTTACATCTCTTTTTCAACCTATGAGTTCTTCTGAGAATTTCTACTGAGAAACAGCCTTGAAGTGACTGCCAGCCTTGAAGTCACGGTGTGAGTGAAGTCTGTCTGTTTAAGAGCTGTCTTTTTGTTTCAACATGATGGAGCAGATTTTTGTAATGAAAGCAGTCCAGAGCATTCATAGGAACATTTGGCAAAAGCTCTCTGTCTCTAGCTTTTCCACTCCTTCTGTCTACAGTTAAGTTGAGATAAAAATCAAAGCTAATTTAGTAGTGTTTAAAATAAGTTGTTCCAAACTCAAGTGAAATGAAGGGGAGTTTTCTATTGATTTTATTAATTTGTTTTGTTGGGGAGCAACACTTTGCCAGCAGCTTAGATCAAAGTAGCAGATAGGGGAATATAAGTTTACTGGTTTTTCTGAAGTCGCTGAGGAGGAGGAGGCCAATAAGTCAGTGTGGAATATTTCAGCCTCATGCAGCATACAGTTCTCTCTGTTCAAACTGACTGAGCTTTCAGTTGGGCTTGCTTGAAGTTTCCAGGTGTATGTGGGCTTGGGACTCAAAACCACTATTTAAGGGCCAGAACTTAAGATGATAGATATTTCTCTTGCAAACAGAAAGTGGAATTCCTGTCCTTTTTAAAAAAAACTTGACTGGGCTGCATACTATCTCCACACAAAAATCAGATGAGGTTTCTATAATATGCATAATTACTCATTAAGAAGAATAATTCATAGAAGTATAGTTTGACTGTGGTTCTTAAGCAGGTAAACTCTAGGATGAGCACATTTCCCAGGCTAATTAACAGAAAGAGTTGTTCCCTTTGACACACAAATTTTAAAGATCCTGAAAAGCAGAGATTTCTGTCCAACAGTATCAAGAGTGGATGACTCTAGATTAGTATGTGTTGGAGAAATTTGTAATAGTTTTTAAACTGTTTCACTTCAGGAGAAATGCAAGTTTCCAGAAAATGTCTTTTTTTGGAGAACAAAAGATTTAAATAAGAAAACTGCCATTAGTAGTTGCTTGCATGTTGAAAGGAAAATTTACTGTAGAATAATGGAATTGAATTGAAATTTCTTTAGCACAGGTAGTACTGCTGCAATTATGAAATAAGCTTTTATGTATCTTTAAGGCAAATTTCCTTTTTTTCATCATACAACCTCCCTTGGTTATGTTTCAACATTTCTTCTTCATATCTCTTCCTATCTTGTATACTTTTTTGAGGACTTACGGTTCTGTTCATAGTGCTGCAGTTAGCAAGAATTGATATTAGAAACATATTAATAAAACAATGGCAACATTTAAGTAATTTATTTTAAAGACCCAAAGAAATTAAAAAGAACATATAAGAAAATAATTGCTGTTTATTCAGCAAATGTGACATGAAGGAACAGAAGCAATGTATTCTTGCAGGTGAGGATTACAGTGTTCTAGAATACAATATACTTCAAAATGAAGGAAGGCTTTCACCTTGCCTACTGCATTGAGTTATTTCTGTCAATTGACTGACCTAATCCATTCAAGTATCTTTCTTAAATTTAAAGGAGCGGATTTAACTGGCTGTGACCATCCACCTCTCATTACATAAGTCTCAAAGCAAACCTTACCTTGGGATATAGCTCTTCAGGATCCAGACCAGGAGAGCATGGCTCATCTAAGTTTGCAACTGTCTTTCAGTGACATAGGGACCAGAGTCTGCAGTGCACCTGCATATCAGCCCTGGATC
>VZTY01018969.1:348386-432542 GCA_013400935.1 Turnix velox
CAGTCAAAGCTTAAGAATAGCCAGAATATGGGCAGCTGTCTCTGCTCTTTTTCACTGGCTTGGGAATTACCAATAATCCTAAAATAAATTTTGTCTGCTTAGTGCTCTGGGGCAGTAGAAGGTTCCTATTTTGTATGTCTGAGAATGTGCCAGACTGAGCATTTTTGGAAGCTGGAGAAACTCAGAAGGTTTGATTCCTCTGACCCCACTTTTGAACCTGAAAGACACATGCCCAAGCACCAGAAACCTGCTGGAAATCTGGTGTGGTATGTCACTCCCGTCCTTCAGTGTGGGAACAATAAGAGACACATTTTGCATCAGACACTTAAATGAGAGCTCTGCTCTGGAGGGAAACATCTATGAATTAATACATACTTGTTCCAACTTGTAAGAAATTATCTTTGTTTTCCCTAATGGAGCTTTTTCTATTTGCTTCTATAATCCTCTGTCAGTCCCTCTTTCTGGCAGTGGGTGGTGGTCTGCTGTGTTGTAAGCTGAGCTCAAGAAAATTGCTTGTGTAGCTGAAAGTAACCAGGGCATCAGCTCTGGAGATCCTAGTTCACAGATGAGATTATGATGGTGGTTACTGCATGTGCTTGTGTGAGAAGTTTACTATCATGGAGAGAAGCTGGGGAGAAGTTAATGAGAAGTGCAAGAACCCTCCCTGCAGCCAGAGCAATATGAGCTCTAGATGCTGCCAGGGCATCCGGGCTTCTTCAAGACCTCAGCAGGAACTGACATCAGCTTAGAAAGAGCTTTACATCTCTTTTTCAACCTATGAGTTCTTCTGAGAATTTCTACTGAGAAACAGCAATTTTGTGTGTCTCCTGCCAGCCTTGAAGTCATGGTGTGAGTGAAGGCTCGTCTGTCTGTTTAAGAGCTGTCTTTTTGTTTCAACATGATGGAGCAGATTTTTGTAATGAAAGCAGTCCAGAGCATTCATAGGAACATTTGGCAAAAGCTCTCTGTCTCTAGCTTTTCCACTCCTTCTGTCTACAGTTAAGTTGAGATAAAAATCAAAGCTAATTTAGTAGTGTTTAAAATAAGTTGTTCCAAACTCAAGTGAAATGAAGGGGAGTTTTCTATTGATTTTATTAATTTGTTTTGTTGGGGAGCAACACTTTGCCAGCAGCTTAGATCGAAGTAGCAGATAGGGGAATATAAGTTTACTGGTTTTTCTGAAGTCGCTGAGGAGGAGGAGGCCAATATGTCAGTGTTCTAGAATACAATATACTTCAAAATGAAGGAAGGCTTTCACCTTGCCTACTGCATTGAGTTATTTCTGTCAATTGACTGACCTAATCCATTCAAGTATCTTTCTTAAATTTAAAGGAGCGGATTTAACTGGCTGTGACCATCCACCTCTCATTACATAAGTCTCAAAGCAAACCTTACCTTGGGATATAGCTCTTCAGGATCCAGACCAGGAGAGCATGGCTCATCTAAGTTTGCAACTGTCTTTCAGTGACATAGGGACCAGAGTCTGCAGTGCACCTGCATATCAGCCCTGGATCCCAGCACACACTACCACCTCATTTAATGGTTTGTTTTGGAGGCCTTATTGAGAGATGGCAACAAAGAGTGTGTATTGCTCTGAAAAGAGCTCCAACAGTCCTACTCTGAGGACTTGTGGGTCTTATGGAGTGTTTCCTGACCCTGAGAAAACGTATCCTTCCTTCCTTCCTTCCTTCCTTCCTTCCTTCCTTCCTTCCTTCCTTCCTTCCTTCCTTCCTTTTTTTTGAAGTAGAAGGCACTTAGGAAATTGCATTTAGACAAGTAAAAAAGACAGGGAGTATTTTTTCCCCTTTGCAAATCTTTTGTAACCTTCTGGTTAAGAGATAAAGTAGCAATTGATGCAGTCTATTNTCCCTTCTCCCACCACTTCTGTTATTTCAGGGAAATGTTTTTCCTGCAATTATCTAAAGAAAAATGATGATTACAATAAGGGAATTTTCAAGAGATTTCCCATACCTAGAGACAGTGGTGACATCCCCATAAATCACGGGTAACCCTAACAAAGAGAGTCTTAAAGATGCTCAGTTTTCATACATAGGTAGGACTGTTCCCATCATATTTACCTTTCACTCCACAGCTTATCGAAACCAAATTTCTGTCATCAACAATTATGAATCATCCATTTACCCTGCAGAGACATTTAATAAAGCATCAAGTACAGATTTTGAACACAAGAGAGAAGAAGAGAAAATGCAATCCCAATTTTCAAAAGTAAAGAGAAGTAAAATCTCATGTAACATCTGTGCACCACATGTTCATAAATTACAATGGTCCTGTGAACATTTCTTCTCTCATCTATATGTCATGCAGATTTAATAGTTCATAATTTCTTGAAAAATAACATTTTAATACACGATGCTTAAATGGAACTCAATGATCTTTAAGGTCCCTTCCAACCCAAACTATTCTATGATTCTATGATTCTATGATGTGTGATCAGATCTCCAGCAGCACTGGTGCAAGCTCCTTTCCACTGAGGACAAGCTTGTGTTGGTTTAACATCTTCTGGTGTCTTCATCTTTGTATGCAAATCTCCTTCTCTGTGGCCAGCCTGAGGGAAGTACCAGTGAACTGGTACCAGGCTGGGCTCAGGTGTGTTAACCTTGAGGTCTCCAAGGAAATTAATGTTTTGTGCTTAGACCACCAAAAAAAGTTGTTGGAATGTGAAGGCTTGCTAGGAAATACATCTTGCTGTGAATATGGCATTTCCATTTGTAGTGTGGGGTTTTTCATTTAAAACAACAAGTTTTGTTGCACAATTAACATGCTTAACAAAATCTTTACCCACCATTAAATTGCAGGTGTTGATCTAAATAAATATGCTTCCATCTCCCAAACTACAACAAGCCAGTGTGGCACAAAGGAATACACAGATAACTAGATTTGCTCTTGCCTTTTATTTCTGGTGAAATTTATCCATCACTGTATTAAATCTATGTGCATTATTAAATCCCAGATCTTGAGTGGATTCTGCATGCCCATAGGGAATGTCCAAATGCTGTGTCTTAGAAACATTTATTCCAAAATGTTCACATCTTGGATGTGAACAATGATTTAGATGCAGAGATAGGAGCAGAAGAGTGAGGGAGGGACAAGTGCTTTTATTTTATATTCCATTCTTAAAATAATCCTTTCCCTCACCTTAAAGAAAAGATAGAAATCAGACATATACAAAGTTTTTTCCCACATAGGTACAGGTAATAATACAAGATAAAAAAGGAAATAAACCCAATGGATTCCCATATGTAAGAAGCAAAAGCAAAGTCTTCAAGAAACACACAGTAAATAAACTGGAGAGTACAAGCATTCCAGGAGTAACATGCTAAGGAACACTGGCAAAATTTAGACTTCCAAAAGTTTAAAACATTTAGACTTTACTTTAGTTGTAATATACAACTTCAAGATCTTCAAGAAAAAATGTTGAAGAAAAATACAGCTTGGAAAGCTTCCAGCATGAGAAATTTCCATAATTTCTCTTTTTTTCTGCAGGTTCTCCTTGTGGTTTAGGAAACAGTATAAAAGATGGTATGAAAGATGTAAGTGGCTGCAAACCCGATTTGAGGTATTTTAGATTGTTATCCAAACAGCACACAGACACTCATCCTCTGCTTAAGTCTTCATTTAACCAAGTGCTTAAGCACAAGCTTATAAAGAGATTTAAGTAGAAGTTCTGTCAAATTTGCTTGGAAATGTTGTTGCTCCTATCAAATCCTAGCAAAGGATTGATTTCTGAGTAATCAAATTACCTTGTTAAATGAAAGTCTCCTATTTCTCTTCTGAGCTCTTGTGACAGCTACTGAATTTTAGAGAATATGCAGACAATGCCCTGCTGGAAGGGAAATGGATGCTTCTCTGAAGAAGATTGGAACCTGCCAGGGAATTTAAGTGGGTTCTACATGCAACAAACTACCAAAGCAACTGCCCAGAGGCCACAAGCTGATGGGCTAACTCACTCAAACCAAGTGAAAATAAGCCAAATATTGGAGCTGACTTGTTGGAAATCATAGTATCATAGAATGGTTAGAGTTAGAAGGGACCTTAAAGATCATCTGGTTCCAACCTCCCTTGCATAGGAATCAAGAAAAATTGTGATGCCAGTATAACTTAGCAGCCCAGTTTTCAGGTTTAAACATCATTATAACTATCGGGAGAAGCAATAACATTTTTGATTAATCTGATTATATTTCAGAGATAGAAAAGATGATGGCCACATTTCAATGACAAGCAAAATGAGCCTATAGCATCTTTTTTTTTTGCACAGATGGAGGAGTTTTTCTGGCTCTCCCTTTCCCCCACAGTGTTGATGGGTGCACTGGACACTGTTGTCTTTCACAGCCACTGTCTCCTCACTCTCCAAAGGCTTGTTTCCAGCAGGTGCTCTGTGAGCCTACAAAGATAAAGCAGTTTTTTATCATGGGAAAATAGAGAATAGAAATCAGCTCTGCACTGAGCACAAAGAACTTCTGACACACACCTAATTGGATCTGATGCAAAGCTTATTGATCTTGGGAGTGTGCTACAGGGTTTCTTTTGGCTGTACTGCAGGACAATTTGCAAAGTGGTGTTGTGTCCATGAGCACCTTGCATCTTCGCAGTTCTCACTCATTTTCATGGATCCTTTCATTTACTGACACAGGGTGATATGTTCCTAAAACAGTAAACCACTTATCTTCATTGAAATCATTCTTCTGGAAAGACATTTCCTGAAGTATTTTTTAAAATTAGCATTATTACTAAGTAAAAACATTTTACAAGGAAAAAAAAAGAAGTCTGAAAACTTGTTCAGATTTTAATTAAAATGGAATCATGGTATGAATAGACAACTAGCAAAGTATAATCTGCAAAATTCAATAGAAATTTGAGTTTAATTGATCTTAATTTTTAATTCCAGCAGATGCCATGAGTTGTCTAACAGAGATGTCCATACTTTTCCTCATGAGGACACTGCTCGGGTGTGATTTTGCTCTGGATAAACTTCCACGATGCATCTTGTGTGGATAGTATGGCTTAAGGTGCTTTCTGTAGAAAATCCTGAGCAGAGCCCGTGAGAAATATGTACTCTGAATTTAATGTCAAGTATTTCTCACATTGTAACTCCAGCAAAATTCATACTTATTGCTGTTCAAGTTGGCTTTTGAAGTATTTTGTGGGCTTCAGCTGCATTGTCCAGCCAGAGGAACATGCCATCTCCTGGGTTGTGTTGTGCTGTCAAGACTGTGTGGGAGATCAAAAGATTGCAGATGTAAGATTACAGATGTAATAAGTGGCTAGATAAAAAAAACAGGGTGAGAGAAGCATTTAATTCAGTCCTTTAAAGGGATAAGATGTTACTCTGCCACTATGGAAATGGAAACAAGGATCAGATGAATATCTGAACACCAGCATCCTAACCTGAAATACACAAAGAAATCAATGTTTCATTGCACTGCTGTAAAATGAGATCAGCAATTAGGTCTTCCTCAGTAGAGCAGTAACCAAAGATCCTTTGAATAAAAGTCAGAGCTTTAATTTTCTCGCAATGGAAACCAGTGTTTCAACATCTCACTAGAATTTTGAATATGCTACTGAGTCTAATACATACAAGGCGCTTCCCAGAAAAAAGAGAATAAAAATTCTCCACGTTCCTGTATCTGTCTCAGACTCCAGAAATAGCAAGGCTTATCAAGTTTTACTAAGCTATTTCCCTTAGTTTTATTATATGTTTAGTTTTGTATATTTTATAATTTTATAATATTTTGCAGAAAGTAAAAGTGATTAACATAAACTTCAATGAATTCACATTTCCAACAAAATAATAAAAGAGAAGTGGATACTGGTATCTCCAAATTCTGGTATTAATAGTTATTTCCTGATTGTTCCCTACAGAATTAAGTAGAAATTTTTCATAAAGTACTTTAATGAAAATTCTACTTTTGATTATGCTGAACTATTTTTGTTAAATTTTATTTTGATAAAAAGCATATTCAAGGTATTATAAAATTTAATGTAGATATTAATATAATTTTTGCATTGTATTGTATAAATTGGTTTTTTGGTATAATTGTTGCATTTGCTGTGTTCAGGTGTGTTAATGGTAATGTATATCATGCACATGAAATACCTATGTGGCCAGCTGTTTCATTATCAAACACAAAGTCATTTGTCTTAGGAGGAAAATAGAAGATGTTTCAGTGAAAATTGTATGTGACCCTAATCTTTAAGGATTCTGAAACTGTAAAGTAGCTTTTCTGCTTTTAACAAGACACAATAAAATTATGTTAAATAAAATACCAAATATAATATTAAAAATACTATCTTGAAAGTCTCTAAGAGATAGCTTTCTGTCATGTGAACAAATGATTCTGAAATTCTGGTTTTGTGGATTTTTCTGCCCAACTGAGAATGCTGTTTGAAGAAACCAGCATTTAGCTCTGCATAGGTTTTAATGGACAAGATGAGGGCCAATGGGTACAAAATACTTCTGGGTAGATGATTCTGACTTGACACAAGAGGAAAAATTTTCACAATGAGAACAAACATCAAGTGAAATAATCTCCCCAGAAGTGGTGGATTTTCTGTCATTGGAAACTTTTAAGATTCAGCTGGAGATGGCACTGGGCCATGTTGTCTAGACCCTGCTTTCGCCAAGAAAAATTGTACCAGATGATCCTTGAGATCCTTTTCAACCCGGTATTCTGTGCTTCTCTATTTATCAAGTTAATGCCATAGTATTACTTTGCCGGCAAAAATGCTTCTCATAACAGCTTTTTTTTAGTCAGATTTTCTTTCAAGTCAAGAAGATACTGGGACCTGCAATGCACAAAGTATTAAATTTAGGATATACAGTAGAAGGATATACAAGTAGGTAAAATGATAAAAAAGTCAAGAAAAGTAGTAAGCAAAGACCTGTTTACAAGCCTTTCACCTTGAAGGCATGGGCCTGCATGTCAGAGAAGTGAAAATAATCCCACAGGGAAGCACAAAATTAGAAGATAGATTAGTATATTCAGCACAAAAATCCCTGAAAGGCCAGGATTTCTGTAGGAGAATGCTTTGTTCCATTACTTTTTGTAGCATGTAAATCAGTTGAAGAACATGGAAGTGGGTGGTAGAAGAGGCATAACAATGGTGCCAAGTGAAGAAAGCAATCTGTACATTTATGATGATTTTTCCTTCCATCATCTTGAGAATTAGTTATCTAGTGAACAGAAGATAGGGGTAACAGAAAGAAAATCAGCAAGAGGCCCCACACAACTTTGTAGAACAAAACTTTTTTTCTTATTGATATTTAAGTTGGACCCTAAATCTTTATTCCAGATGTCAATTCTATGACAAATCATGACACTGAAGGAAGGTAGACATAGGTGACTATAATGCACTGGTAAAACTGTGCATATCAGATGTATAAAAAGTATTCTGGATTTTGATGTCTACTAAATCAATTGGAATTCATTGCAATAGAGTTTTTTTGGTTCATTTATTCTGAGAGTATAGATTTAATATGAAGACTGCTTATTAGGAAAAGAACAATTTTATTAGTTAAGAAAGCAAGAAAAAGATAGTGAGTCATAATAATTCCTTTAATCTGTTTATCCAGCACTAGTGTAATACATCATTCTATAACCAGAATTCTGCATGAATGAGACTCCTGGTAAATTAATGGGACAATTCTTCCCACTTTATAAAGGTTAAGTTATCAAGCATAGACTAAAGATAATGATATAGGCTCAGGTGGGACATGAAAATCTCAATTTCAGGTATTAAATTACTACCCTCATTCATGTAAGTTGTTCCATGAATTTCCCATTTAATCTTAAGACAAAAATTAATTCAAAACAAGCTTATACCACTTGCTCTGTGTATAACTTGCAATCAGGGAAAGGGATGATTATATAAAAATATATATATAATATATATATATAAATATATATAAATAATATACCCATGCCCTTTAATAGATATATGTGTATATACATATATATTTGTGTAAAGAGTAGGATTTTAAAATTTCAGCTGAGGTATTTTTCTTTATTGCTGTGTTGAGCTGGATTGCGCTTATTTACTATGCGGACATAAAATGTTCCATTTAAATACAGTGAAAGGAGCTGTAAGAGCTTTCCAAATTTTCTGACTTTCAAAAATTCCCTTGTCCCAGTAAGAAGCACACTTTTAACAAATAGCTGTGATCAATTTTTTTTGTCATGTCAAGATTTTCATAGAAAAATAAATAGGTAACAACTTTGGACAATTTTTTTCAGTATTTCATATTTTGTACATTTAACATTTAATGTAAATCTGATGCTGAGCAGCAGTTGTGACTTGTACTACCTGTATGCTTCTCTGTAGTATCTTGCATCCTATTGTAGTATAGCTACTGGACACCAAACTGTGGAGGTAGCAGATGCCTGTGTAAGCAGGCTAGGAGAGGTGCACTGATATTTGAAGGCTTTTAGTCACCACCAGGAACAGAGGTTCCTCCAGGGCTAGAGAAATGATGTGATGTACATTGTTTCTTAAGAAGGGCAGAGATTTGAGGGTTTTCATGGAAAGGTGTTGGCAGCCAGACTCCTGAGTTTGGGTCCCCTGCAAGTGGCAGGTGGAGGTGCCATGCAGTGGCACGTCTGTTTACCTCAGTGCATGCTCAGGCATGGAGGAGGACAATAAAAAGAAGCACCTGGACACCTGCTCACCCTTTAAAGCTGTCTTTCATGCCAAGCCGTGTGGAGCTGTCAGTGGCATGCAATGCATTTGGTTGATGCTGCATACTCACAAATATTGCTGCTGTCTGTGTTGGGTTTAATTTTGAGGAAATTGAAAGAAAGTACCTTGGGAAGGATTGTACAAGGAGAAGACACATGAACCTTTCTTCCTGACTCAACTTTGCTGTTTTCTCAAATGTGGAACATATTTGGTCTGGCATCCCATTTGATTTGTTTACTGCTTTTGTGTCCCACATTTTGCGGAGGCTTTCCAAACACAGATATTTCTCTCATCTGGCCTGGCTCTGTCTTATGCACAGAAACCCCAGTATAGGTGGGTGGAGTACACATCCAGGGTGTTTGGGTGGGCCGTGAAGGGGAACATGGTGAACTTTTGGAATAACCTAAGTACTTTCAGCCTTGCCTATGGTTCAAGTCTAGAAATTCCAGGATTTGTTTGGGAAATGATGTCAGCCAGCATCGGCCATCAGCCCTTACCTTGCACACAGCTCTCTTTTTACATGATCCACCCCTGGAAGTGGAATACTACAGCACTGTTACAAATTATACTGTCTGTGTGCTTTGGAAAGTATGCAGTATGGCTCGTTTTCAAACATCACTTTTGTTATAAAAATCAGTGGCTCCTACAGTGACCTGAAACTCGTCAGGTAGGATTTGAATGAGCAAAGAATTTCACAGATGGCAAAATTGTTACTTCATTGTGGTGTCTGTAAACAGTTCTTTGTTTCAAAAAAATATTTTTCTCTTGTGTTCTAGATAAGACTGTTAAAAGTTTTACATACAACCATAACTCCCAGTTTAGATATGATGTATTTCAGTCAGCTCAAACCCAAAGAAGGAACCCAGGAAGGCTCCAGGGAGATTCTCTTCCCTGGATTCTTGTGGTAACCACCATCTCAGCTAGCCTTGCCCTGTTCAAATACTCTGAGGAATTAAGTATTAGTTCCACCGCCCCTGCCACCTGGCATGTCTGCCAGAAGGGCTGGGAGATCTAAAAAGGAGTAATTCTTTTTTGGATGTACACTCTGGGGCTCAGTGTATAGACCCTGTTACACCAATACTCTTTCAGTAATGCATTGACTTCATTTAACACCTCTGCAATGGCCCAGAAGACGACACTTTTCCCCAGAAGCAGTTGCCTAGCATGCATCATTCTTGGCAGTATCTGCAAAATAAACTTCTTGTAATTGATTTAATAATTTTCAAATAAAAAATTATGATAGCTGTGGACAGCTATAAATAACAGAAATGAAACACATTATTTGCACTATGCCTTCACATGCACTTGTTTAGCTCTTTTTGCTGTTAAGTTGAAACATCTGTTTCTATGGAAGTAGAGCATTCCATGCAACAAACACAGCACTGGAAGTGACCCACATATTAAATGACAACATTTGACAAATTCTAGCAGTTGATTACTGGGGAGGAGTAGACTGTGGTTATAATCAGAGTAAAACAAAAAAACGTGTACCTTTATAAACCTGGAGTTTAAATGAAACATCTGTACTAAATCATGGTTGTAGAACAGCACTGTAGCCAACTACCCGACCATATGATAATGGGGTGTTTTTAACAATCCCTGTTTCCATTGCCCTCCTCCAAATCAGATCCAGACTGTATACACTGGCATGAATTCTGCTGGGAACCAATTGGGATAGTGTCAGGCTATAGGGGATGCTGTCAGTTTAGATACAGATACATGTAAAAAGTTAGTGATTCCAATACCTCATGGAGTTTATAAGCACAGGTGGAAACTCAGGTGAGTATTAGGGTATTTTTTAGGCTTCAATCTTTTCCAGGCCTATATCTTGGAAAAGGTGAATTTTCTGCAATTACTGTGGAATCTTCTTACAGAAATGTAGTGTATAGCAAGAAAGTGGGCACCAGAATTGCAGAAGCAGGTCATCTGGTGAGAATCTGAGAGTGCTCAGGCTGGCACTAAACCTAGGCTTGGCAGCTCACTTAAATGTAATTTCTTCAGTCTATGAAACTAGTATACAAAAGTCAACAATGTACAGTCTTCTTGGAGCACTTCTTGTTGCTGTTCAGCGGTTACAAAACAAAACCCCCCTGGTTTAGTCCATCTATTTATGCAGATTCTTAGACTGATATTCATTAGTTGCACCTGAAAATACATCTTTTCTTGTTACTTTGTAATATTCCCTGAGTTAATTTAAAAACCCAAAGAATTAAAGACCCAACCCAAACTTAGTATTCGCTCTACGTAGTCACTGCAATCTTTCAGAAGCAGAAAAGATGCAAACCCATCCTGCATGTCCTATAATAAAAAGCTGCCATTGTATTAATATAATCGGTAAGAATTCTCTTGGTCAGAGTTCCTTGATTGACATAAATAAAGGACAATAAAACCTGAAATTCTGAAACAGTGAAATATTTCTAGAGTAATCCTCAAGAGACAGCAGCTAATTGGCATATGAAAAGTTCTCACTCTGAACAATTAAATTAGTACTGTTTGGCAGGAATACAAAGACAGGGAACAAAGGATATAATGACTGGTAAAGTCTAAATTTCCATTTACTAGGTAAAAGGACTTCTTAAAAGATACCACAATAACAAAATTTTCACATTAGTCAAAGTGAACCTGCCAGGGCATTATATCAATGAGGAGTTATAGGGTTTATTTTTTAAGAACAAAGGACAAGTTTTTAATAACATGTAATTTGTGCAAATAGGAAGTAGGGAAAAAACTTGTATATAATTAATTTAAAATACTATTTTGATGGACTTTGACAATCCAGGGCTTGATTTTAAAAGTTCTATTAAAATTTGCAAATAGTTATAAGAAGCTTAAATACTTAGGCCACAGCAGAAAATGTGACTGGTAGGTTACTGAATTAAAAAATAACAACAGAAAAGTAGACAACCAGTGTGCTTAAATACAGAAGGAAATCTGAAATTAAAAGTTGATTTAGCACCTGTTCAATATATTCATTAATGATGTAGACATTGAGATCAATTGACCTTCAGCAAGTTTGCAGATGATACCAAACTGAATGGTGCTATTGACACGCCTGAGGAATAGGATGCCACCCAAAGAGATCTGGACAAGCATGAGAAGTGGGCCCATGAGAGCCTCATGAAGTTCAATAAGGCCAATTGCAGAGTCATGAACCTGGGATGGGGAAAGTATTGGTATACAGGCTGGGGAATGAAGTGATTGAGAGCAGCCTGACTGGGAAGGACTTGAGGGTACTGGTGGATGAAAAGAGGGACATGAGCTGGCAATATGCACCCACAGCCCAAAAAGCCAACTCTATCCTGGGCTGCATCAACAGAAGCGCAGCTGGTGGGCTGAAAGACTGCAACTCTCTACTCTGCTATAGTGAGACCTCACCTGGATTATTGCATCCAACTCTGGAACCCTCAGCATAAGAGGGACACAGACTTGTTGGAGACCATCCAGAAGAAGGCCATAAAGATGATGCGAGGTCTGGAGCACCTCTCCTATGAAGACAGGCTGAGAGAATTTGGATTGTTCAGCCTGAAGAAGAGAAGGCTCCAGGGAGACCTCATATCTGCCTACTAGTACCCAGAGAGTACTTAAAGATAAGATGAGGATAGGCTCTTTATCAAGCAGTGCAGCATCAGGGATAGTAGTTTTAAACAGAAAGAGGGTAGATTTAGACTAGATCTAAGGAAGAATTTTTTTTCAGTGAGGGTGGTAGAACAAATTGCCTATAGAGGTAATAGATACCCCATCCCTGGAAATATTCAGGGTTGGATATGACTTTGAGCACCCCAATCTAGTGGATGATGTCCCTGCTCATCGTGGGTAAGTTCAACTAGATGTCCTTTAAAGTCCCTTCCACTTCAAACTATTCTATGATTCTATCTATTCTATCTTTGAGATACACAAAAGGGGAGGAGGGGGAAAGGTTAAAGGTCAAAAGACTTAGAAATATAAGATCATATTTGATCTTACTTTTTATTAAACTTTTTCATAGATTTATAAATGTTATTGTCACACGGGACTATTAGATCATCTGGCTTGACTTGATTTTGTAGAAAAGCAATGTCTAGAGGGTCCCCTGAGAGGACTCTTCCTAAAATTATTTGATACTTTATGACTAATAACATGTAGTGCTGTTGCACAAAATGAAATGCTTTGCCATTTAGATCTTTAATAAAGCAATTCTCACAATATATTTCTTGAACAGCCATTTTTATGGTGTTATTTATTACAAAACCTGATGAAAAACTTAATTCCTGGTATTTACATTCAAGCTGTTTGCTTCTGTTGTTACAGCATCTGTTATAAAAACCAACTTGATCAGGATCTAAATTATTCTTATGCTTTGGCCTCTTCTAGTGTCAGGCCATCAGTGTATATTTCAGTATATTAGTTTCTACGTCATTTATAATGGCACAGATGAATGATTGTGTAAAGTTGAAAAAATATCTCTGAACCTGCCAACATCAGTGTCTAGTTTCTTAAGACCAACCTTTTGGCTTGGAAGATTTTTACAATGGTTGCATGTCTGACTAATCAAAGTTGTCAGTTTAATCAGCCTCATCAAATGCACTAACTAAAATTCTACTTATATTTAGGAAGAGTGTCAGTAACAGATTAAATAATTCCAAATTCTATATAGAGGCAGTTTCAGAGGGTTATTTTACACCACAATGTGAAGGCCACCAGTTATATGCTATGCCCCATAATTCAGGAACAGAAGAGCATTATATTCACAGTAAATAATAGCTAAAGATATTTTAGAAAAGTTATCAGTCTGGATAAATTTTGGGACATCTTTTCTAAAATTTCTAAAATACATTAGGCAACTGGAGTTACTCTTCTATGATTCTTAGAAGTGTCTCCTATTAAACTCAGTTCAGCAGAGAACTTTTGCATTTTGTAAAACTCAGTGAGCTTTACTGCTGGTGTTTTGCGACTCAATTGCATTTTTCTTCTCATATCATATACCATTATTTAATTCTATTTTGCCATTTGTATGTCATATGGGATCCTGTCTCTATGGCATGACATTTTAAAGTCTGGCACACATTCTTGACAGCTGTTTTGAAGTGAAGGCTGTGATGCGTGCTACATCTGGAGGTGCTGAGGTTTGAGTACAGACAGTGGAAAAGTCCAGTTTCTCTTTAGGGATGACTGGGATAGATTTACAGAATCTAAGCTCACATTCAGGAAGGGGACTCCATAAGGATCTACTCATGCAGATCCCATTGCAAAAACAAAGCTAAAGATCCTATGGCACATTTTGGAATAGTGACAAACAAGTTAAATCACAACAAGTTAAATATTCAGTTAGGGGATTCACAGACATTGCCTCTGCTATCCTGAAATGGCAGCCAAAAGGTGTATTTTTTAAGTTTCTAAGTTACGTTTTTGTCTACTTACTGTATATTGTAAAGTTGGATCTAGATTTCACAGCACACTTCATGAATGACAGAATTGCTAAAATGGTAATACTATCAACCTCAAGAAATTCGAGCCTAATTAATAAAGGTTCAGTGTTTCTTAAAAAGAGGGTATGGAAGACAAGGGGTTTGATAGTTGTTTTAAACTTGACCTGTTGACTTTTTTGTTTTATGAGAAAGTATGGTTCTTTATTAATGATTTCATGTTCTGTCCAGTCAAAAACTCCTAATTTACACCTTTGTGTTACATAAAATCACTACATTCTTATAGTTACACGAAATCTTCAGGTTTTAGGGGCTTAGCAGCTCTATGAAGATGTGTGATATAAAAATATAGTTAATTTTACTTCATTTCAGACCAAAATAGAAATTCACATTATACTCTTGCATATTTAGAAAACAAAGCTGGCCAAGCTGTATTATATAGTGTATTGCTCAAGAAATGATGTATTTTTGGGACTGCAGGCTTTCTTCCTTCAACACTTATTCCTGAGAGTAGTACTTTCCAAATATTTCATGTTTCTATGTATCAATCCAGAATGTTCCTCCTAAAATTAAAGTATCCTGGGTATTTTATAATGTATAAGGAGGTGACAGGATTGGCTGGGAAGGTTATGCTTTGGTTATCAGCATTTTCTTGTGGGTTTTTTTTTTTAGTTTTTTTTTTGTTTTTTTCTAAAGTTTTACAAGTATTTTCATCCTCCTGGGTTTGGAGACACAGTACTTCCAATGAACTGAGTAGCAGCCATGAATTCTGGATACATCTCTGAAGTAAAGGCAGGGTTTGCAAGGAGCTGAAGATCTTTCGTGTCCACACTGTGTCACTCTTCAAGGTTATGTTGTGTCATGTAACAACAGTTTGACCTCACTGTATTACATTACTGGAGCATTCCCAACCTCTCTTCAGTTTCACAAATCCCCTTTGCAGCCAAGAAGCTGTCAAGGTGCTGAGATACCCCTTTCTTCTTCAGCATTGGTACTTCAGTGTCCAGAACAGTGAAGTATCATGGGGCTAGAAGAACAGAATATTTGATAAAAACAAATGGGGATGCACTTGGGATGCACTGAGATGCTTTGGTGATGAATATTGTAGAAAATCCTGACTTGATTTCACTCTTGTGCTTAAAATGGTGATTCCTACCCAGTATTTAAATCTGCTGCTGCAGTAGAGCCTATTTTTGTTCAAGCATTGCATCTCACTTCTTGTTCACTTCCAGTTTCAAGGCTCTCTTTTCATTTGAAGCCGGTGGCGTTGTTTCATGGAAATGCAGGAATTCTTGCCAAAACCAGGCAACTAAGAATAAAGGAGCTATCAAAATAAACTACCACTCTGGTTGCATTTCAAAACGTTTGGAGAGTCTAGACTAGCCTGACAGCAACTCCTTGTTGAAGGCCTGTAGTGCACAGAGGTACAAAATCAAAGTGTTCAGATTTTCAGAGCAAAATTCTATCCACATCATTCCAGTCCATAGGAATGTGCAAACTCATCAGAAAAACTTTCTCCATTTGAAATAAAATGTTGATGTTGCTGCTGGTGTGCTCACTTTCCCTGGGCAGGCTCCATCATCAGATGGATTTAGTTGAGTTCTGACATTCAGACTAATCAAGCTGTATTAAAGAAACAGCAAAATAACTTGACTTTAGTTTTGGGAAAATAACTTATTTAAAATATTTAAGTATCAGGCACAGAATGATTTCACATTAAGTGAAAGCTGCTGGTAGGAAAAGAAAATTAAGAATATCTCAAAGCTCCATTCACAGCATATTTTAAGAAGAAAAACCTTGTTGATCCTAAGTAAGACACTGTTTGATAAATGACAATTATGTGTGTTTTCCTTATAATGTTACCTTTACGAAACCTTGTTTCTTATCCAGATAAATATGAGAAGTTCAAAATTACTAATTTTCCTCTATGAAATATTCATTTTGTTTTCCCCTATCCAGAAGAGCCTTAAAAGACTAAGTACTGCTTCAGACCTCTAGAAGTTAGTGAGGTTTTGCTTGCAAAACCAATGGCCAAATGACAGTTTGAAGTTTACTCAGCATCCATATGTTGTATGTTTTCCTGAACTTCTGTGGTTGAATTTGGATATTTCAATTTTTTATTCTGAACACTAAATCTTTCTTACATTTTTTTCAGGGAGTAATGGAAAATGGATAGCTTCATGGTATAATAATATAATGAAATCTTGAATTATAATTTTTTACCATTTTAAACGTCACTGTGTACTTTTAAAATTACTTATATATTGTACACTCATAAATACATACATACATTCATTTTGCACAACCAGACAGTTTCAAAACCATTGGTTATTCATCATGGATGTACACATGATACTCCTGCATCCTCACACAAAAGCTAGTAAAATTTCTGTCCTTCACTATTTACCATCAATCTAATACTGCAGCATTTGTTTGTTTATAAGCATGTCTTGACATCTGCATTTTTCATACATCTTAGCTTTATGTTGTCTAAATTTATCTAAATTATATGAAAATTAAGATTACGAAAGGCAGATTACAAAGAAAAACTGGGGGTTTTTTTCAATGCAAATATGGTTATTTACTTAGCCATGAAACCAAATTACTGGAGCACAACTTAAAAAAAATCCTTAGTTCTTGTGTGAAGCATTTCCATTTCTCTCAGTTTCTCTCTTGGTCTTGTGTGTACTAAACCTAAGTTTTGACAAAAGTCTGCCATTTTGATCTTGATTTGATAGAATGATTTGTGTCTGAATCAACAGATACTCATTACATTCTAACGTACTGAGGGCTCTATCTTATGAGTGGTGCAAACGCACTTACATTGAAATTCTCAAATTCAAATTATCACCTTGAATTGGTGCAGGAACCTGGAGTATCTTCACTGTGTCTGACACTCCCACAGTCTGACACCTCAATCTCCATTAAGAAAATGAAAAAGAAACATACTCTTTCATAGACTCCATGTCAGAGTCTTCTGTTGCTAGTTTAGTGTTTATTAATCACGGAATGTGTTGAGTTGGAATGGACCTTCAAAGACCATGTAGTCCAACCCCCTTCAGTGAGCATGGACATCCTGCACTCGATTAAGATTCTCAGAGCTTCATCAAGCTTGGCATTGAATGTCTCCAGGGATGGGGCCTCCACCACAGAATCACAGAATTGCAGAATGTCAGGGATTGGAAGGGACCTCAAGAGATCATCTAGTCCAATCCCCTGCCAGGGCAGAGGTTGCTTCTCTGCACAACCTGTTCCAGTGCTTTACCACCGTCATGGTGAAGAATTTCTCTTTAATGTCTAACCTGACCCTGCCTGGCTCTAGTTTCAAACCATTGCCCCTTGTCCTATTGCTCCATGCCCCGGCAAATAGCCCCTCCCCGGCTTTCCTCTAGCTTCTTCAGACACTGGGAGGCCACCGTGAAGTCTCCCCACAGCCTTCTCTTCTCCAGACTGAACAGTCCCAGCTCTCTCAGACTGTCCTTGTAGCAGTGATGCTCCAGCATGGTCCTATTCTGGACCTGCTCCAATAGGTCCATGTCCTTCCATTCTCCCCCCTAATTTGCCTTTCAACAGGTTCCATGTACCTCTCTTTCTCCCCATTTTCTGCCTCTGGCCCCCTATCCCACTCCAAACCTTTTCCTCCCCTTTTACCCCCAAACATAAAGCACCTGAGCTCCATAGAGACTCCTCTCCTCCCCAGGTATTCCCACTTCGCCTCCTCTGTCCACTCTCCTGAGGCCGCCACTGAGGCTTGAGGGATGCTCCTCCTGGTGACACTACTCCAGGATGTCATTGGTGAGGTGCTGTGGCACATCCCAAGGGGACACAGTGGGAAGAGAAAGGATGGGGGGCCTCCTGGCCCCCTGGCAAGGGATGGCTGATGGCCTCTCTGGACAATAGCTATGTTTTCTAATCTTTCTTACAAATCACAAACAAACTGTTTTGACTCCAAGGACAAATATTTCCAATTGTTTCATTGTTAAAAATGAAACAATATTTGTGTCTTACAAAAAGAGGGCTGAAGGCTGCAGGTGTAGGTTAGAAAATTATTTAGACAGGTGCATTCATTCATACAAAAAATTGCAACCCAGCAGAGATGACTTCTGGTAAAGCAACAGGCCTTGGAGAAGAGCAGATCACATGCAGATCAGCCCCACTTACACACATTCCAAAATCAACTGAGAAGATTAGTCAGATCTGGAGCTAGCAGAGATAACAACCATCACCTGTCTGTTATGCTCCAGACTTTCTAAAGCACTTTATTTGTGGTTCTACTTCCTTTCCCTTGGTACTATCTACAACATAAGCCCAAAACCAACAAACACTTGATTATTCATTGCTGCTTCCAGGAGGCCAGCTGCTACTTCTGCCACTGAGTCATAGGTATTAGACTTTATTAGGCCTGAGTACATATGATGCCTTGCTTGGCAGAGTCATGTCTGTGTCATGAAAATTAATGAAAAAAAAATTTAAACTATTTATTGATTCACTGATTTAACCTATTCATTCATTTCAACATTTCTGTTCTTTCATGTTTTGTGGTTTTCTTCCTAGTTACAAATCAGAACAAACCAGCTTTGAAGGAATCAGTTAAATTCAAATTGAATCAATCTTCATCCATGATTCTATAAGGGCACCTGTATGGATAGGTCATTATAGACTTTGCTGAATAAATGTCTAGTTAGATACTGTAAGCCCCTCCCAACAATCACAAAGACAAACTGTACTTTTCCACTTCAACTTCACCAGATGCAGAACACATCATGTTTGCAATTTCAAAATAGCTGTCAATAGTCTGTGCCAAAATCAGTTGCCCTGTCATTCACATGGCATTTCACATGATGTACAAGTGGTAACATCAAATAATTGAACAAAGTGCTACATAAGTAATTAATGGGATGATGAAACAGTAACAAATTAAAGGCATCTTCAGTGGCATTTCCATTTACCAACTCACCTGAAGTATGTATGCCTAAGACTATCTTTCCCACAAGTATCATTCACCTCTCCTTTCATAATTTTGGCATTGCTGTATGCTCCTTTTCTTTTGGTCCTAGTATCAGATTACATTTCCTGTTGTAAAAATTCTGTCCAAGGAAGGACTGTATCTTCAGATATCTACTAAAATCAGCTTCTGTTTCCCTTCCTGCAAACTTATCGCAGTGGTCAAAACATTAACATTGAGATAGCCTAGCTAGTTTGTTAGGCATCTGGAGGAAGACATTTGCCATCAGTTATGTCAAGTTCCAGAGCAGTCTGCCAGCAGAAGGGGAGGCAAATGAATGCATAAAGTCTAATACAGGGTTTAGTACTGAACAGGTGCTACTACCAAACAAAGAATCAAGAGGCTTCTTTGAAGTGTGCTTGCTGTGTTTCTGTATTCTGTGTTTCTTATGTCTATATGAGCAGAATAAAAAAAGTTCATTTCTGTTAAGCATCTGGGTATCAATTTATTCATCCAATGCTGAGCTGATTTAGCAAAACTCACCACCAAGACCCTATAATGAAGAGCTGTCATATCTATAGAGATATGATAGGATGGGCCTAGGGAAATCTTGCCAAATATCCTGCAAATCCTGCATTATGTAAATTGAAAAAATTTTGTAGGTTATGGAAATGTGAACCAGTCTGGTGGTGACCATACTAATGCTCTAGAGAGCAGCTGCTTGTACAGCTTTCTCTGGTCTTCCTGTTTCATGTTTCTTGTGTATTGTGGGTAGTCTGCTTTCAGTCTATAGCTTCTCTGCCCCTCATTGATCTTTTGGTGTCAGCTCGAAGCCAGCTGGCTGGTCTGTGCTACTTCACTTCGAAGTTACTTTGGCAAGTACCAGGATAGCATGGTACTCCCTTCAAAAGTCCCAGTGGCTGCCTTTCTCCAGTCAGGCTTAAAGACTTTGATAAAGAATTCAGAGAACAACCTCTTTTATAACCACTGAAAGATGTGAAAAATTCTTCCCCTTCATGTGTTAGAGTTAAAATGTTTCACCTACAAAGACACAAGATATGGCACAGCCTGTCCCACATCTCTCTTTTGCCTTATCCAGATATGTGCAATACCATTTTATGTCCTTAAGTTCAGCTGAATGCTCCATGAGGCAGAGATTCAATCCAGGAACTGAGATTTAGCAAAGCAAGTCCTGGCATCTCTGTTTAGGGAGCCAGGTCCTAAATTAGAGGTGCCATGGCTTCAGTGGGCAGAGGTGACTCAAGGGATGGTTTCCCAGTAACTCTCTTAGAAACAAGGAAAATGCTATTCTCAGCATAAGGACCAAGCATCACCTTACCAGGAAATTCAAAACAAGTCTAAGAGAAGCTGAAAAAGCGTATTCATGACCAAGGAATCTAGATGTCTTGTAGGAGAAGTTCCAGCTTTTCTGATAAATGTTCTCTTCTCCAGCAATAAGAAACAGCAACATATTCCAGGATTCAATATATAACATAACCCAACACTGTTGTGTTATGGGTGCAAATGGGACTGCTGTTTTATGATTGCTAGTTGCATTTTCTGCAAGTATTTTATCTTAATCAAGGTCAGGATGAATAAGGCTCTGAGAAACCTGATCTGGTTGACGAAGCTCCTGCTCATTGTAGAGGCATTGCACTAGAGGACCACTAAAGGTCCATTCTGACCCAAACTTCTACAATTTTAAAAAGACAAACGTCTAATTTAGTTGTGCTGCAGCTGAAAAACTGTTGATGTGGGTTGTAAGAAGATAAAGAGGGCCATTATCAGCCAAGAGCCTTGCTCCAGAAAACTCCTCATCCCAAAAATTCAGGACAAGGATGAACAGCAGCAAGTGAAATGAGCACACACTCAGTGAAGTACTTTAAAATATCTTCAGCAATTTTTTTTTTCTTAGACGTATTGTGAAAAATCTACATTTCTTTTTCCTTTCTCCTCCCGTGAGAGAAGTTTACATAGGTTTTAAGCAGTGATATATAGTACAGCTGCTTTAATGTCTTAGTCTAGATTGATTGCCATGTGTATTGTATGCAATACCTTATTATGCTGTTCCTCTGATGCTGGCTTCCTGTCATTAGTCAAATGTCATTTCATCTGGAACAAAGGCTGTATTTCCAGATGAAGGGTAAGGGTTCTGGAACATTGGTGAAAATCAGGAGCAAAATATCTTCAGCAGAGCTGCTCTGAGTTTACATGAATGTCACTTGAAGTGACTGTCACATAGATGCATGCTTGCTTGAAAAATACTTAGGTGATGGTACTGAAAGGCTCATTTTATCTTCTCATCTGGTACAGTGCTCAAAATGTTTAATGCCCATCTCTGAAAAAAAATCCAGATCTGTGACAGCATCAGCTTTGGTCTGACCAGACTGTCAGTGATTTTGATGTCACAGCCACATTCCATTACAGCCATCCTGTGCTCAGGGGCAAACTGTTAAGAAGTTACAGGACAGAAGGAGTACAGGAAGGACGTGTTTGATATAACTATGGAGATTTTCTATTTGGTTGACTTTTAACCCATTCTAAAATATTCTGTGTTATAAGAAATATGCTGAAAAGCAGAAGAAGATGTCCAATTTTGTGCATGAACTATTCACTGGAGAGAATGAAATCACTCATGGTGGAATCACCTGTCAAAAAAGACAGGGATACTGAAATAAGTTTTTTCAAAGATCACCTGAGCACAGGCATCTCAGGGAGCATGGCAGCATATGCGCTTAGTAAGGGTTAATATAGTTTGGCACAGCTAGAACGGTAATTAAAGAAGACAACATTATGGACTAAGGCTCCTGATGAGATCCTCCTTTCCTGGGGTGTGCTGGAAGTCACAAGGCCAAAGGCCAAGTGACTTCACCCTTCTCAGAAGAGGCCATGACACACATCCTGGAATGGCATGTGCAAATTTCAAAAACATCTGACATGGGCAGAGGCCTCCAACAAACATCAGTGTGAGCCTCAGGATATTTTTCACTTATGACTGTTAATTTAATAGCCTCACGTCTCTCAGAATAATTAGGGATAGATATTAATCTGTTATTTGTAGATAACCCAAACACAATTACATGGTTTCACGCCTGTCTTTCTAGACCCTTTTTAGATCATCAAAGCAGGGGGTTTTTTATTCATTTAGAGAATTCTATGTGTCATCATGTAGTAGCTCTCTTATGTGAAGGAGGATTGTTTCCTAGAACTGATGTTTTAAGGGCTTAGGTTACAGAAAATATACACTCCATATGGGCAGCATGAAGTAAGTAAACTAAAACACAGCCTGAAGTGTAATAATATCAGAAAAGTACAGATTTTAGATGAGATGGCTTGTTACAAACTGAAGCCAATGTGGAACAGAAGTCCAACCAAACTTCTTTCTCTTCAGCCCTGGAAGATTTGAGACTCGATTATTTACATTCTGCATAATGCTGGGACATCATCAAATAGTGCTTTGCAAAACACCAACAGCATTTCATTTTCTATCACAAAATTATATATATCAACACTTGTCTGAAACATAGAAAATAGGAGCCAATACCAAAGAAGTCGACATTTAGGATCTTGGGTATTAGTTAAGGTCATCAAGCAATGCATATATAATTAAATCTTTCGTAACGTATCTCCATTTTCAATGACAGTGAGATATTGCAGCAAACCATTAACATTATTGGGGCTATGCCACTTTGTGCCAGTAGAGGATGATGGCCACTCCATATTCTGAGTAAAAAGACACTTTCTTGTAAATTCAAAATGTGATGGGTGCTAGGAAAAACAACTGTATTTAATCTTTATCATCTTCCTGTCACAGTTCGCAAGAGAAATATTATCTAAACAGCATGGTGTTACAATATACATCTGCATGAACACAAAAAAATAATTTCAAAAAAGCAAGAAGAGTACAAAACTGCAATTCCATGAGGATTTTCTTTATAATAATTATTAGCTTTGCAAAGCACTGCAATCGATGCACACAAAAAGGCCTCTGTTGGCCAAGTTGCTGTGCTTTTTTACAAAGCTTTATGAAATATACAGTTTATTTTTTTCTTCTCATTAGTAATCAGCTAATAGTAGTTTGTATAAACCCACTTTCCATAATAACAGCACTGCTGGTAAGTGCCCTGAAGCCATAGCTATGTTTATTTAAGGAGTCCCCTTTTTGGAGGAGGGGCAGCTTTGAAGAGGGAGATGTCTCTCTGAAGGTTCACAACAAATCTCAAAGACACTGGTTCTTTGTTCTGGAAACATTTTCATCCCTGATGCTGGGATTTGACAGTGGTGACCCAAGCACCAGCCCTGTGGGACAAGGGATCTTTTTCCTGGCTGAACAGTACATGGAAATCAAACACTTTCTGGGAAAAATATTTCATAGCTCTGTGAAGCCCTTATTTTGCATATTTAGCAGCATATTGTGCTGCACTATTCAGAAATGCAGTCAATCTAAGAATAATGAGTATGGTGTACTCTTGTGTCATACAGATTTTGATGCTGCATAAGGTGGGAAAGAAAATAGGATGAGCACAAGAGTGAAGAGCTAAGGAGAACCCTCAGCTACTGTCCCCTATTATTGCTTCAGTTACAGTATGAAGCGGCTGAGGGATTCCCAGTTGGGTCCTTGTTCTGCCACAGACTTACGGCATTGACTGTCAAAATGTAATCATTAGCACAGAAATGGCTACAGCAGTGTTAATCACCATAACATGATTTTTTCACAATTAACAGCTGTCAAAATATCAGAATATCATTGTACAAAAACACACAGTCTTTGTTAGGAATGAAAATCAGCACCTTCATGCTTTTGTTTCAGATCAGCATTACTTTTAAAATGAAAAGAATGTGCACTACCATCCCTCCTCTCAGGACACTCAAATGTATTCACCTCTACTTAGAGAAAAAGCCACGAAAGAGACATAAATTGCTGCAGCAAATCACAGTCTAGACTTGCTGATTTGTTTCAACAACATGAGATATCAAACCCATATGCAAGTGTTATTGTAAACTGCTGTTCCTAAATGCATGTAAAGGCATTATCATGTAGACTAAGTATCACTGCAGCCAAGTAATTACTAAGATTTAACGTGGAATTTGTAACAGGAAAGGAGTATTCATTCACTGTGTCACTTGCAATAGTTTAGTTTTTCCCTTACTCTGACATCTTCAGACAGAGCAGTTGCATCATCATGATTTGACAGCAATGCAGCTAACAGAAGATGGAAAGCCCATTTGTGATTAGGTAACTGACACAGACAGTGAGCTGTGCATCTCTGAAAGGAAAATGGAGTCAGGCTGCATTTAATTTTTAATGCTTTTTCTGTGGTTGTCCGAGTTCATCTTTATAATTCATAGTGCCCACAAGATGTACTCATTTCCTTCAGGAGAGCAGCTGTGGAATGCCTGGAGGATTACCTTTGTGGTTTCCTCACAATGAAGCTTTGCTGCCATTGTGAAAGCTGCCAATAGCAGTAGTCTCTTTCCTTTTGGTAGTCTGCAATATTCAACCAACAGTGTACCCATAGGGCAGTCGCATATCTCTCCAGGATTTTGAGAAATCATGGCTGTCAGGTGAAGTCTGTGGTGACTGGAAGGCGGCAAGCAATACACCCATTTTCAAAAAAGGTAAAAAGAGGATACTGGGAACTACTGACCAGTTGAGTCTCACTGCTGTGCCTGGGAAGATCATGGAGCAGATTCTCCTAGAAGCTATGCTATGACACATGGAGGACAAGGAGATGATTCAAGACAGCCAGCATAGTTTCACCAAGGGTGCGTCCTGCCTGACCAACCTAGTGGCTTTCTACAATAGAATGACTATGTCAGTGGACATGGGAAGACCCATAGATGTCATCTATTTGGACTTCATAAAGCCTTTGACACAGGCCCCCACAACATCCTTCATTCTAAGTTGGAGAGATGTGGGTTTGATGGGTGGACAGCTTGGTTGGTAACAAACTGGCTGGATGTTTGCATCCAGAGGGTATCTGTCAATGGCTCAATGTCCAGGTGGAGAGGAGTGACGAGTGGACTCCTTCAAGGATTCATGCTAGGACTAGTGCTGTTTAATAAATTCATCAGTGATGTAGACAGTGGCAAGTTTACTCATAACACCAAGTTGAGTGTTGTGGTTGACACACTGAAAGGATGGGATGTCATCCAGAGGAACCTGGGCAGGCTGGAGAGGTGGGCCTGTGCAAACCTCATGAAGGTCAACAAGGACAAGTGCAGGGTGCTGTATGTGGGCTGGACCAATCCTCATTACCCTTACAGAATGGGAGATGATGTGATAGAGAGCAGGACTTGGGAGAATTGGTGAATGAAAAGCTGCACATGAGTCAACAGTGTGTGCTCACAGCCCAGAAGGCCAACCATATCCTAGACTGAATCAGAAGAGCCATGGCCAGCAGGTCAAGAGAGCTGATTCTGCCCCTTTGCTCTAGCAAGACCCCACCTAGAGTACTGCATCCAGCTCTGGAGCACTCAGCACAAGGACACGGAACTATTAGCGAGGGTCCAGAGGAGGGCCACGAGGATGATGTAAGGGGCTGGAGTGCCTCTCCTATGAGGACAGGCTTTCAGCCTGGAGAAGAGAAGGTTTCAGGGAGACCTCATAACCGCCTACCAGTACCTGAAGGGATCTGACAGGAAAGTTGAGGAGGGACTATTTGCCAGGGCATGTAGTAATAGGATGAGTGGCAATGGTTTTAAACTAAAGCAGGTTTAGGTTAGACATTAGAAAAATGTTCTTGACCCTGAGGGTGGTGAGGGACTGAAACAGGTTGCTCAGAGAGGTGGTGGAGGCCCTGCCCCTGCAGACATTCAAGGCCAGGCTTAATGAGGCTCTGAGCCTCATTTAGTGCAGGATGTCTCCATTTACTGAAGGGGAGAGTAGATAGCCTATGAGGTCTCTTCCAACCCTGTGGTTCTATGAAATTTGTAATAATTTCCATTGAAAATAAACGTGTGTAAAACCTTTGCTTTTCATGGGCCAAAAGTTTTTTAAAAGGTATTTCTTATAAAACTGATAATAAATCTTTTCAACCACATTGCTTCTTATGCATACTAACATTCTAAAGTGTTCACAGTGTAGTTCCAGCATTTGAATAACTGCATTTAGTACCTGCAAGATTTTCCACACTCTCCCACAGAATAAGGCAACAATCTGAGGGAGAAATCTGTTCTGAGCATTATTATTCTGAACATAGCAGCAGGGTATTTGCAGTCTCCTTTATGCAATTGCTTATTCAGTCTCAGCTTTATCAAGCTCAGTAGATAAGTAATATATGCCCTTCCCCTTTCCTATGTGAGATCATGAGTGAGGAGGTGCTTCTTGACAGCTGTCCAGTATTTTCAGAAGTGAATATTCAGTCAAATGTAACCATTGTAGCTGTCTAGTCAGTTTAGCACTGGCATCTCAGTTTTCAAACTTCAGCCAAGTTTTCTCATAGCTGTGACTGAAGAAGTTCAGTTAGAAATTCCTAACAGGACAAAAGCTCCTTTCCTTTTCCTGAAATTACTTCATCAGTTTTTCATCTTCAAAAAATAAAAGGTGATGTCTTTCAACCATGAAAAGAAAAAAATCAAGACCTTTTGATAAGTTGAGGTACATAAAATAAAAGTAAGTATAGCACAAATCCTAAGGGTTTTTTTCATAGGATTATTACAGACCTTTAGGTATGACTTCTTTTGACATCCATGGAATGCCAGTATTCATTGGGTACTCCAAAGGACTTGGGGCAGATCCTCTCCTACAGAAACAAAAGGCATTTGTGTTATCGAATGGAGACAGGAAATGAGAACAATAAAAAGGCACCAGGAGAACATTCATGAATACTAAGGTTGACCTAAATTATAAAACTTTCAGTTATGTTTCCGATAACTCAATTAACTGAATGTAAAAATTTCTATGGATTTTTTACAATCTTTTATTTTTAGTTATTGAGATGTTAATTTCCTTGTTTAAGAGCAGGAGGTATCATTAAAGCAAAATATAATCTGTCTAAAAATTGACCACTTTAATACAGATTGGAGTAATGTGAAAACCCTGCAAATACCTAAATGCATCACTCCATCATTTGATTGGTATATAGTCTGGGCTTAATGCATCAGGATTGCAGCAACAGGAAGCATGATCTACGAGATGACCTAAGAAACTATTTCTGCTGGTAATATTTTGTGTTTTCATGATGAAGATATGGAATACAAATTGTCTGAGAGGTATAAAGAACAAAGTGTATTGCTCTAGATGACTTAATATTAACACTTTGAGCAGTGTTAATAAAATGTCTTTTGGTTCTGATTTACTGGAGAAATATATTTCAGTATATTGCCATTTATAGAAATTAAATTTATTAAGTCTAGTGAATTCAGAATCTGATAAACCCTACTCATTATCTGTGGATCTCTTTAATACACTGGCAAATATAAACTATTTCATGATATTACATTTACTAGTTTGTCAACAGATTGTAAAACATCTTACCTAATCAGTAAATGTGATCCAAAATAAGCACCAAGTAAAATGAACAAGGGTACTGAAGCTAATGATAAATTCCCTTCATCAGTAGATACTTTTCCTCTATTCTGATTTTTTTGAGCAACAGCCTGAACTACTCAGACAAGAAGTGATACAGTTACAACACTTTATGTATGGTGTGGTTCTCAGTAGCTATTTTTTTTGACATCTTTTGCACATTTTTAGTTCAGAAATAGTTTGCGGTTCATGTAGTGGAATAAGTTCTTGTTCCTTTCCACTTAATGACCTTGGGGTTTCTAGCAGTGATACCTTTGAGAAGAATCTCTGGTACTCATTGTGGAGCTACTGCACAATTGAGGGGAAGACAGTAACAGCTATTATTTTTAGCAGCCATCTATTTGAAAAGCAAAGTGCTGATGACTAAATAATTTGTTACACATGTACTGGTCCAGATCCTGCCTGTCTTTTGCAATCAAAGCTCCCTTTTGTGTGTCTAGGAGAACTGAGAGTACAAGCCAGTTCATTCCTCTAAAATTGAGGACCTGTTTTTCTGCTTTTCTACCCATTGAGTATGATCGTAACCTGGAAATAATATTTGTAGGATCAGTTATAGAGTAAAAAAAACATTTACAGAAAGTGAAAATTTTCTCTTAGATTTAAGACAGGTTTGTGCAGACAAAGAATATTAAAAATCTGAGTACTTCAAAAGAATTCAAAATAACACAGTGACAATTCATATTATCTTAAAGCAAAGATGGACAAATCCATTGCCACTCATTAATCAGCATCTAAGCTCCCACAACTGATTTCCAGTCCTTAGATCATCATTGTATCTCCCATATTACATGTACTGGAGCTCTCATCCATTCTTCTAATTGATGTCCAATTGACATATTGAGGTTGGCAAATCAAACAATGCTACCAACAGCAGGAAATAAACTGTCTCTCATATTAAAGTGGAAGTCTCTGGGATGGCTTTGTGCAAGACCAGCTAGCAATCTCTCAACTCATTCCTGGTTGCAATTCAGGGAAGCGCATAGGCCAGAGACCATTGCATTTTGGAGGCAGCCCCCAAGTTTTGGAGGACAAGAAGAGGGCTCAGCAGTAAAGATGCAGACTGTTAAAATGACAGTTTTCTCCAGTACCAAAGAATGGACCTTGATTTACTTCTCTGAGTTTAGCCAGTGAAGATGAGGAATTTTGGGATATAGAATATGACAGTCCAAATAGCATGAACCTTCTTCTATTGTCAGAGAAGTACATAAACTTCCAATAACCCTCTCAATTCTCACTACAGGGGGTCTTTCAACAGAAAGCTCTCACACCCTGGCAACTGAGTTTAAGTTCAGGTCCCGTGATTCACTCACTAGAAGCAATTCAGCTGTAGGAGTATCACAGAGATTTTTCTCTCCTAACCTCCAGGTGGTTGTTATTATAGCTAAGGGTGATCTAGCCATCAGCTCTCACTTCTCTTTTTATGATGCCTGATCTTCAAGAGATGTTATGAGTGTAAATGACAACACGGTATGGTTTCTTATGCTTGAGAGGAGCTGTTGAAAAGTCTATATTTACTATTTGTTTCTTCTTGCCTGTAGAGCAATTTCAGCACATAAGCTGTGTTCCTCTCTGGTCAAAGTTTGCATCTGTGGCTTACTTTCAGAAGCTGGAAGACAAGCAGTTGTTCTGCAAGGAAGGGCTGTTGACATCAAAGCTGTGTTTGAGGCAGGTCTGGAGTGCAGCCTGAGATTACGACTTCACTTTTACTTTGGTCCTTTTCAGAAAAGTTAGTAAGACAAAAGACATTTGATTATTTTATGTGGTTATAAAATTGTTTGGGTTCCCTGGTAAGTCTGGATGCATAGCCACACATCTGGAGATACTGAGATTTGAGACCTGGAGATGAGTGCAGCAGAAACTGACCATGCACAATTCACTTTGCTGTCCTTCAAATATGTTAATTTTTACAGATTCCAAACCAGTGTTCTACATTATCCATCTCTAAAGACACATCAGGCACTTTGCCTTTTGCAAGAACTGCAGTTTCATGGAAGAGTAAATGACTATTGTAAAAGAAATGAGCAGGAAATATTTAGTGAAAAACATAATGGAATTCATCATTGGACTTAAAGGAAAAATAATGCATTTCTAAATTATACCAGCACAATCTTGTTAAAATCTAGGCTGGTCTTGTTTGTGTGTTTGCTCAGTCTGATTGCAATATTAGTTGCACCTAATTTTCTGCTGCTTACAAAACAGAAGTAGCAGACAGCAGAGAGAAGGAAAGGCTGGTGGAAGGTGGATCTGGTTTTTGTGATTGTTGTGGTGTTTATTTTTTCCAGTAAATGTAAGATAGAGGAGAGATGACAGTAACTAGTGAAGAAGTGAGGCAGATCTGGCAAACTGCAGAGACAATGAAGATTTTCTGCACACAAGAATTGGGGATTGAATGTTATCCTTAAGTATTCAACAGCAGTCTGAGCAATATTGGGTCATGAAACAGGAAAATTTTTGAGGCTTAAGATTCACAATAAGAAAAGGCAGGTCCACTTTACAGAGGAGCCCTTATTAATGATTAGATGTGCAATGTCAGAGAGCAGAAGAAAGAACAGAGATGTATGCACAGTTTTAGTTTCAAGCCCTGAAAGAGTAGCTCAGCAGGCTCTTATTGTGAGACCAGAAAAAGTCTACAACTCATTCTTCACTTTGGGTGAAGAGCAATGGCAACGTTCCTGTTCCAATGGATGTGAAATGATTGTATCACCTTAAAGAAAATATTGACAGAAGTACTGTAAATCAAAGGACAAAAGCTAGTCATGTGATATGAAGCAACAACCATCAGAAGAACTCAGAATGTGGGCAGGGTATTTGTGAGGCAGGCAGATGGTCAGAGAAATGCAACTCTGGTGAATTTTACAAGATGTTCAAAGCCAGAAGATCTGGAGCACGGTCACAAAAATGTGACAGACATGGAAAGCATGTTGTGCCAATTCAGCCAACCTACAAAATCTACCAACCACTCAGCCATCAAAGCACACAAATAAGATCATGACCTGAAAGCCACTCAAGATCAGCACCTGTTATTGAAAAGCCTTTGCTCATATTATTAGAGATATGTGATGCTATTTTAAATGTTGTTAAACTCTGATAAATCCTGGAGTCTGGCTTTCAGAGAATGGGGTTACAAACTACAATAAGGCCTCACGTGGAACATACTGAGTACCTCCCCTTTCACCAAATGAACCATTAAATAAGTAAACCTTAAGATTTTTCTTTAAGAGACCTGATGTCCATAGAGCAAGCTTATGAACAACCAGCCTGGGAGGTACTGGCAAGACAGACAACATCTGCCTTTGGAGCAGGCATGACACACAGACCTTTGGACAAACCAAGATCTTTATTCTCTTCCACTAATAACATTTTCAATAGGCTGCAGGTGCCTCCTCTTATTTTGAGGAATTTCATCTAGCTTCTCCTGCCAAGACTTAAGAAGCCAAATATATACAAAGTGCATCCACCCAGTGCACACAGTAATTGTTGCAAAACGGTAATGAATTATTCAATGGGAAGGCCAGAGGCAAGAAATCATGGCTTCCAGAGCCACTTGTATGTCAATATTATAAAAACTGTACATAAGATGATGACCTGCTTTACCTTTTTGTAACATATGTGAAACTGAAGGTAATTTTGTCATATTATTGGAATAATATCTGGATACTGATGAACTCATTAGCTGATCTGAAAATCTGGAAAGTGCTCCCAAGGGCAATAAAGGTCCCACTTCAAGAGACTAGGGAAATTAGGAAAGTCACACTGTATCTCAGTGTAAAATAATTGCAATTTTCTCAGATCATTTTATAGTCAATAGCATTTTTATAGCACCTTTTGTTATTGAAATTCTTTTCATTTTTTCCCTGCTTATTTCTTCTGCCTTGACAGAAAAGCAGGAGAAGAACAAAAAGTGATTTGCAAAAAAGCAACAACACCTGTTTTATTATATAAAATGTAATGCACATACTTCTTTCTCCCCTGCATGTATACACCACATAAATATAGCTCATATGGCACTCTGAGTATGTACATGCTCACATTCAAGCCACACATAGTTATCCTTTCAAGAAGTCACCTGCTAACTAATGTGCTATTCTGAAGGCTGGAAGTGCTCCTACTGTTGCAATACTGCACCAAAGAAGATGCTGATCTGCAGGGCAGATGTTATCCCTGGTAAATTCCATGCCTGGTAGCATATAAAACATTGCTTTTTCTGCTGAATTAAGTATTGATTCAATTGGAATCTTTTTTCTGCCTGCAGTTTTGGGATCATGGAACACTATTCCTTAATTGTACTTTCTACTAAATGTTGCTTTGAGGTTTGTAATATTTCAGTAATGTCTTGAGGCTTTCCATTTCATTGCATTTACAGCAATAAATTGTTCAACAAACACTGAATTTTATTAAACTGGCAAAATATGTGATAAAGAAAGCTAAACAAGTCCACAGTTAGCTGTGCCAAAAGCAAACAAGTGTTTACTTTTAAATGCTAAAATAATGTGCCAGTGAAACTCGGCAAAATTAAAATGCAGAATAATACAAAAAACAAAGTGTGTATAAAATTAAAACTCAAGATATGTATATACACAGCATCCAGCTGCAGTTCCACAACAGAAGGGATTCATTATTACACATGTAATGAAATCCTTAGCTATTTTTTCCTGTTCTTGGTTAGGGTGTATTCCTCCTTCACTATGGTTAACTTAAAAAAGAGACTAGATCCCAAACACTGAGCTGGAACAAATGATCCTCCTTTTTCAAAGCTCTTTTGGAGTTGATTTTCACCTGCCCATATTTTCTGTTTGAGAACCACCAAACAGTTATATGGGCATAACTATGGATACTCTGTGTTCTCAGAGATGAGATTATAGGTCTCGTTAAGACATGCAACTCTTCACCACCAGCCTAGCTGCCTAATCTTCCACATGACCCAAGTATGGTCCACCTAGAAGTGATGCCCTCTACTGCCTTTTCCCTTTTCTTCCTACTTTCTTGTCCCATTTTTCTCCAGCGAATATGTGTGAAAGAAGATTGGACAGCGTGGGCCTCCACAGCTCACCCATGGAATGACCGTGAGGGATAATCCTCTGGCCACCTGCAACATTAATGCCATATCCATGTTGATCGGTAGGCAGCTTACACCACAAAACTTCACATGCTATCAGTATGAAATAAAAATAGTTTGTTCAGTGTTTGTTTTGTTTTAAATTAAGTACATATAGTTTCTTCTCTCCTCTTGTATCCTGTCATGAGTGTTATAATGCTACCCTTGGCATTTTATGGTTTTACCATGCCTGAACATACCCAAGATAGGTAATTTTGAGGTAAACACTAGAAGCCAAAGCAACTGCAGTCATATCGGAAAGTAAATTGTTTTCCTCATACAAACAGTAAAAGAAAGCCATAGAAAGATGAAAGTCATTCTCTGATGCTGTCATTCCTATTTAATCTGTTCTTAGTAACCTTCAGTGAAAAAAGACTCCAGAGTCTGTCCAAGCTGTCATTTACAATGCTTATCTATCTTTATCGGTTTTTCCTTGAAGTCCTACCTTGGTGGAGAGCAATTTCTCTGTAAGCAGGACACAGTTATGAGTGGCTCTATTGCTATCTTTCAAGCTAATCATCTTGTCATCAGCATAAGTATTTCACTAGTTCCTGGCTGGAAAAGCATGGTGGCACTTCAGATCAGTGAAAAATTTTCTTCAAAGACTCTCTTTTACAATTTTTGTGACTGTGGTTGTTTCCTTAACTCACCAATTAGAAGATGTATAAAAACTTGCTTTGTGTTGACAATTTCAATGATTCATTCCCTAAGAGACAGAGATATTATTTGCTAAAAGCATTGTTTTCTCCTTCCCACTTTCAGTGGCTGTAGCAAGACTCAAGCAAGGGCAGGAGATAATCCTCTACAGAGAGTTAATCTAACTAAACACAGATATAATCATAAAATCATAGATACTGTCAGTGAATACATCTGCAGCTGAGTCTGCACCCTTGATTCCATTTTGCAGTTAATGGTAGGAAAGAGATGACTGTAGGCTGTGATTTCCTTTACTCCTTGGCCACCTACTTTAAGATGAGATGCACCCCACAAGTCTATCTGCCCCACTGACTATGAATGGTACCTGAGATAAACAACTTCTCTATAACAAGCTAGTCTGCTAGCATTTAAATTGAAGTGGGATGTCTTCTGCTGCTGACTTATAACATGAATGGTTTCCAAAGAAGGAGTCTCATTATTTGCAGGCAAAACCACAGCCTTCTTCCGATTTTTTTTTTCTCACAAGCTGCAGTCTATTGACACTTACTCATGCAGATTGTAATGATGTATTGTATATTCCTTTAAAAATCTTATGTAACAGCTCTAGTGTGTAACAATGTCATGGTAATTAGAATCACGGTTTAGATTACTATGAGGCTTTTTCTGCTTGACTTGTGCTTTAAAAATAGTTTTTTCTCTTGTTTGGCAGACATACTGCCAAGGAGGGCAGAGGCAGAGGAAGTGTGTAAATCATCCACTGAGGTTCCTATCTCAAATCAAAGATAGGGAACACCCTAAGAAAGTCATAATCCTCCCTAATTCTGCTTTCATTATCAATCCATGAGAAAACTTCCTCCATGCCTTGAATTTTTTCTTCCAAAATCATGCAAAGAAGGTAGAAATTGAGACTGACTGGTACTTCAGGGTGCAATTGAGGTCATGCTACCAAAAGTATCTTCAGAGAAGCTCCTCAAGCCATCTTGTGGGGCAGGTTCAGAGGATATCACTTTTCATCTGCCCACGGGTACTTGCTATTGCAGTGTCCATGTTCTACTACTGCTCTTCCACAATGTACTTACGTGCCCAAAAAGACAACCTGAGCTGAAGAAGAAATGGATAAAGCAACCAGTAGACAAGCATTCAGAGAATCAGCAAGCATCTAATTCAAGTTTTAGTAGCAGAGTATGCAGTTAAGGCATTATTTTCCCTCTAATTAATTTATTTTGATTTCCAGTTGAGCTGTTTCATGTGTTGAGTTGCTCATGGCTCTGACAGAATAAAAATGCAGCTGAGGATGCTGCCTACAATACTGGTGTGAGTTACTACTGCAAAGGTGATGTTCATTGTAGCAAGACTGCCCTGTCCTTTGGATACTTTTCTAACCAGTGACTAACTGTGAAAGCAATTGGTCAGACTGGTTAAAAAGCAACTAGTTGTCAGTGTAGAAAACTTAAGAGTTGCACAAGCAGCCTGGAACAGTTTATAAGGAAAATGAAGGGTTAAACAACAACTAACAACGCATATAATGCAGTGCACCTCAGTATAGGAGGTCCAGGGAGACCAGTACCTGAAGAGCCTACAGAAAAGCTGGGGGGAGACTATTTGCCTAGGCATGAGGACCAGTGGTTTTAAACTAGAGCAGGGCAGGTTTACATTAGACATTAGGAAGAATTTTTTCACCATGAGGGTAGTCAGGCACTGGAACAGTTGCTCATACAGTTATTGGAGGCCCTGTCCCTGGAAACATTCATGGCCAGGCATGATGAGACTCTCAGTAAACTGACCTAGTGCAAAATGTCCCTGCTTATTACAGGGGGGTTGAACCAGATGTCCCTTGAAGGTTCCTTCCAACTCAATGCATTCCGATTCTATGATACTGCCACTAATCTTCTAAGAAGTCAAAGCAGAACGGCTGGAATATCTAGAAAAAACAATGGTGAAGTTTGATGCCTCACAAACCTACACTAATGGCAGCAGGATCTAGCAGCATACATTGTGAACAGCACATAAACCAAATGTGTGAATAACAAATAGTGATACACTTAATGTCAGGAATGAGGACTTTAAAATCAGACAAACTGTGCATGAATTGGCAGTGTAAGCCCTTTGTTTTGCACAGTAGTTCAGGTAAAGTTTCATCAGCTCCCTGTATTTTTATTTTCTCATCTCCAATACTAAGATGAGAAACACATAATGAGAGAAGTCTTCTTTTCCGCAGTATGAGGAGGAAATGGTGTACAATGTGACACCTTGCTGAAAGAACAGCATGGAAGTAATTTCTGCTTTTGCCGAAATGGGTATGGATTAGCTACCACCAAAAAGCCATCACCATCATTTTGTCTTGGCAGGTATGATAACCAGTCCATTTCCACTACAATTTACTTTTCCTCCTAAGGATAGAAACACAATCCCTGTATCCATGAATAAAACATGCTGCCTTACAAAGGGATCATTTGCCCTCCCAGTCCAGTGATTGTTTGGACAAAATAACCTCAGAAACATTGCAAAAATAATAAGATGTAGCTGAACACAAATAGAGGACTTGGAAAAAGGAACAAAGTTAATAAATAAGAATTGGGAAAAGCACAAGAGAATTCTTTGTGAGACAGACATGAGGTTCAGAAATAAGATTTTTAAATGCTCAGGATGTCAGGAGGGCGTGTAAAAACATTCTGAGAGCAGACTTCAGCCCAGGGAGAGTGCTGTAATTCCCTTAACTTCAGTACAATTTATTTTTAATCAGTCAAAAAGACCCCAAATGTACATGACACAGTACTGCAACTATGAGGAGATGAGCAGGAGTTCCGGGGGCTGCAGGGCTGCGGAGCTGCACGCTGGAGGGTAGCCCAGAGCCCTCTCTGCTGCAGCCTACACGTGTACAGCTGCTTGCAGTGGCTTCAACCAACCTTTTGGGAAGCTCATGGGACCTGGTCGGATGCAGACCCCTGGCCCCCTTGGGGTCTGCCCCATCTGATGCCCCAGCAGATGACGGGTCAGGAGTGCCAGCATGGCTGCTGCCCCAGGAGATGGGCTCTTTGAGGTCCCACTGCTTCTTGTCCTCGTTTCTCACGCAAGAGAGAAGCACTCACCCCGGCAGGCATTTATTTCTTCTGCTCTGCCCTCAGAGGGATACCACTGCTTGCTATGAGCCAGCATGAGATGGCTGGGCCCTGTATGCCTGCTGAAGGAGAGCAGGTACACTCAGGCTGCAAAGAGAAATGGGGTCAAAACAGTGGGATTAGGCCAGTAATTTGCAGACATAACTTCTCCTCATGCCTGGCACTGCTGGCAAGTGACTGGGGCAGCAGGGTCCAGCTCTGCCCGTCTCCTGTGCAGGTTGGCCTCCTTTAAGCTCCTACACCATATTATTATTAATAATGGATTATTACATTTAAGTAATGCCTGCGGGATCTAATTAAGACTTTACAAAAATTTCAAAATTTTTGTAAATGCTAAAAACAAAGCCTGTATTACTTTGTCATATGAACTCAGAACCTTTGATACGTGGTGCCTGTTTATCATTTTAAAAGCAGCCTTAGGATACTCTCAGGATCCAGCTTAGAGCATCAGGCTGCAGAGATGCTGTTCCACTTGCTTAAGGATTGTTAAAGTTGGCAATTCACAAAGTTGATTTATCTGTCTTGTTTTCTCCAGCTTGCTCTTTGCTTGTTTTCATGGCATGTGAATAACATAATGCTGGCCAAGGTCTCTGTTTGTGAGCATCAATAGCCAGGAAGATTTACGGCTCAAGGATAAAAAACTCGTCCAGCATGGTCTCCTCTTGTTGTTTACTCTGGTAGTCAGAAAGAGAGAACTGATTTGAAATTGACTTTGAGTACAAATGTAAATTACAAATTCAAAACGTGCATATGTTCCTGTATAAAATCATATGGTGCTAGTGAAAATTATGAAGAAGAAACCTTCAAACCCAAACCCAATCTAGAACTCCAAACAGGTTCAAGATCTTACTAGGCGATGAGCCCAAATATCTCATGAACAGAACAAAGACATCTATGTTTTGCCCTGCTGGTAAGCTGTAAATAAAATTATTATTTTCTTCCTTAGTAGGTGTCCCTTCTCTGAACCTTAATTCTGAACAAATTATTCTTGAACTGACTGATGAGTTTCACAATAATAGATAAAAGGTCTTTTAATAGGGAACTGAGTGGAAAAAGATTTTTTTTTTTAATTTGTACATGGTAATATGTAGAATTAGCTGCGATACCTACAAAAAGCTTACAGTGAGTATTAAGGTTTTTTTAATAGGAAACAGGCCCTTCAGAGCACCTTGTGTTCACCATTATTATGAAATTTGGGTCACTACCTTTCTGCTTGGTTCCTGCAGCAGTGGCACAAGAGCAGAACATGACAGAACCAGAAAACAGATTTTATGTGACTACTGCCTTTTTAGGAACATTTAAAGATTTATTAGCAAAACACTTTCAAGTTAGAATTAAGTGCTTGAGCTCCTTGCCATTAGAAAATAACTTTCAAAACCACTGTTTTAGTTTCCAAGAAGCAAAAGCCTCATACCAAAACCTTGCCTGTTTCCAACTACAACAGTATCCAGCATAAGGGGATATTGTAACAATAATTCCCAGCTCTTGGTAAGTGTGTATGGGTTTCTCTTCCACAGTAAGAGCAGAGGAATGTGATTTTAGGCAAGTTGTTCTTAATGACATCCAAAAAAGGCAGCAGGCAACACTTACAGCGCGTAACTTCAGGATCCAGTCTCCTCTTATAGTGCAGATGGAGGGTGGTGTGTCTTAGGAAGCAACCCAATGTAACCAGGGAGTTGTCTAAATCTCGGCGGGTGAGAGAGAGCTCAGAGTTATGACTGAGATCAGTAAGTGGATCAAGTGCCTGTGAGGTGCTGTCTCCCGCTGAGACAGAATGCTGTGGGCAGGTGCAGAAGCACAGAGCAAGGTGTCCAGGGAACCCAAAGTCCAAACCCCTCCCAAACACTTCTAACACACAATTCTCAAATTTCAGTTCCTTTAGCATTAGGTGACAGCTGACAGGGCTTCTAAAAACATCAAAATTTTGGATTTATTTACTTTAAAAAAGTTCTGTCTGCATCCCACATTAGGTATTACAGCTAGCTCAGCAATCCAGCAGAAATGAACTCTGCAAGTTCATTTTTCATTTTGTCTCAGCTATTTCAGTATTACCCTCTAATGTGCAGAGCAGGTATGTGCTAAATCCTTTATGGATCTGGCATGTAACTATTCTGTATTCACTCCTTTATCTGTAAACCAGGAGTAATAAATACAATGAGAATAAATACATACAGTTTTCAGAACTATTCAGATAATACAGACAATGGCAATGTAAAATCAGATAGAAGTACAGCTTTGCTGTAGAAGATCTTAACAATTTAGTGACTATCAAAATCCACTTTTGAGGGAAGAAAAATTAGGCTTTCAGCGGTCTTTCTATATCCCCATTTAATAGCCTTATAGTTCCCAGAGTCATTACAAGTAATTACACAGTAAACTAGATTAATAATTAGTATTTTATTCTAGTGCAGAGAAAGAATTACATTACATACAGAAACAGCTTTTGTGATACTGGAGTACATTTGGTTTTTGTGTATCACGTCCGAGGGGTTTCCCAGAAGAGATCCTGACAGACCTAAATGTCAGACAAGTAACTCTCTTGTGTGGTGGCTCACTGCACATGGGGTGGCTGTACGACATGCAGAGAAACATATGGCTGATAAAGTCACAGGATGGTTAGAGTTGAAGTGACCTTAAAGATCATCTGGTTCCAACCCCCTGCCATGGGCAGACACCTCCACACTACATCAGCTCGCTGAAAACCCTATCCAGCCTGGGCTTGAACACTTCCAGGGACGGGGCATCCAGAGCTTCTCTGGGCAACCTGTTTCGGTGTCTCTCCACCTCCATAGTGTAAAATTTGTTTCTAATATCTAATCTAAATCTAATCTGTTTGAAGCCATACTTTCTCATCCGATCCCTACATGCCTAGTTAAAAAATCCCTCCTGATCTTTACAGCAGGCTCCCTTTAGGTACTGGAAGCTGCAAGATCTCCCTTGCACACCGCGCTCCGAGGCAAACGCAGATCACACAAACCCCAAATCTACGGCGGCATCAGCGCCAGCTTTTTTTACCGCCCCGTCCCTGCCAGTCCGGAGACTCGCCGGCCGCTGGCGTGGGCCAGCCAACACAGCAGCCGCGCAGCCGCTCCACCGGGCCTCGGACGGGCCCACCCCGCCGCCAGACACCGCCCTTTCGTCCCTGTTCTCAGCCAATGACGGCCGGTACCGTCGCTGCGGCGCATCACGTGGGCGGCCAGCAAGATGGCGAAGGTTTCGGAGATGTACGACGTGACTTGGGAAGGTAACGCCGCTGCTTCCGCCGATCCCCGGGCGCTGGGCGGGGGCAGCGGGTCTCGGGGCAGGCCGCCAGCGGTGCCCAGGCCGGGCCGGGTGGTGCTGAGGCGAGAGGCCAAAAGTCCGGGCGCCTCGGGCTGAGCGTGGCCCGGCACGAGCCAGGCGGAGTAAGCGAGCCTGGTTACCATTTGGAGCCGGCTGGTCGCCGCCCGGAGAGGACCCGGTGGCAGGCTTCCTGCTGGCGTGTGTTCCACAGGTGCCGATGCGAGCTGGGGCACTCCTGCCGATGACCTTCTTCCTCTAGGTTCCCTCCAGGTCCTGGAAGGCTGCTATAGGGTCTCCCAGCCTTCTCTTTTCCAGGCTGAACAAAGCCAGCTCTTCTTCATAGCAGAGGTGCTTCAGCGCTCTCATAATTTTTATGGCCCTCCTCTGGACATACTCCAGCACGTCTTATGTCGGGGATTCCAGAACTGGATGTGGTGCTGCAGGCGTGTTTCAGGGGAGCAGAGTAAAGTGGCCGAATCACCTCCCAAGATCTGCTGGTCATAGGTCTTCTGATGCAGCCCAGGATATAGTTGGTCTTCTGGGCTGCAAACGCAAGTGGTTGCCTCAAGTTGAGCTTCTCATCTGCCAGCACCTTCAAGTCTTCTCAGGGCAGCTCCAGCTTGTATTTTTACTTGGGATTCTCGTGACTCAGGTTCATGACCTTGCACTTGGCCTTGTTGTATTTTATGAGGGTTACATGAGCCCACCTTGCAATAATCTCCATATTCTTTTTACAGTAATTTTGGTTGATATTTGGGACATAGTACTAGGTGTGTAGTTTTGATTTGAGTCTGCAAAATAGGAAACTTTTGAGGAGTAGCTGGGAAGTGTTGTCATACAAACTTCTAAGTTGAGATGAAGTCTAGGGGACAAACCTTTAAGCTCTATCTTCGTACAAGGACTTGTCTGCACTTCAGAAGCTCACATCTGAAAAATTTAAGTGTATTTTTCCTCTCTTGTAAGAGACACTAAGTAGAATAAAAATGAACATATTGCTGCCACAGACCACACAAAATAGGCTCTTCTTTTTATTCATAGAATAGTTTGGATTGGAAGGTACCTTAAAGATCATCAAGTTCCAATCCCCCTGACATAGGCAGGGACACCTCCCACTAGATCAGGTTGCTCAGTGCCTTGTCCATCCTGGCCTTAAACACCTCCAGAGAGGGGGCTTCCACAGCCTCCCTGGGCAACCTGTTCCAGTGTTTCACTACCCTCACCGTAAAGAATTTCTTTCTTATATCTAGCCTGTATCAACCCTCTTCCAATATACATCCATTATTTCTAGTCTTGCCATCACATATCATATTAAAAAGTCCTACCCCTGCCTTTCTGTAGGCCCCCTATAGCTACTATGAGGTCCCCCTTGAGCCTTCTCTTCACCAAGCTGAACAACCCCAACTCCTTCAGCCTGTTTTCATAAGGCAGTTGCTCCAGCCCTTTGATCATCTTCATGGTCCTCTTCTGGACCTGTTCCAACAGCTCAATGTCGTTCTTATGTTGAGGACTCCAGAAATGGACAGAACCCTGATGCAAATAAACTTTTCATGAGTGGGGTTATCCCAGTAGCAGAAAACTTGAGCAAGGCTCTAGGAATTAAATGTAGCTTAGCTTAAATTTGTCTAAAATGTTTAATTTCAATGAAATTGATTGGTATTAACCTGATAATTATCCTTTTTGTACTCTGTTCCTTCTAAACGAGATGCTTTTTACTTACATGAAATTGAGATTAGGGAATAACATGAGACAGATGAAATACCGTTTTCATTCAAGTTCTTTGAGACAAAGATGTAAGTTTAACAATTGTTAAAATGTGCATTCAGTAAACGCATTATGCAGGCGCTTAGGTAAGATAAACTGATTTCCACTGCTGGATATGATATCTTTATTTTTCTTTCTTTACTTCATGTGCAGTTATGTTTCGAGCTTTAAAGTTTATTTTTAAACCTAGAGAAAGAAAACCTGTCATTTCACTTCAAGATTTAGATGATCCAAACATGGCTTCAGGGTGCTAAGAGAGATGCTTATATGTGGGTATGGGTATGCATTATGTATTTTATGACTTGCTTGTTTGAGACATGGGTGATAAGATGCTCCTTTCTTTTGCCACTGTAGTGCTATGCTATGAGTTTTTCTTACATGTTCATGTGTGACTTTTTTCAACAAGTTCTTTGTAATTTTTCAGAATATCATCAAGTACTTGTCAAGGTGATATTCAACACATATCTGCAAGGCCAATTTTGCCAAATGTACGTAAATGTGTGTATTGAGGAACATCCTATGTAACAAAGAAAATCTCAAGTGAAGATATTTATCTTTACTGTCTCCAGTTGTTAGAGTCCACTTTAGGTGACAAGATTGATTCTTTCACATGTATTAGATACTGAATTCACATTTGCGTTCTATGGAAAGACTCTTAAATAGAAGAGTCAAACATTTTCTCTCGGACACAATCTGTGTGCAATTAAATATCAGTTTGTTGTTTTTGTTAAGTTTTATGCAGTGTTTGCTTACTTTAGGTATTCCTAATTTTCAGTTTATTCTAAATATTGTGTATGAATTTATGGGATTACATCAGGTAAAGGTGAGATGGGGTTTTAGGTGAGTTGTTAGGGTTAAAGGTGCCATCTATAGTGCCCACCTGAGCTGCCTTTGCCTCTTTCTCCACCTGCAGGAAGAATACTGCAGGCATTGGGGTGAGGTTATGGGGTCTGGAGACCTGCAGAGAGCTGTCACCAGGCTGTCACACTCCCCCTGCCATTATAGGAGCTTGTTGAACTTGTGGAGGTTTTGGTTTGAATCATATTTTGTAAGATAAGAATGGCTGGAGTTGAGGTGTGGTGAAAGGTTTGGTGTCTGTAACAGAAAACAGTATGCAAATGAGAGGTTGGTTGTGCCAAGAGACATTTATATTGGATTGTAGGAAAAATTTATTCACCAAAAGGGTTGTGGAACAGGCTACCCAGGGAGATGGTGGAATTGCCATTCCAGGCTGTGCTTCTTATGGTGAGAGACATTGTTTAGTGTTGGTTTTGGCAATGTTAGGTTAGTGGTTGGACTTGATAAAGGTCCCTTCCCACCTAGACAATCTATGATTCTGTGGAATGAGCTCCAGAAACAAAATGGTTATGTGATCCTTAAGTGACTCCTACTTAATAGAAGTCCCTTTGTTCCATAAGGTGTTTTTAGATATCAAGGCCTTAAAAACTGTGATCCATCTAAATCGTTGAGGTATAACTATTTACAAGAGAGTTACTTAGTATCTAGCTGTTCTAGCCAAATGCAAAAATAAAACATAGGTTGTTTCTTTTGGATTCCAGTAGATTGATTGCATGATTTTGGGGAATAACAAACACTGTGGCAAGTGTGTTTGCTCCTTTGAACTTAAAATGTCTTGATTTATATGTGCAAAATTTGCAAACATAAGAGAACCTAAGACTAAACTAAATCTGTCAGTTGCTCAGGACCAGCCTATATTTGCAATGGAGTGGTTGTAATTGAATCTTGATGTTTCTGTTAGTTGGGTTTTTTTAAACCTAAACTCACCAATTGTTACTGAGCTACCAAACCTGTGTTATGTGTAGATTTCCCTCCAAGTCCTAAATTATTATTGGCAGCTTCTTTTGATAGCTTTCATAGTAAAAAACCTCACTGTTTGACATTATAAAAAGCCTTGCATAAGTTTTACTGGAGTTTTTAGTGATTCCTGTTTTCTGCCTTTTACTCAAAAGTTGGGTCTTTTTAAAAGTAGCAAACCTATTGATGCACTCACATGAATGTGAACATTTATTTTTGGTTAGTCTTTGCTCAACAGCTATTGCACTGTTCTCTGTCCCACCATTTTTTTCCCATCACTGTAAAAGCACTACTTGGATGATGAATAGTAGAAGCACATTCATAATATATACATAATTCAGACACTATTCCATTTGGATTCACACTGGAATGAAGGCATTGATAATTTCCAAGTAAATGAGTAGATAGAAATCAGACAGCTTATTTATTTTTATGGGTTTAGCTTGTCAGCTTTTGAGAATGTTTGTGTTCTCTCACATTCTTGCTGTCTAACTTCAAATTTCCTAGGAACTTCATGTGTCTAGAATAGTTTAACTTTACCCATGCATATGAAATGTAACCCTGTAGTGTTTTGGTTGAATTTCAAAATACTAAGTGTAGCTATTTGAGATCTCTTCAGGTAGATAGAGTATAGTTCGGTGCTTAATTTTTGTTGTCAGTGATGTTAAACTACACATTTTGAAGTGAAAAAATCTGTCATTGTTTAGATCTATCCTTTTAATTGTCTTTCCAGCTATTGTAAAGCTCATAAATTGTTGACCTGGTACTTTGCTGTTAGTAAAACTGTTAGTTACTAATGAAAACTATTTTCCATAGCTTAGATGTGGAACATCTACATGTATATAGATGTATGCGTGTATATAAGATCACATTCTTAGCAATTTCCTGATCCAGAGGATAAATGAAACCTACTCTTGGTAGTGCACTCCAGCTGATTTCATGAGTATGCCTGCTCTCTTGGAGATCAAATTCATGGTAAATGTTCTATTGAAAGAAAAATCCAAGATTTTTATATCTGTTGCTCTCAAAAGCCATTGGGTTTGTGCATATTTTCCAGAAATGAAATTCAAATTCTATTACTATCTGAAAATTTCAATTTTTTTTTTCCTCTCCTTTGCCACAGATATGCGTGATAAAATGAGGAAATGGAGGGAAGAAAACTACCGAAACAGTGAACAGATAGTGGATGTTGGAGAAGAGTTAATTAATGAATATGCATCTAAACTTGGAGATGACAGTAAGTAAACAGCCATTACTCCCAAAGCTTTCATTATCTGATTTTATTTTCTCTTTTCAGCCACTGCTTTATATTTCTGTGTTGCCTGTCTGTATCTGCTGATATTGATGAAATATATATTACTTAGTAGTAGGCGCAGATAGAGTTTTTACATTTTATTTCTTTCATGATATGTGCTATAGTGGAAAAAGTAACTGCCGCAACTGTTAGTTTATTAGATTACTAGTTCATAATTTCATAATCACCAAGGTTGGGAGGGACCTTTCAGATCACTGAGTCGAATCATCAACCCAGCTCAGAGAAGCCTCATGCCTGGACAGGAACTTGAACCCTTGACCTGCATATAAGGAGTCTGATCCTCTCTCAACAGGGCTGCACACTATGGCTCATTAGGTGAAAACTTAGTTTGAAAATGTTCACTGGCTGTCAGTTGACTGATGCTCTATTCTTCAACACTGCAACAATAATTGAAAAATACCATTTTGTAACAGAGAAAGCTCTTTCTTTATCAGGTCATACATACTGCAAAAGTTAGTGTTCAGGCTGCTTTTATTGTAGCACTGTATTTGCAGTAGTTGAAGGCAAGTCTATATTTCTGTAATTCATTAAATTAATTTCAGGACATTTTAACTATACTAATAATCTATACTAATTTAACTTAAACTAATTTCAGAATGCAGAAACTTCTATATACAGTTTCATCCTGAGAGAGAACTGTTTGGAAACAATTCAGTGCAATGTTGTATTGTCCAAATACGATTACACTCTTTAAGCATGAAGAGTAATAAAATGCTGTCCAGATTGTATAGGCTCATCTCACAGAGGGGTGGGTGGTGGAGGGAATGTAGCGAATGCAATGGAGTAGATACTTGGGTATCTTTGTAACTTGCCTCTTCTGGCAGAAGGCAACCAGTGTTATTGGTGAAAAAAAAATATTTTAGTTGTTTTTAAAATAAAAATAACTTACTGAATAGTCAGTAAGGGTTCAGGATACTTTTAACCTGACACTAACTTATGCTAAAGTTAGAATATAGAGCTTTGATCGAAGGGGAAGAGAGTTGCATAAACTATAGGAGTATATTTGTTTTCTGTTCAGAATTTTTTTAAAAAATGTAATTATTTCATATGTATATGTTACCTGTATTTTGTATGTATTTTTACATTAATGGAATAATGAGCATACAATATATATATATTCAAAACAGTTTGAATGGGGAAGGAGGGTTACAGGCAAATTAATGCCAGTTTTTCTTCTTTTTTATAGCTAGCAAAAAAGAATTTTCTTTTAAAAATTACGTAAAACACAATTTCAAAACTAAGTTTTTACTATATGAACAGCATTCTTTTAAAATCCTTTTATATTTCTGTTTTGGAGGACATTTGCCTGTGATTCAGTTCTGTGAGATACTGTGTGCACCTGATTGGATTTTCATGAGGTCAAAACACTTTGTACTTCTAATACTTGCATTACTTGTTTCCCTGTACTGTACCTTCTCTTCTCTGCAACTTGTGTAGCTGCACTTCTAAGTTCTTTATGTTGAAGACCATAGTAGGGCTAGAACAGAACTAATGTAATCTGTTACTGATTTAGAGAATTTGATCAAGTCCAGGAAGAAGAGAACATTTGTAGGATGTCAACAGCGAAACAGTTAAGGGAAGTATGTTTTTTTCTAGCCCAGATGGCTGTTTGCCAGGTCTGATCAGAGGGCAAGTCCAAATGGGGATCTGTTTAGAGGACTGAAGATATAATCTTAGGAAAAGCACAGAATTAGGGGTTTTTTTCCTTTCAAGATGTCGAAAAGTACTTTGTTACTAAAAGCAATAAAACTGCTTTAAATGCCTTTTTAATTAATTCCAGCAGTTTCTTTCAATGTCACTGTTTCAGTAGTGACCCACAAGAGTACAAAGGGAAAAACATGCAGACAGCATTGATTAATATTATTTGCATTGTAGGTGTTAACTATTATTCTAAAAAAAACCCCTGCATTTAATCTGCATTTAATGTCTCTTTTGTATCTAGTTTGGATAATCTATGAACAGGTGATGATTGCTGCTCTAGACTGCAGTCGAGATGATTTGGCATTGGTAAGTGTATAAGCTGACTTTTACCTTAGACCTTAGATTTTCTTCTGGGGTATCTCTTCCAAATAGTCCTTTGGGCAGTTGTAAGATATTCTGTACTCCATAGCTTGAACTTGTAGAATGTCTATCCAGAAATACTGCTGAGAAGAAACCACCTCTACCCACTTTCTCTGATGTGTAACTTTTGTTTAGACAGATCATGTCTCTTCCATTAGCCATGAAAATATGTACAGCTACTCTGACATGGGCTAAATGTCAAGAATAATATTGAAGTTGCCAAATTGTACAGTGTATTTATTTAAAAATTCTCAAATTATATTGTTTTTTTGAATGTTTTGAGGTAAAATGTCCTGTGATACATATCATATTATGTATCATGTTGGCTATCATCACAGGAAGTCATTGGCATACTGCAGCTAGATGAATAAGGAGCTGGCCTGCATAATTTATATGGAAAGGCTGAGAGATCTGGGTTCTTTTTTGTAGATCTACAGCAAAAAGACAAATGTAAGAGACATAAGCTGCAACATAGGGAATTTTAATTAGATACTAGAAAAAGCTTTTTTAAAATGTGGCTAGTGAACATTTTGGGACAAGTGGCACAGAGAAGTTGTGGGATCTCTGTCGGAGATGCTTAGAAGTGGATAAGAAGTTGGAAAAACTAAAACAAGCAAAAAACCATACCATTCTTAGCTAGTCTCTTAAAGGCAGCAACTGAAGAAGGCAAAAGTGTGTTTAGAAGACAAATTTTAAATTTTATCCCTCCTTCTTGTGGGTTGAAAGACAAGATTTACCTTTTTCTAAATTAAGAGAAAGATACTTTCAGGCCTTTCATGGGGATTACTCTTCCAGTGCCTTGTTCCCTGTCAGATGGCAAAGTGTCCCATAAAGTCTTCGAGCATCATGTGATGTCATTTGGGTGAAACTTAATGGCCTGTGATGTACAAGGGGTCAGAGCAGAGGATGTCGGTTGGGAGAAGAGCAATTTGAAAGCAGGCAGAACTTGACAAGTTTATCTTGTGTCCCATATGTATATGGTAAAATAGAGTACACTGGGAAATACAGCACAACACCCTGAACTTGTTGTGAACCCGCTGAACTTCCCTTTCTTTTGTTCCTCAGAAGAAAATACTATTTTATTATAGCTGTCTCTTTAAACTAAAACAATTAAACTTGCTGTTTAAATAAATACATTTCTGTTTTCTGATGTCTATCTAAAACAATTTTGGGTTTTATTTTCAGGGTCTTTTCAGGAGGACTTTAACAAAGTTGTTGAGGGAGGTGGTGTTGAAAGATCAGTTGTGAAACTATTTATTTTTACTAACCCTGGCAGGGATTTTTAATTTTAGTTTCTTTCTCCTCTAAGGCATATTGCTTGAGATGATGGAGTGCAGCATTCTATATGCATCTTGGAAAGGCAGTTAAAAGCTTAGAGAGAAACCTAGTTTAAATTTTTTTTTTAATTGGATTGATTTATAATAATGAAGTAGTTAAGCAAGTCAACATCATGTGTGTCTTTTTTTCTACAGCTGTAGTCCCAAACAGCTTCAGAACTTCTGGTTTTCAGCAGTGAGCATTTGACAGCTGTTATGCATTTTGCTTAGGGGGATATGTCTCATCTGCTCCAGATGAGGAGGCTGAGATGGTTTTCAGTGTTGTTTGTCTGACGTCTGTTTTTCCTTTTTCTGTCCTCTTGCTGTTGGTCTCTGTTGTGCACATGACTGCGTGTAATGCCTGTCCCTGCTGCACTCATCCAGTTCTGACACACACATGCTTAATGGAATCACCTACTGTTGATGGGCACTTCCAGTATCAACAAGTGCTTTACATCTTTGCCTTTGCCAGACCATTTAAATGAAAAATCCACGTGATTGAAAGAAATTAGAAAGCAAATTTGCTGCAAATTAGTTTCACATGCAAATGAGATTTACCATTGTAACTGCTTTCTGAGGTAATCTCAAAAGCGTTGATATAATGCAGAACCAGACCTCAGTAACTTAAATGACTATGGGGATTAGAAGTTAAATTTAAAAAGAGGATCTGCTGTGCAGAATCCAGAACATTTTGAAGATACAGCTAGTCCAGTTTATTCATGCACCTTATCTGCAGAAGTTGCACTGAGTTGTTCATAACCATCTTGCAACTTTTCAGGTCACTTTATTGTGTCTCCTGTCTTAGTCTACAGGAGTTTCTTTTGGCATCATGGCTTCTGTATTTGGTTTAAAAATTATAGTGTCGCCACATGTCATGTAAACAATTCTGGTCTTGTAGTACTTCTGTACTTGAGTGCTATTTTATCAGCTTTTTTATACCATTGATGGGGTTCCTCTGGATTTTAAAAAAAATTACATATTGTGGAATGTAGTTTTATTGCAAATGTTAAAATTTTTGGCATTTGGAAATTTAATTGAGAAAAAGCAGAGCATATTTTTATGCTGAAAATCGCTGTCCTTTGTGTTTCCCGAAACATTGGGCCACAGGGCTGCTTTACTGTCTGCAACTGTTCTTTTAAAAATCTAGATTGATTGGATTGTAAAAGCCAGGGTTTTTTTGCAGTTTTACATTAATTTTTCTGTCTCTTAAAAATATTCATAGATTTGTTCAGATGTCACATAGCATGCTGCTAAATACATGTAACATTTTATGATGATTTCTTGTCCCAGAGCAGCAATACTTCACCTAGACATCACCTGAAGTGCCAGTAAACTGTTCTGCTCTAAGTGTGAAATTTTATTGTTCAGATCTTGGTTCACTGAAAACTGAGGACATTCTGAGGAAAGGGTTAGCAGTTCTGCTTTAGTTGCTGCTTCCTTTCTCTGTTCCTTCTCTATTATTTGCTTTTGGTAAAGAGGTGAATATTTATCTTTGCTGTGCTCTAGCAGCATATTTATACAGAAACAGTTTTGGAACCTACTAATTTTTACTGATTTACTTCTTTGAGTGGTGCATGTGATGAGATGGATGAGATGATGTACATAGGCCTGAAAAACAATTTTTTAAGCTGTGTTGTATGAATAAATTCCTGACAAAAGAGTTCTGTGTGAAGCTTGTAATATGATTCAAACCACTGATCTATTTGGAAGCCTGAGGACTGTCCTGCTCCCACCGTAGTGAGTCAGCTATAAACTTTTCCATCCTGTTGAGCTCTTTGCTCTGGGAAAATTGTGACTCAGTCCCTCTACCAAATATCCTTTTTTGCTAATCCAGAGAAACCTGCCTTTGATGAATTCCTCTTATCTAGCCCAGGTGTCTCATTGATTTCAGGAGTTAGAAGCTATGCCTCTTCTGCCAGCAGGCTCAGCAAAAGCCAGTGACAAACATTTTCTTTGGATTTCAAAGTTTTATTTTAAAAATAAACACAGAGCATAGTATTAACATAGTTTGTTCCATTATGAGGTATCCATTTGTTAGAGAAATATCATATAAACCCATGCAATCTTTATTTTGGTTTTGTTTTTCTTTTTTTACTGTCTTGTGTTACTGTGAGGCAAATAAGTAGAATTCAAGTTTTAATAGTATCAAAAGTGTTTTTAGTAGATGAAATTAATTTTCTAGAAAAATAACTGTTTTCAAGAGGAACTGAGAGCCTAATGACCTGTATGGAAGTTATTTCTTAGCATTAGTCTATTAACAAAATTTCAGTTTCTGAGTGTCTCTTTATCTCACTTTATTGCATATTTCATAAACTGATGATTGCTTTTACTTTTGAGTGTCATTTCACGTTGTTGAATTCATCAACAGGACTTAATCTCTTTTCTTCCAGTTTCTGTGTGGATAATTTTATTAATCACAGTATTTTTTATTTTATTTGTTTAGTTTTGTCTTCAGGAACTAAGGCGGCAGTTTCCTGGGAGCCACAGAGTTAAAAGATTAACTGGAATGAGATTTGAAGCTATGGAGAGGTAAAAAAGTACTTTCTGTCTGGAAAGATGCTTCCTGCATCTTAAATAGGCTTTCCAGCATTATATGAATATGGCAAAGCACTCTTGGGCAGTTTCTTAATACAAAATAAGGTGTGCATGATCATCTTACAATATTTAGACATTTTTATTGCATTTCAATGAATCATAGAGTTGTCAGAGACCTTCAGAGGTCATCTAGTCCAATCCTCCTGCAGCGAGCAGGGACATCCTTCACTAGACCAGGTTGCACAGAGCCTCATTAAGCATGGCCTTGAATGTCTCCAGGGGTGGGGCCTCTGCCACCTCTACAGGCAGACTGCTCCAGTGTCTCACCACTCTCATGGGGAAGATCGTCTTACTAACATCTAGTCCTAACCTGCCCTGACCTAGTTTAAAACCATTGCCCCATATCCTATTGCTGCACGCCCTAGCAAATAGTCCCTCTCAAGCTTTCCTGTAGGCCCCTTCAGGTAATTGCAAGCCTTTATGAGGTCTACCCAGAGCCTTCTCTTCTCTAGGCTGAACAGCCCCAACTCACTCAGCCTGTGCTTGTAGGAGAGGTGCTCCAGCTCCCTGATTATCCTCCTCTGGACCCATTCCAAAAGATCCATGTCCTTGTGCTGAGGTGTAGTTTGCATGTAACATGCAGTGTTGCATATTTTCAGTCCTCCCATCAGACTTCATAGATTAAAAAGATCTCTTGCATGACAGCATAAGTCATGCAATGAAACACCAGGTATTTCTTTGGTGAAGTCTGTGAGGTATACGTTTCATCTCACAGAACTATAGCAGCATATGAAAATTAGTGCCAGCAATTTTTTGGCTTTGTTGTTCTTCTAGGCTCCTAAGTATTGCAGGATGTCGCTCTTTTCCTGTGTATTCTGAGCACGTATAAATCCAGTAGAACTTAGTAAGGATTAAATCTATGGAGTTTTTATAGAAACAACTCAAAAAACATGGAACTTAAAAATCAGACTGATCTTTTTGAAAGATGAGTTACAATATACAAAGATTAACAGGAATTATTGAAGTAATAAGCAGTTTAAAACTTTACAGCTTTCCTAGATGATTGACCCCAGGGCTTGATGTTGATCTTCATTGTCCACCTTTCTCCTTTGGACATACTCTTGATGTCAAAATTCTGTTTGAAAGCACCTTTCTTTGGTGTTTTGGACTTCCACATCCCTTTGTCTTTGAATGTCCTTTTCAGTGCCACATTATGCATACAGAGTTGGCAAGAACTGGAGCTTTTGGACCATCTTGATGTAAAGGAATTAGAACTTAGAAGAAAAATTCTAAATGTGTTTTCTTATGATTTATTTATTTAGTGTATGTTGTTCTCCCATTACCTTCTTGCACAATTAACTTTGAAAATATTACTTGATACAAGCCACCAATGAACATCCATTGTTTGGATGAAAATGTATGGATAAATGGGCTGATGCCACAATCACAGAATTTCACAGTCTTTTGTACTGAGTATATCTATATATCACTCTCTTTATGTCTCTTTATATCAAATATGCATTCATGAACAGGTTCCATTAAATATAGCTCTCTTCCTGTCTTCATTTGATCTAGGGTAGGAAGACCCTGAAAGTATGGCAGCAGATTTCTCCTCCCTTTGCAAACCTATTCAGAACTGCAGAAGATAATTCTATTCAGGCTTGCGTGACTGTATTGAGGATGTTATTGCATGGGAACTGATCTTTGTGGGAGATGACTGCTGCACAAATGTTATGTGTTGTTTCAGCAATGAAGTGAGATTGAGCTGCAGTTTTGTGGAAATGCTTGTAAAAATTCTTGACAAAATGTCTCTGTCATTTTAGATCATTGAGATCAGCGTAGCGAGGCACTAACAAAAAAATTAGTTTCATCTTCATAGATTTTCTTCAGAAGGCAGAGAAAAAAAGAGGATTTAGCTCTGGGTTGAATGGGGAACCTATTTGTTTACCCACTTTGCTTACTCAGGTGCTCTAACCATGCTCTGGAGAGCCTAGGGAGACTTAGGCTGGAGTGATCACATTTTCAGTTGAAGAAGTGAACTTGTAAAATTCTGAGTGACTTCTAGGAGTGAATAAGATCCTACTTTCCTGGACAGGAAGAGGAAACAGTAAGGAACATCCCCGTAGACTGAATCATCCCTGTAGACATTGTCTAATCAAAATAGTAGAACTTCATCCCATAAAGCTGAGATTATGTTTACTCTTGTAAAAGAATACACTGAATAAAGTAGTAATTAGCAGGGATCATGAATATAGCATTTTGTGGCACATCTGCTCAAGTCTGTAGCAGTCACCTATTTGTTTCTGCTTTTGTACTGCCTTTCTCATTTGTTCTCATACTGCTTGGTTGTGCAAATGGCAGCAGTGCTTAGAGATTAGAACCCAAATGGGTGTGCAAGGTGAGAAGGGAAATTGTAGCAACAAAATCAATCACCAGTAGCTCTGAAAAACTACCTCTCACACTGTACATGGTGTTCCCTAGTAAAGTGGTGATAGCACAGCAGCTGTACAATCAAGTGTATTTTTCATTGAAGAATTTAATTTGCCCAGTTTGTGTTCCAGACACAGCTAGCTGAACACATGGATCTGCTTCCCAGAAGGTATAGCACATTCATAGCAGCTAGAGAAACCTGTTTTGAGCATACTTCAAATGCCAGAATTAATTAATAAAACTTACATTGTGAAGGCAGAAAACATTTTTCTTTAAGATTTATGGAGTATGGTGTAGGGGTGGACTGTGTGATTCCCTCCAGTTTTCCATATGTGTCTGCTTATGGTTTATAAAATCATAACAGACGGAACTTACATGAAGTTTTAAATTACAGAAAGAAAGTGAAAAGTCATAATTTTGGATGACCTTTCAGTTTTGGGGGTTTCTGTTTCTTGGGAGAGCTGAGAGGGAAAATTGGGAACTGATTATTTGACCTAGTGGGCACAGAAAAAGAAAACAGATAGGAGAGTAAGAAATTGGGTGCAAAATATATAAGTTGCTGTTGAGGCAGTGTTCCATGAAGCAATTGCCATGTATTGTTTTTAACTTGGTAACAAAAAATACTTCTGTCATAGTAGTGCTCACTCAAGACTTTTTTGTCTGAGTATAGTTTGCTTAAATATATTCAGTATAGGGAGTGGAGGGCAGTTAATAACTATTGCAAGGACAATCAGAAATCATGAATTTTATCTTACAGAAATAAATGTGAATAATTTGTTTGAACAGGTATGATGATGCTATCCAGTTATATGATAGAATTTTGCAAGAAGATTCAACTAACACCGTAAGTTTAAAAGATTTTTCTGATCTGCAGTAATTTGTTGTTTGAAATTTTGATACCTTGTTGTGGCTTTGGCTGTTGAATGACATGTGTTTAAATTCCTAGATTTGTTTCCTTCAGTTTTCTATTAAGGTAACCTGTGTTACTTTCATTAAAGCAGATGAGATTCATTTCATGATGAGAAGGCTTGATGCAATACCTGTTTAAACACAGAATTTAGAGGCAGGATTATAACTAGCAACCTTTCCAGCAGACATAGCATGGTCTAGCTTGGGCCTTTCAGCTGTTCCATTTGTCCTGAATATTCAGTCTTTAAAGGACCAATGTAGTCTGCCATATGTCTTCTATCTTCCTAAAGCTTCATGTTACTTAAAGATTAAGTACGAATACACTCCAGTAGTGCTTGAATAACAGTCATTTTGATTTATTGCCTGGAACACTTTACCAGCTTTTGAATCAAAATGCCCTAAAGCTTTTGCCAACTGCATAAAACAGAAGTTGAGACAGCCTGTACTCTCCTTTTGAGCATTTTTAGGATACTTGTGTAAGTCACCTTGAGCTATTTGATGGCAAAATGAAAGTCTAGGGGAATTTGTAGCAATGTATTTTTATGTGGGGTTTTTTTCTGCAAGAATACAACTAGAAATGTGAAGAAACTATGGGGTTTCACATCCTTACATAACATGTTGCTAAGTCAGTTGTTTATTATTAATTGTAGCCTGGTATATGATATATGGAAGGTATATGTTTATCTGTGTTAACTTGATTCTGAGGAGCTGGTTCTCTTTATTGGGTAAACCTCTATGGAAATCTAATACTGGGGCTATTGCAGATGGTTTTTGTAATCTCATAGAAATCTTCCTTGGTGCCTTTTGAGCATCTGTCTTTCTTAAGTCAGCTTGTTTCATGTCATCTGTTAGTCTGGAGGGAAAAATCCATAGAAACACAGGTAACTAGGGGTAACTAGAGTATGCCAGAGCTGGGTATAGATAAAGTGCCATCACTTTGAATAAACCATTAAAAATATCTCACATAAGAAATTAGAAAAAATGCAACAACAAAAAACACCTAAAGCCACCAAAACAGAAAATTATTTTTCAGACTATGTTAATGCTACATTCAGCATTTGGACGACTGTGGTTGGTTAAAGTCTGTGTCATTTAGGAGTGATAGAGCTATTGTGCAAGAGTGAAAAGAGCTGTCTCAAATCTTCGCTATTATTTTTCAGTCTCCTCAAGGCAGTGCTTCTTGAGCTAGGCTCAGTGAGACTAATGTAGGGGTTTGCAGTTGTCCTTTGAAAATCTGTGGTGGTTCTGAGTAGAACTTTGAGCACAAGGGGTATCTCTCTGCAGTAAACACTGATGGAGTTTCCTAGGCACTGTCTTCAGAGTCATGTTGAAACAAGGTAAAACCCATCTACAATGAAGCCACATGAATAGACCACCTGGCTAAACATTTTGTGACCTTTTGCTCAAGCCAGTGGGAAATGGAGCACCATGCTACAATGACTTCTGTGGACCACATTTCTTTGAAGTGTATATTTTAGGCAATTCTACTGTTCAGTTGTCTCAAGCATGGTTATTGTAATCTGAGTGGTTTGTTGGCAAGTTTTATAGAGCAAAATTATTTATTTAAATAAGTAAGGGGCTTGACTATTGCCTAATTTGGATTTTCTCCCTAACAAAATTATAAAGAACTATAAAATGGTAATATTTAGAAGCATAAAATATAAATATTAGAACAGGTATGTGATCTATTATATTTTTTAAGATCTAAGAACAGAAGTGGAGTGTTAAATGAAAAGCAAAGTTCTGTTGCTGTATTACTTGTAAGTGTTGCATGTGAAGAGTGCAACTTAAATGGAAAGTTTCTGATAAATTGTCATGTGCAGATTTCTTTGTGTCTTTTACCTGTTAATTATTTCCATACACACATGTGGCTGCTCTAGGAAAATAAATATTTCAAGATTGTAAAAAAGAAACTGTTGCTGAGTTTGTCTTGGCACTCACCTTATAGTAATTTCTTCTGTTCTGCTGACACACGGAGTTGCTTATATACATTAAACGTTTTGGCAGTGTGCTGTAAGTGAAACACAGACATTTGTTCACACGAATCATGTAAAATCATACTTTGCATCGTCTGACAATTTCAAATAGAAGCATAGTAAAAGCTTTTTCAAAATTTATTACCTGGAAGACTTTTGTTGTATGAAATGTGAACGTTGAACTGAAGTTATGTAATGGTCATTTACACTTTCAAATGAGCAAAACTCTGAAATTATTATAATAGTAATTATTTAATTTTATTTTTTCAGACAGAATTCAAAGTAGTTTACTTTTAATAGATGACAATCTCAGTGTTTTATCTCACTGACTCAATTGACAATGGAGTGATCTTAATGCTGTCACTTTAGAGATCATGTTTCATTTTAGGTGAAATGAGAACTCACTGTATGTGTAGCTGTTAACAGAACAAACAGACTGTTCTGTTAACAAGGTTGCATAATATTTTCTGTTATAGGGCCTTTTTTATTAATTAAAATTTAATATAATATACAATTGCAAATCTTCTTATACTGTTGCTCAACATTGTCTGAGTTTGTAAATCTTCAGCTAAAATACTAATTATGTACCACAGAACAAAATAAGAGGGGCATTGTGGGTTTTAGTAGGGTTGGTTGAAAGGACTATTTTTTGTTTTACTGTTAATGTATTTCACTGAGAAATCCTCATCCTTCTCCACTTTGGAGAGAAATGTTAAATACTAACTGGAGAAGATCTTAGGCTAGAATGTGACTTTTAATATACTTTGAGAAGAAAACATGCAATCTGACTAAGTGACAGGCATTTGAAAATCTTCATATTCTCAGTAGACTGCTAGAATTTTTATTAGGTGCATCTTCTTAAAATGCCATTAGTGCTGACCATGATCTATCCCAAGCTATAGAAACGAAGCAGTGCTTCCTTGCAATTGCTTCTCATGGCTGTAGGAGGGGTGCAAAAAGTAAGGAGGCTATTCAGGAAGGAACTGAGTAAAAGAGAAGGCAACAAGTCCAGAAGAGGAATGTGTAGTGGAAGGTTAGGTGGTTAGATTTCAGGAGAGGTCAGATGTAGGGGAACAGATTGCTTCAAGGGTGGGTAGGAGATCAGAACAGAAGGATTTGTGTTAACATTTAAGTCTTGGGCACTTTTTTTCCTCTAAAAGAAGTAATTAAGAAAAATCGCATTCTGCCTTGAGGCACTGTATTTTCTGCTGTCACTAAATGGCTCTGGAACCCGCTGGTGAACTAATTCCCTGTAGTACCTGGTGTGTCTTATTTCTGTCAGTAACTGTTTTATCTCTAATAGTGAAGACGTATATCATGTAACATGCAAGTAACCAAACCTGTGGTTCTGCAAGACAGAAATTCTATTCTGTTGTTAAATAAAATGCAGGTATACTTTGTACTTTCTGGAGAGAAGTGTCAATGTTGAACTATCGTAATTATAAAATGCCAGGATTTACACACCTTTAAAATGACTGGTAGTCTTTTGAAGTAAATAGTTAATGTTTAGCAGTGTCCTTTATAAATTCAGATAATACAATGGCTAATATTTGATACAATTCTGTACTATGAAATACAATGCCATTTTCAAACTTGAGATATTTTTAAATCCCAAGCTGATCTTCACAGCTTTCTCAGCATCTTCATTAGTGGTCTGGATGCTACACTAAGGTTTATGTTTTGGATGGATTGCTTGTGTAGAACTCAGTTAAGAAATTTGGATTGAATTGATATATTCATATTTTCTATTTGATATGTAAATCCTCATTTCTGGGAATGGGCCTCCCACATGAGAACCTTGCAAATTGAAATAGTGTCTTGAGTGTATTTGTCCCAGAGCAGCCGCGTGAGATGAAACAGTACTGACATTGTACATGTGGAAAGCAGATGAAAGTCCAGCTCTGTAAAATTATTTAGACTCAGTTCCTAAGCAGGCAGTTAGATCTCTGATTTTGTTATTGATTTCAATTCTGGAATGAATATTAGAAGAGGAATTTTCAAAGTATCTATGTCTGTATCAGATTAAGTTGAATGCCTTTTTGCATTATATTATCCTGACAAAGATACGCTCATGGGCAGAAATTTGAATGTAAGCCCATCTATTTTTATTAGATAGTTGTGTATTTTTGTGGTTGCACCCTTCTTGGGTCTGGCCTCTCTGGGTGTGTGAAGAAATGGAATAATAGAAAGGAAATTGAGTTTGTGTATTCTGATAGGTTGGTGCCTGATCCATTCCACTGGCATCCTAGTGCTTCTGCGACTTCTCCCAGTTCTTCAACTCAACCACCAAGAAGATTGCAGTGCACTTGGTCAATATGAGGCAAATGTGAGAGGAAGGCACAGAATTCTACCTTAATTCTAATCCACAGAAAATATGATGTCTTTATTGGGATAACTCTTCTACTGGTTTTATTGACACTTTTTCACCTAAGTTTTTAATGCAAGAAGACCCTTTATATGCTTGCTCAGCTTAGGGCATGCGTATAATCCCATTAATTTTATGGGTCTAGGTGTATAATTGTGTGAACTAAGAATTAGAACGAGAATGTTGTCTTTCTGGTTAATAAAACACTTCAATAACAACTCTGTGTTTATGGGAGTTGGTGGAAACAAACATATGGTCAATTGTATGGTCATGTGAAGTTATACTTTTACAGCTGTTTTGAGATTCCTTTTGTACCAAAGCTGGACATGTTTCAGAAGAGGCACAGGAGGTGACTGAAGACATGGGAATCCATATACTAGGAAAATGCAGAGCAAAATCTTAGTACTGAACATCACATAAATAGGCATTATATAGCCAGGTTCATACTTCCTGGCATCTCCTTCCATCTTGTATTACTGCCATCTTGACTGTATAGGCAGCTTCTTTTCCCCCAGTTCCTTATCTCTGTCAAATGAGTTGCGAATAATGAGAACTAAGTCTGAGCATTGGATATCTCATCATGTGAGCAATGATAATTCTTTAAAACTCTTATGATAGCTGTGCATTCATTTTGAACAATCATGAGACCTTCTGTTAACTTCCTTCAGATTTGTGCATTTGTGTACAGAATGTTTTAATTTTCAACAAGGAAAATTGCTCATCAAATGAAGTGTCTGCTAACAGAGAAAACTTTTTGAGATGATGGGTCTGTATTTTTTTTAAATATCTTGCTGGCACTGCCAGGAAAGACACAACTTTTCCTGAAGTTAAATTTGTATAGTGTTAGGTTTAAAGGGAATTAAAGTCATGATAGCTTGACACTGCACTGTGTCTGGCACAGGATGGAGATGGTGAGAAGTGGGAAGAGCTGCTACTTCAGATAGTCTCAAGGAGGACTATCCCAAGGATGATTACGATGGGGATGCACTACATGGATCTTTAAAAACAAAAAAATGTTTTCTTCCTTTGACAGTAGATTTTTTTTTGTCAGAGACAACAGTGCATTCCAGCAATTTTGCTATGTGTTACTTTTGTGAGTGTAGCACTCCTAAGTCAAAGAATCACAGAATGTCAGGGATTCGAAGGGACCTCAAGAGATCATCTAGTCTAGGTCACGCAGTAGGGTGTCCAAGTGGGTTTTGAATGTCACCAGAGAAGGAGACTCCACAACCTCTCTGGCCAGCCTGCTCCAGCTTTCTGCCGCCCTCACTGTGAAAAAGCTTTTTATTATATTTCTGTGGAACCTCCTTTGTTCCAGCTTGCATCCATTGCCCTGTGTCCTATTGGAGATCACTGAGAAGAGCCTGGCTCCTTCCTCTTGACACTCATTCTTTATAGACATTAATGAGATCACCCCTCAGTCTCCACTTCTCTAAGCTAAAGAGATCCAGCTCCCTAAACTGTTCCTTGAAAGGGAGATGCTTCCAATCCCTTTATGGCTCTAAATGTTGGGTTCAAATTTTGTTCCTTGAAATTAAGTATTTAAGAACAACTATGCTGGATTTGTGCCATAAGTCCATTATCCTTATCCCTGTATCTGACAGTAACCAATAGCAGATACTGGAAGAAATGTCTAAGCAAAAGGCAAAGTCGTACAGTGTGCTCTGGTCACTTCTGCCAGTTTCTATTTATCTTCATGTCACAGTTTCCCTGTGCCAGAAATGGTAACTGCTTTTAATAGCTGTTATTTCACTTTCTGCATTGATTTCTTTTTTAACTGTTTATTTTTAATTTCTTTAAATTTTATTGCATCTGTAATGAAGTTTCATAATTTGTTCAGAGATTGGGCAAATATTTTTTTCATCAGTTATTTTTATCACATCACTGTCATTTCCCTTTTTATCAATCAGTTATAAGATGCTGAGCAATAGTTTTTTCAGTACAGAAGTCTCATGGTCAGTGCAGAGAACTCACTAGCAGACAGGACGTCTTTTCTCATATTTCTTTTAGCTAATCTAGTTATGCGTGTGAAGATTTTTCCCTCTTATTCTGTGACTTAGTTTTCTTAAGACTTTTTGTCTTCAGAATGAATGATCTTCTTGACCTTATTTTTGAATTTGAGTTTGGTTTTTAAACCAGTCTTTATTCACATCCACGCTCTTAGTGACTACTTCAAAGAATTCCCATAGATCTATGGAGCTTTACTCCTCTGTGTAAACAGTTCTTACTCTTTTTTGGCATTTAGCATTTTTGATGTTTTTCAGTTTCTTGTCTTTCATCGTTTCTACTAATTTGCTTTGTGCAGGTGTTACACTTTAATGGACTGTTGTCTATTGGATTCCCCTTAGAACCTTGTAAAAAGTTATGTTCACCATTGCTACTTACGCTTTGACATGATGTAGCAGCTTCGCCTCAGTACCTCTGTGCAAATATGGACTAGTTGCAAGATTTGGCCCAATTTAACTGTCTTTCATGGTTTTCCATGGAAAAAATCTGCAGAGTACATTTATTACTATGTTTTATTTTGGTTATCGAGTAGTTTCTGGCATCTTTTTAATTCTTCTATCTTCACTGTTGTTGATCTTCATATTGCACTTTGAAGTATGTCAAACTCTTAGACCAATTCTGCTAAACAATCTGAAATTTTCTTTATAAAAAAAATTTGAGAATTTAATTTTAAGATACAAAATAGAATTTTTGCAGCAGTTACACAGATAAGAAACTTTGTCTTTCTTGGAGCTGTCAGTCCCTGGAAACTCTCATACTTTCTTTGCAACCATGAAATTCAGAATTATCTTAGACTTGCCCTTGGAATGTTTTACAAATCAAATGCAGAAGTTGATAAATGTTTAAATCCTCAATGTGCTTTGAGTCTACTTAATGCTAATTAAAAAGAATCATGACAAGTGAAGGATTAGATTGGAGATTATTAGTCTGTAAAAGAAATAGCTTGGAGAGCTTTGCTGTTCAATAAATATATATATATATGAGATACACCGAAGTCCCTTAGTCCAGATGATACTGATTACAGTATGTGTTTCTTTAAGATGGCATATATCTTTCCATTAAGAATGCTAGATTTACAGAATCTGCAAATAACTATTCCAGCTTTATGTTATAAACTCTGGAAAACTGATAGGGGGAATTTCGTGTCCCAGGTTCTGCATGGCCAGACGCTGCAGATCTTGTTGCGGCACTGAATTTTGTCTTTTCCTTTTGATTATAGATAGAAAGAAAAAGGAGATTGCTTTTGCATCAGGCTTGTTCTTGAAATTCTTACTGTTGTAATGCAAAGAGCTGGAATGTATAAATCTTGAACCATACTTTTCTTTGTTAGAAGAATCGTCACAGCTATTGTAGTATGCATCACAGATTTCAAAATAGTCTCAAGTCCTGTAGTTACAAGTAGATTTCTCATGGCTGTTTGTAGTGAACTTGAAGTTAATGATTGAACAGATTTATACTCTGCATTTTTTTAGAACCTTTAAAAAAGAGCTTATATTTTGAAATGTGAGATTTCACTGAACAAAACCCTGAAGCACAATAAAACATATGAAGTGGCCTGTTTTTCTTATATCGGCTGATATGAGGCAGGTAATAAATCAGACGTATTAAATGAATGCTGGGTAAAACTTCTATAGAATTGGTGGGAGTCTGTCTTTCCTTATAAAGTAACTAGTTTTTGTCTGATAAAGTGATTATTATTGTTGGCAGTGGTTCTGTGTGATAAAATATTTTGTTTAATTTGATGGAATTAAAGAAAAAATTATGCTGTGTGTGTAAATTGCAGTTATTTATGCTCCTTTCCTCAGGATGATCAGTAAACATACGGAGCATGAGCTTGCTGTGGGGGAAGCTGGTGCTCGCAATGAGCTAGAGTGCTCAGAGACAGTATAAAAGAGTAAGAATTTGCAGTTTATGGAGTACAAAATAGCTCATGTTCTGGTTTTAGTGCAGATGTTTTCATTTATATTTTTCTTGCATCATTGATTATTGAAGTCATGTTGTATTTTAGTGTTTGCTTGTTTGTGGGTTTTTTTGGTTTTTTTTTTTAGAAAAAGCAGCATAACTGATAATCTTCATGATTCGAAGAAAAGTTAGACAGATCAGAGAGTAGCCTGTAAATACAGATTGTTTTAATTGATTTATTGTCATCATTTTTCAAACTGTCTTATCACTCCCAGGAATCAGATTGAATACTTCAGATCTACTACAACACCTATGTCTGTGTCTCTTGGAAATGCAGTCAAGGATGTGTGTGTTGTGATTCTGTTTGTGATTTTTAACTGTTAATTATTACTTAAAAAAACCTTGACATCTTTAGTGAGTTTTTCCCAGTGGTTTTAGAGAGACTTTCAAAAGTTCTGTGCTACTTTAGAACATTTTGCTCATCTTTTGTATGTCAGCACTGTTTTGAGTGAGCCTCCTCTTTGTGAACTATAGTTCTCTGTGAATAAACTGACTTCTGCCAGAATTTTGAGTGTCTGTTGGAGGGTGAGGAGAGTGAAGATTCCCAGATACTGCTTTCTCTCTGGTGCTAAGGAAGTTGGATAAAACAGAAAGTTTTAAATTCTAATTTTCTCAAATAAGAAAGAAAAAGAGTACTTTCAAAGTAGTAGTGTGGAATTTAGTACTAAAATCAGAACATGTTAATTATCTAATCCTTTTGTCCTCATTTGATTAAATTAGATGATGTGCTTGTTATAGGTAAACATAATTTTATATTATTTTCTAGAAAGAGTTGTAGCTTTTCATATATTTATGTCACAAGATTGCTGTGATTTATGTTACTGGGGAGAGCTGTGGTTAAGAAATAAAGCAGTCTTGGAGAAAATGTGTTTCTGGACTGTTTGGAGAACTTATTTGCGTGTGGTTAAAAGAACTGCATTGGAAATGAAAAGAGACGGTGATTTCTGTAGACTGTTCCTGTTTGCCATTTCATGTTAAGTTGTTACATGCATTGCTTGATTTTATATATTAAACAGATGATTTCAGTTCTCAGGCAGTTTAGTTTGAATCAGTTCAGTCTCTTGACTGTTATTTTTTCCTTTAAATTTTAAAAATTACACATTTTTAAAATTAAAATTTTAAAAACACATTTTTTAAATGGCACATGTTTTAAATGACACATTTTTTAAATTAGAAGTTGTATTTTAAATTATATATTCTATCACCTGCAAAACCCCTTCCATCTTTGTAAGCTGTAACTCTGTGATGTGTTCCTTCATCTGTGCATGATGTTGTCTCTGCTATCTCTTTTGTGTTTGGGTCTCAGTGATCCAGTCACTGGGCTGTGTAAAATACCAGCCCTGAGCAGTGATTTTAGTACTGCCCTGGTCTTCCCACCGTGAAATGCTTTGAGACGTCTTTGTAAAATTTAATATAGAGCAGTAGTTTTGGGCTTGTGCTATTTTTTCTGTTCAGTAATAGCAGCAATACAGTAAACAAGTGGGATTAGTCTTTTTACACTTGAAAAAATAAGTTTAACATTATCTTTATTTTTAAAACTCAGAAATACAGTAATCAGTGTGTATTATTATTACAGTGATAACTGTGGCCAGCAATTAACATTTCCAGAGTCTGTCACAGCTTTTAGGCAGATGTGTCCCAGAAAAAGCAGAATAATGAATGTAACTTCACAGGTTGTGGTTTGTCAAAGCAGCACTAGGAAACAAAAATGACTGGGGATGGATCTACCAACTTGCCCGTGCTCTGGTTTGTCTCCTCATTGTTCTGATGGATTTTCTCTCTACCTCTGCCCTGCACTTAAGCAAAATAGGGAATTTTTTTTTTTTTTTGTGCTTGAATAATTTTGATGGAATGTATGTTTTTGTAGAAGGTGAAGAACTCTAAGGAAAGAATAAACCTACTGTTAGTGTTAAAAGCCTTTCTAGCTATGCAGTTTTGGTAGCTTGAATTAATTTTCTTTAATGCTTTAATTCTCTTCTTCTGGAAGCAATACATTTGTTCAGATGATATGTTCAAATCAGACAAATTGCCTAGGTTGGGAGGGACCTTTCAGACCACCTAGTCCAACCCAAATAGTTAGTTAAAATACTCTGAAAATACACAATCTCTTTGGAGGTATATGTGACTGTAATGGAAGGAAAAAATGGTAGCGAACTAATTTCAGAGCTACCTTAAATTGACATATTAAAGCTCTTTAAGGTTTTAAGACTTACCTGTTCCTCTGCTGTTAAAGCTTCCATAAGGTGATATGAAACTGTATAACCTCTTTATAAATTAAATGGAACGACGGGAACAAGCAGTATGACTTTGTTACCAGAAAAGTGCATGTGTTAAGGACATGCACATCACGCACACCAAACCGTCTGTCTTCTCGTGTCTGATGACAGCAGTTGTGATCACCCAGGAGAACAGGGATTACAGTCAAGGGAGGAGACATGTTACTCTGGAATTTGGGTTTACTTTTATTCCATCAGAACCTTGTATGATGACTTTCAAGCTGGCTGGGGTAAAGTTCTATTTGCAGTGAGCTCTGTCAGATTGCTGGGAAGACTTCCATTCTTTCAAATTAAACCTCGAGTGTGTCTGGATTTACAACTCCTGGAGGGCTGCTTTGAGAGAGCTGTAACCAATGTACTTCAGAAAATGGGATGTTGGATTGAAGTACAGAATAATCAACTATTAAAATTCTGTGTATCTTTTCTCCTGGTGGTCTGTAACAACTCTTATGGAGATCAAAATTTAAATACATTAGAATCCTTATGTATTCGTTGAAATACATTTTCCACTCTCATGTTAGAGTGCTGCTTTGTTTTGCCATTAATATTGCTAGTTGGTATTCCCTGTAGCAATGTAAGAGTCTGTTTTTCACTCCAAGAATGGTGAGAAAATGGTTTATGAAGTTAGTGTGTATTTAACATTAATTAAAGATGGCATTCAGCACCCCAACAAGAATCATAATAAATTTATACAGTGGCATATATGCTTAAATATTTACACAGTGGAAACCAGAATGCATCTGTGAGATTCTGTGAGACTCTGTCAGCATCTCTCCTCTGTAGTCACAGATCTCGAGTATGACAAGGTGCGGGTCTTTGAAACGGCTGAAGATTAGCACCCCCTGCTGTTTTGTAATTATCAGAATCTGGACAGTCATTTATTTGAATGAAGTAATGCATAAAGTTTGTGCCTCCAAAGAAAAGCATACATAATGCAATTGTAAGAGGAGGTTTTCAATCTCTCAGTGGGATGTCATAGGCTATGTTTATAAACTTCAACCTAGCAGTTGCTCTGCAGTGGAATTCCACCGGTATTGAGATAATAATTTGCACAGTCAAATTGCTTTCTTTACAAAAACCCAGGGAATTATGAGACCTTAATCCTTTATTAATGTCAACCCATAGGCAGCAAGAAAGCGTAAGATTGCCATTCGAAAAGCCCAGGGGAAAAATCTTGAGGCCATCCGAGAGCTGAATGAGTATCTGGAACAGTGAGTGTCTTACATGAATACAGATTGTGTTTTGCTATTCTGATAAATCTTTTTAATTAAAATGGAATTTGCATTTGATTTATGCTTTTGCTTCCATGCTGGTCATGTATAGAATCCCATGCACATTCTTTCTTTTTTTTCTATTTTCCTCTCGTCTTCCCTGTACAGATTTGTTGGGGACCAAGAAGCTTGGCATGAACTTGCAGAACTTTACATCAATGAGCACGAGTAAGTTGTTTGCTTCTTTATAAGCATTGAAGGCATTTGATTTTAAACAGCAGTGGTTCACATAATTACATGTATTTTTCAGTCTTTTTTATTCTGCATTTTAAGTGAAGCAGGAAACAGCACTTATTTCTTGTTCAAGTGATGTTTTTTACTAGCTATAGATTTTAAATTCTTTGCTTCTCAAATCAGTTGATCATGGCAACTGATACTCTGATTTTCTTTTAGCCTACCTCAGTGAGAACTTTTAGTAATCTTTAAATAACTATACCAGAGTATAGTTAGAGTTAGAGGCATTTGGTTGCCTGGGTACAAACCCCAGTGCATCAAGAATGCCGAATGTTGTAGTAACTTGCTTATTGGATATTTAATGTTTTTGTTAGCTTTTTTTATTGCTGTAGTGACAGGAGGAAATACCAGTGTGAGAGGATTAGCTCAAAGCTTTAGTGCAAGTTTTCTAATATCACAGCATTAATTCTAACCTTTGCCCGAAGGCCTATTTTTTTTTTCTTACCCCTTTTAGTTCTTCATCCTGGCATGAATTATATCACATAGTTTCCTTCCTTTCTAGAGTGTAGTAAAAGAATCATTCTCTAGGAAGAAGTAACCATTTTCACTGTGAAAAAACTGTTACACATCAACTCCCCTTCCACCTCCTTCTCAGAGAAAATAATTCTCAGACTCTTTGCTGACTTAAGGAATAATCTAGAATTTTGATATCCATATTACCAGTTGTTTTGGGAGATTTACCAGCCACTTTTCCAAGGCAATAGACTATTATAAAAAAAATTAAAAAATTGGGGTACAGAAGTGAGTTATAGAGTAGAGCATATGTATGTATTCCACTACTGGGTTGTTTGTGGGGTTTTTTTTTTGCTCTAATTTGTATTGTAAAACTATGTAGTACTACCTGAGAAAGAAATAGCTTTTGCTTGTATTTTTCTTGGTCTGCAATTACAATAAAAGAATATGTAGGATTTCTCCAATTCATTGAAAAAAATTAGTAGCATAATTGTTATTGTTTTGATTTTAAAAATTGGGCTAAATCTTGGGGGAAAAATTGGAACCTTCGTAAAAAACCTACATGTTAATGTTGAAAAAAAGGAACTATTTATCAGCTTAGTTTATCAATGTCAAAAATTTAGTCTGGCTTGTGATACCACCATGCTGTTACTTTTGTTCAGGAACACGCTTAGATGTACAAGATTTATGGAGTCCTCATTGTACACACTGTTCTGTTATGAGGACTATGGCTTCTGCTTTTGCAAAATGAGGTGTCTGTGCTTCGATCTTCAGATTAGTATTTAAAATACATATGCGACTATCTTAATGTGCACAGGGAAAAACCACAATATATTAATTTTAAGAAATGAGATTTTATAAATCATATGGTCTCATACTGTCTCATAATAAGCATCTCATCACTAGATTGCTTTTACACTGACCTTAAGTATCTACCTGCATTGTCATTATAAGCATTGTGCCTCAGAGTTTTGGAATCCTATCAAGGAAACTCTTTGCAGCAGTGCTATCATGTATCTGTAAAAGATTCAAAATCAGCAGAAACCTCTTGTTAGTTGCAAAATTATGAGCTAAAATTTTTATAATTAAATAAGCCTGCATTTTGAGATTTACTTAATTGCTTTTAAAAGCTTTCATTTAAAAAATGAGCACTGCCCTTTTATTTTGCAGGGATAAGTTGTTGCTCATTTAGGCTGATGTAATGCTTTTCTGTTACATAGTTTTGAACTGTTTGATTTTTAGTCCTGTTCTTAGTATGGTTTTTTGATCTCAAGTCTATGACTCTGAGCAGGTGACAGTGAAAGTGCTCTGATATATAGCTTGATTTGTGAATTCGCAGGTAGCTGAATTTTCTTGTAGTGAAAAAAAAAGCTATTTTATAGTCTGAGTTCAAATGTCTTATAGTACCTAATGCCTCTTTCTTTTGCTCACTCATTGTTCAGAAATGGCACTTACTAGTAAGCAAGTATATTAAAAGCTCTCCGCGTGCTGTTCTATATATGCTTACACTATTAAATTTTGTATATTTCTCATTATCCATGAGGTAAAAATAGGAACTTGAGGTTTCAAACATTATTTATAAATAGCACCTTTTTCTTAATTGTGAATAATGTGAATTTATGGTGGGAAAAGTAAGACTTCTTTTATTGTGGTGTAAACAAATTGAATCAAGAATTAATTGTCTGTTTTACTATGTCACTGGTTTTTATATTCCTCAGCTATGCAAAGGCAGCTTTCTGTTTAGAGGAGCTTATGATGACTAATCCACACAACCACTTATATTGTCAGCAATATGCTGAAGTAAGTATTTTCAGAGAAATCAATTGTTTTTTAATAAATATTCTGTTCTTATTTTACTGAAGTGGTGAATATAGCATAAAAATGGTTTCTTTCAATTTCCCCTTGGAGATTTAAGAGAGTACACTGAGAATGTAACATCTAATAGAACTGAAGACATTAAGAAAACTGTGTTTTCTTACTCAGTGTGACTAAGGTAATTATAAGAATAAGAGCAGGAGCTACTGAAGAAAACAATAATTTTAAGAGAAATATTTTCGTTGAAGTGTTTATGCACTTTATTAATATTAAGAGTTTGAGAAGTAAACTTTTTCCACAGTCATGCTGCCTAGAAGGTAATGATATATGGCCTATTATTGTGGAGCCAGATCTTGGAATATAGGAAATTTTGCTGGAAAGAGACCTAGGGAGAGGGGCTCTTTCAAGCAAAAGTAGAGGGTCCATAGAAATTTTAGCTCAAAGCTTTTAAAAAACTGCTAAATTCTTTATTTTTCAGATATATATTATTTTTTTCCTAAATAATACTAGTAACTGCTTAGAATGCATTGCGTTTATTAGTTTGTTTACAGTGTGGTTAACATTAAAATTTGGAAGTTAAACAGCTTTCTGGTGGAAGGACTGTGAAGCATGTCTTCTGGGATTTATCCCTCTTTTTGGTGATTGAAAGAAGACAAGATGATTAGAAAGACAATAGAGTAATCTTACAAACTTTGTGCGCTGTTTTGCAATTGAATAGATAATAAAAGGCCTTGTACTGTTTGGTGCACTAGTGTAACATTTTGCTGGAGGAAGATGGGGGTTACTGTGTGTTCATAGACATCAGAATTGAGCTTGACATTTAAGGTTTGTGTTACTTAAGTATGTATAAGTGCAAAATAATAAGTTTTTATTCTTGTAGCAATAAATTATTTTAATTAAATTAAAAATGGTTATTTATTTTCTCCTGTATTTTAAAATTTTTATGTTGAAAAGAGCTCAGATTTCTCCCAAGCCAGTATCTGGCATTTGGTAGGATTTAAATGTTTTGAAATATCATGTGAAATAAACCTGAGGTGAAGTTTCGTAATATCTTTCCTTCAAGAGTGAGTGCCTGAGGTATGGGTGACACCTGCAAGTTTCAGGAGCTTATAATTTTTACAGGTTAAATACACTCAAGGGGGGCTTGAAAACCTTGAGCTGTCAAGAAAGTATTTTGCCCAAGCACTGAAGCTTAACAACAGAAATATGAGAGCTTTGTTTGGACTTTACATGGTAAGCAGGGTTATGTATTTTCCATGTTACCATTTTTAATATGTTTTTATGTACATCTATTATCTTTTACCATTTGCTTATTTTTTTCCTTTTGGTTTAACTTTAATAGCTCCGTTTATCAACAGTTTTAAAATACTGAATGTGGACAATTTTATGCCAGTAAAAACTTCTTACTTGAAGTGCTTTTAATCTTTAAGTCTTGTCCATGTTTTCCAGAACATTATAATTATTGGCACCTGAAGGTAAGTCGTGAAAAACGATTTAAGGTTGTACTACTCCCTACTGGACAGTGAACTGCTGAAAAATACCAGCACAGTATGAGGGCTGCTTTTTTTTCCTTTATTTTTTAAAGCAGCATAATTTAAATTTGTTTTTTCCCCACTCCAATTCCTATGTACAGCTTTCTGCTTTCAGCTTCAGAATGAGTGTTGAATTTGTACAGAATTGTTGGCTTGGCTGTGGACTGTTCTGGCTTCAGTTCTTCAGTTTCTCTAAGGGTGCTGAGACCTCTACTGTAGATCTCCCTTTAGATCTTTTAAAACCAGACAGGTTTACACTTTAAAAAAAAAAAGTAAAATTCTAGGCCTTTTCTCTCATGGGAGCAGGGGAGTCAGTCTGTAGGGACATGTCTGGTAGATAACTTTGAAGCTTTCTATTAAAACTGGAGCTTTCTATTAAAACTGGAGCTTTTTTCAAGGACTTGTAAGGTGTCACTTTTAAGACTGAATAATTTGGACCTGATATTCTTAGCCCATCTGCAGAGATTGTTGAGTTAATGATTGCATGTTCAAGGAGAAAAGACTGGGTCGTTGCTGCTCATGAGTTCATTTAGCTTTATAAGAGGAGGTGTTGTAGAAAATCTGTGTATTAGCATAAACTGATTTCTAAGATGTGTATACATAGATTTCTCCACAAAGGCTTTCAGCTCTACCTGCTGAGGAAACGTATTGTTACTTGCTGAATTGAGGAAACCAGATCACAAATTCAATTTACATGAGCAGGGCTGCAGAGAATGTGTCTCTGAGGTCTTACTTCCATGCTTCTTTTCTAAATGTTCTTTGGGGCTTCTTCTTTGATGGGTGAGAGTAGAGTTCTATGGTTCTTTTTTGTCCACGTACTTTTGAAATCAGAAAGATGTTCTAGGAGAAAGCACCAGTGACTGCTTAGAGAAATAAATCCACTTTGCAAGTAGAAAAGTCTTCAAGATCAGTTCCCAATTTCACTTCCCAAGTAATTCATTTCAAGTGAAGAAGGGTATAATTTACGTATAGATCTGCTTTTAAAATGCATTATTTGATGCCATAGGGAAAAACGTCCTGTTTTTAATGGTAGTTTGGGCACACAAGTGTTGTATTTTATATTATCTCTGGCAACAAATTGTTTGTATCTCTCCTTTAGGAAAAGCAAGTTGAATTAACTTTTTGTGTCCACATTTGGTTCCTAATCAGATACACAACTGAACTGAAGTCTTATTGGAAAGTTTAGCTACTTCTTAACTGTTTTTCTTTTTTGCTCTCTGACTGTGCTCTGGGGCTCTGAATGTAATGGCACTGAATGCTCTTGATTTATTTCACATGCATATTTTTTATAGTTAAAACTGGTTGTTTTTTTTTTTCCTAGTCTGCCAGCCATATTGCTTCCAATCCAAAAGCAAGTGCAAAAATGAAAAAAGATAATATGAAATATGCCAGCTGGGCAGCTAACCAAATAAACAGAGCATACCAGGTTAGTACATCATTGGTTTATGATACTCTACACACTCTTGAGTTCTCCTCTGCACTTTCATCAGCTGCTTTTCATGTGGTTAAGATACAGCATGCAGATCAGCATAATTTACTTGAAGTTTTTGTGTTCTGCCTCTGTTTGGTTTCTTGGAAGCCTGAATTAATGTAAGATTGATATTTTAGAGTTATTAATTACTATTATTTACTTGCTAGCTTTAAGCAGGTTTTTCTTCTGCTTACATTCACGTTAACACTGGTGCAATGTTTACTTCCAAGACTCAACTACAGATGAGTATTTTAATAAAACTTGGTTTGTTTTAATTCTTTGAGTGACTTGGTCATCTTCTACTTTAGTAGCAGACAAATGAAAATTCTAGAATTATATTTTCCTTCAGTTTATTCTGACCTTTCAAAATTGTATTTAATGATATTCCTGAAACTACCTCTAGTAATCATGACTGCAGTTGTTTTTCTGTAGTCCTATAGAAAAATACACATTGAGTAGACTAGACTTTTTAGGCCACAATCAGAAGCTTACTGCAGTCATTGGGAGTTATGCATAAACATCTGTGTTTCGTTTTGTATTACAACCCTCTATATTTTTTCTTTAATCATGAATGTAACTCATTTTAGCTGATAGGTGCTGCTGTGTGTGCATCCAAATGTAGTGTTTCTATTTGACTCCCAATTGTTATCAATGAAATTTTATGTATAGTCAATTCTGAACATCAACATCATACTGCCCAGTTCTTCTCAGAATTGTTGGTATTAAATGCAGCAACTTTATATACATGTTATACTTCTTTCTAATATTTCCATGTCAAAACCCAATATTTAATTTTTCTGTTGCTGGTTCTGTTTCCCAGTTGATACTACCAAATGGCCTTTAGACCAGCTCCATCTATTAGGGAATCAAATTAGGATTTCCTTTTATGACCAATGCAGTTTCATAATACACTGTATGTCAGTTCATTGCCAAGAGTGCTTTTGGCTCATGTGCCTTTGATGTATTACAACTTTGAAGAATTTTTCTTTTCCCTGTAGCTTCTGACTGTACTGTACAGTGAATATTGTGTTCCTGAAGGCGTAATTAGCCATTTTATGTATGTGTGTTAAAAGTTTCCCTTTTTTTGCTGTTTAAATGACTTCCTGCTTTTCATTAACAAACCATTTACATGTTCATGATAGTAAGATGTGTGTGAAATACCAACTTTGTATCATTTCCTATACATAAATGGGACTTCTTTTGACTTCAGTTTGTCAGACATTCAGACTGCTTGTCTGAAGCTCTTCTGGAAGCTATGTTAGGTATTTTTGGTTGATACTTACCAGAAGAGATCATGTTAGCACAACTAAGATATTTAAAACACGTCATCACTTCTTTGTGACTTCATACTTTTGCAATACATTGCATACTTTAGCTGTTCTTTTTAGCTGTTTGGGACATGAATTGTTGAACATAATTGACTGAAATGATAGAGGTCATTTAGCTACACAGAAAATGCTAGTGCTCAAACTAAGTGCGGGAAGGAAATGTTATGAACACGCTCTCCCTCTTCATAGTAGCACCATGAGAACCTCTGGTGACTACAGCTGGACAGAACTGCTCCAGCCCAACCCTACTGAGCTTGTTACATGACTGCAGATGGGTTTGGCCACTCCAGTGTTCATGGCAGAGACAACATCCAACTGCTACAGCACATGGTGTTTGATGATATAGTAGGTGGCTGTTTCCACTCTGTGTCAGTACAGATTTGTTATTCCTTTAATGTGTTGAGAGGTTGAAAATTGTCATCTTTTAGACCTAAGGATGAAATCTTGTTCTCTTTCTTGTGCCAGTGGAAGCCCTTACAGCATTTCCTCCATTAGTGAAGGGTTGTCTAGCCTGGATTTAAGCTAGAAACTTTTATTATCTCTATAAATCTTCTCCACTTTCCTTGCATTATCCAGGGCACTTTGTAAAGTGTGTTAAGAGCTTGTAGAGTTTGGCATTGACTTATTAGTTGGACCTTCTTATACTGTTAAATACAGTTTTTCCTGTAGTCATCTTCTAGCGAAGAAGAATACTTGACTTGAGTGCTTAGGTAAATTACATGATTTTCTGATTTTGTATTAACATCTTCATGTATTAAAGTTAGTTTTGAGCAATTATTTGTTTTTCAGTCTGGAAATAGAATTACCAGCAGTTTGCTCAGTAGAACTGCCTTTGTTAGAAAACTGCCTTGACTTTTTTCAAATTCAGTATGGGTTGTAGGGGTATATTTTTATATTTTATAGACAATTCAGTTGAAATATTTTTACTGATCCCTTTCTTTTGATTTCTCCTCTCATTCATGCAGTTTGCTTTGGCTCTAGATTTTTTGCTTTTCCTGTATGTTTCTTTCTGAAATCAGAGGAACTTCTAAATTTACTCTTATTTAAACCAAACAATATCTGGGTCTAAAAAGAAAACCTCACTTTCACTGGTGTTCATTAAATTGTGCAGCAGTTTCTTTATGGGAAAAGGTGGTGATAAAGAATATTTTTATTAAATTTTCTGAGAAGTACAGGTATTTGATGTTCTGTCTGGTTAATATACTTACTTTTTTTAAATATATGTAACTCTCCATGTTGATTAGTGCTTCTCATCTGTGCCTAATCTAGGAGAAATGTAAACTTTCAAAGGAAGACAGAAAGGTTTTGTAGTTAGGCCTGTTACGTGGAGCTGGAATTCCTGGCTGCTAACATATGCTTTGTGGAAAAAAAAAAGTCATTATTCTCAAGACCTTTTGAATTTAATCAATTGAGTGAAAAAACAAAACAAATAAAATTTGGCCTTTTATTTCAGATGTTATAAAAGTACTTGTTATTTGAAGAATTATTGTAGGTTTATTATTACAAGATTAGGCTTGCACTATCACTGGAAAGCTGGATTATTCCCTCTGTGCAGATCTTGTGAAGAATGTGTATCTGTGCTGGCTGAGGACATGAGTCACAGTTACAACATCGAAACACAATATGGCTACCCAATGATCTTCAATTAGGTAATTGGTTTAGCATGTCCTCTGGTAGAAGCATTTCAGCAAAGGCAAGGAGAGTTTGATTAATGCTCACAAAAATCCTTAATGTGATCCCACTCAGAGTAATTTTCCAGATACATGCTTCTTGGGTACATTGCTAAATTCTTCAGTGTTACCAATCCACATGTTATTTATGGCTGGAGAGGTGATTTTGTTACGAACCATTTGGGAAGCAGAAAATTGAATCATGATTTTAAGAAATGGATTCCAGCTTAATCAGTCAAATTGCTGTGTAATGGCAGAATAGACAAAATAATTGTTCGTCAGGGCAAATTTGACGTGATTACTTTTCCAAGTATAGTTCTGTTTGTTATGACGCAGAGTTTGATTTTATTTGTTCAGCTTAAAGTAGATGTCAGTATCATGAAGGCGACCACTCTTGAAATTAGCAAGTAAATTTTTTTTAAACTAATGTCTGGTGTCAGTTTTGCTTTTGATATCCCTGAAGAGAAGTAAAATTCTTATTTTGAAGCTCTCCTCTAAATGCTTTCTGTGTGCAATGCTAAGCCTGCTTTTTGACTACAATATATTAAGACTTGTGTACTTTTTATTGAAATGCTTTGAAATGAACCAATTTTTCAGTCAAGGATTTTGAGTTCTGGTTTTTCCTTTGCTTGTTTTTATGAAAGGATTTGGATTCCCCAAGTACCTGCTTGGGAGTTTTCTTGTTTAGTGCAAACAAAAGTAGGATATTGTATTTAGTCAGATCTGAACAAATCCAAGATTATTTCTCTCACCGGGGAGACCATTAAGAAATCCTTTAATTTTCCTTGGAAGTTGACTGTTGTGGGTCACTGGGTCACTAAGGAAACTGCAAAATATGAAGAATGGCTTTACATGTAGTTTTTACTGGAGTTAAAATGTGGCACATGAGTTCATAATCTGAGATGCAAATATATGGCATTTTCAGTGTATCCACTGTAATGTGTTTAATGTGTTTTCCGAATAACAGCATTTCGTTCTTCTAAGTAGTTAATTTGAAGTAGCAGTTCAGCATTTTGTTTACTGTGCCAAACCTTTTTTTTTTTTTTTTGGTAAGGAACTCACTACTGATTGGGAATTTCAAAGTTACATTGTAGTCTGGAGGTCAAAAGCAGGTTAACAGGTCCTGCAGCTTGTTGCTGGTGTGATATTACCTGGGTTTGATGACTTAATCTTTCTTAACAGGTCACAAAGAGTTTGCTAAATTAAGTTAATTACGAGAGAGAAGGGACACATTATAAATCAAGGACTAACTATGCAAGACAACAGTGGTATTTGAAATAAAGAGCGTTAAATTGAAAATTTATTGAGTGCTTAGATGTTAACATTGAGGCATAGAGTAGGCTATTTTACTGTTGCTTCCATAATTTCTTTACCACCTCACCTATGCCCAAATACAAAACTTTTTAATTCAGGTGTATTAAATATTATTGAGAGTTTCATTTGACTGAAGAACAACCTAGTAAATAAATCAGCTGTTTTAGATATGGCTGAGGAGTGATGGAAATTGTCACTTCAGTTAGAAAAAGCCTTTTTTAGGCCAGTGTGAGATGATGAACATCTACCCTTCTACTCCTTCCTGTCCCAGACTTGGCTGCATGTGTCGAGGGCTGTCTGAAGCCATAAGTAGTATTTATTAAGCTGTATCTTTCATTTTTGTCAAGACAGACTTTATTTCAAATGATCTCTGAAGCTGCTGTTGTAATAGTAATTGAATTAAATAATTAAATAAAATGTCATTGCTCACAGTTGCTTTGAACCGTAAATACAATTATATAACAACTGGATTATTTTATAGGAGATTTTCTCCATCCCACTGTAACAAAAATAGCTAAAATAACAGGTCCAGGTCTTGCTACTATTTAAATTTTGAGTATAACGATTTGGATCACAAAATAATTAAAATCTGAAATATAAAACTATGTTAAACTTTGCACGGTAAGCAAGACAACAGGAAGATCTCTGTTCAGATAAATGTTAAATTTCAGTGTGGAATATTTTATTTGCTAGAGCAAATTCAGAGTAACTGTGTGAAATGAAATAGTTCTATTGTATTTTTCATTACTTATTAAATGAAGGATGATACAGCTTGTAAAATTGCTGGGTTTTAGTGAAACAGTAAAGAGGCTGTGCTTTTTAGGTTTGTAAGAATTAGAGTAAGTTTTTGGTACTTACAGTTTATCATTATTTGTATAGGATTTGTCCACAGAGTTTTTGATAACTAACAGTAATTTTTTGTTGTTACTTAAGTTTGCAGGTCGCAGTAAGAAAGAAACAAAATACTCTTTGAAGGCAGTGGAAGACATGCTGGAGACGCTGCAAATCACCCAATCTTAGGTTGGCCGAGGAATTCAATATTAAATTTTCCAGTTCCATGATCAACCTGCAAGTGAAATGTGGGTTACTCTGGTGCAGTTAAAAGTTAATTTTGTATTGATTAACAAGTCATGTTTTATGAAATGTAAAATGCCTATTTATTGCTGCTATGAAAAATATGGAGAATTCCCACTGAGTAACTTAACCACAATGACAACATAAAGAAATTACATGCTGCACATCAGTCTCTGTAGATTTTTGTATCTACAGTACATGCTTTTTAGTCATAATTTGTAGAAATAAACTTATTAAATGATTTAAAACCTGACAGTGATTTATTCAACTTGCAAATGAATATTATGAATTTATATGTGTAGGCAAATAATGTATATTATAAATTTTTATCTTATTTCCATATTTGAGATTAAAATCATGCTACAGATGTACACTTTCTGGTAATTAATCACCATACAGCAAGGATCAATTATGAGTATGCTTCAGTAGAGAAAAAAAACTAGCGGTTCCATTAATGAGTTGATACCCAGTAATGTAGAAATGGAGAAAGCATATTTGTGTATTTGCTTCAAGGGGGCTATGGTACTGGTACTGGTTTATTGCCAAAATGTTCTTCTCTGTGGGCAAATTTAAAGTCCCTTACATCATTGTCCAGTCACAGTGTGCAAATGCAGTTCTGTTATTCCTTCTGTTTGCCCTTTGTTCAGTCTTTGTTGTGTATCATGAATTTCAAACCCACCTGAACGTCTGTCCGAGGCTGATCTGTGCTAATTCCGTTCCTATGGTTTGGGTACCTCTTGTCTCTGGTTTACACTATGGGATATTGGCCTACCCACAGGAGAACTGGATGTTCTGGTACAGTGAGGATGAGAAGGCTTGTTCATCTGTCCTCTACTTACTGGAGGATAAAAGTGTTTTTTCATCATTATCATGAAGCATCCAGCACACTGTAAATCTGTATTGTAACTTGTCTCTAGCAGCTTATTTACTCCAGTAATTAGACAATCTTCTTAATTCATGAATGCTATGGTTCTGATCATTCTGGATGTTGTTCAGATGTGTACTGGGGGATGGAACTAGATGATCTTTAAAGTCCCTTCCAACCTAACCCATTCTATAATTCTGTGATTCTATAATTCCATTGCATAGCTATCATTTAATTTACTACAGCTTCAGTAAGATTACGTGACATACCTGTGACAAATTGTAATAAAAATATTGCAATGTCCTTTTCATGACTGTTACTACCATTCAAGCTGATCTGAGCTTAAGATTTTATACTATCTACTCAATATAGATGAGTAGGATAATGGCTCTTTTTATGACCCTGGAGTTGATATAATAAAACAAAGCAACAACAAAAACTTCCCTTGTGAATTCAAAGCTTGAAAATGCATAAAACTGAACTGGTTGTTGCATGAGGCTGTGACTTTAAGAGACATGTAAGATCTCCTTTCTTATTATCCATTAAGTATTGTTCCCATATTGGTATATGATAGTGTGACTGGACGGATGCTATGGCCTGTGAATTAATTGCATGTGGAGTCTTAAATTAACTTAGCTAAATTAACTTAAATTAATTTGCTATTTAAATATAAAACTGCAAATTCTGTATAGTATTATCTTGAATGATTCAATTGTAATTTAAGCACATAGTGCATATAGTGCAGATCCTTTTATAATGACAACACACAAATTAGCCTCAGAACAGTATTCACTGTTTTAGATGGCAACCCAAGAAACTATCAAAAATGATCTTACGTGTTTCTGTTCAGAGTGAAAGTCTTTTACTGCATGAGTGTGCCATCTAGAGTTTGAAACCCACATGAGCCTTTGTTTTACCTACATCTCAAATAATGTGGTTGCATTATAAAATTAAAAATGGTATGAAATTTTACTATACACTTAAAATTACATAGCAGTACATAGCACTTTATCTCCCGGGTTAAAACCCAGCAGTGCAGTATTCCTGTGCAGCCAGGGCATCTGTGCTGCTGGAAAGGGTTGGATATAATGTTTTACTCAGAGGCAGCTTTTAACATCACAATGTCAGACCTGAGCACAGAGTACATCCGTTTCTCTTTAAGGAACTCTGTTCTGTTTCTCATTTTCAGTGATTAAGTGATTAATTTAATCACATTTGGCTCTTTAGAACCTTCTAGTTTTAAGTACTGTTTAACGTGTTTTTTGAAATTACTATTTATCACTCTGATTTGGTCTTGTATTTTGGCATAATTTCACCATAGTGAAGCTCATTAATTGACCTAGGAAACATTCCAGACAAATTAGTGATCACTTCAAAGATGAAATAAATGCTCCTATGAAAGTGTATTAGCAGTCTTTGATAGAACTACCGACTTACAGTATTGGAAATTCAAGGAGTTTTCTGTATTCAAATTTTAAAAAAAAAAGTTGAAAAATCCTCCATCTGCAAGGGAAGTAACTGTATGAAATGGCCTGCAATTTCAGCAAACAAAGTTGTGGTCTAATGTGATCTTCATAGAAGTAATTTTCCAGTTCTAGTAAATGATTTTGTAATGTCACTGATGCTGTCTTGGATTAAAGAATAGGTTTCAAAGAATGGTTATTGAGTTAGCAAATGAACTTGATTATGTTCTGTATTGTACCCTGACAGTGACAAATGCTGCACAAAAATAATATCAAGCCTGATGTCTCCTCTTTCCAAATTAAAGGCTATGTTTTCATTTTTTTAAGTCAGCAGCATAAACTTGAGACCACTGCAGTGCCAAACCATATCGATGAATTTGAATTTTAGCAGCCATACTTTGATAATAGACTTGATAGGTTGAGCTCAGAGTTCCCTGATGATGTAAAGGTCATTGAAGAACCAGCACAACCTCCCATTCTGCCTTTGTAACCCAAGTTACTGGTGAGTTCTTAAAAACCTTTTGTCTGAATGTTATACAATTCCTATTCTGTAGCTGCAAAAAAGCACATCTTGTTTAGAATATATCCCTAAATCTCTTCAGTTTGGTGCCCAGAATATCTTGCAGTTGCTATTGGAAACTCTGTTATTAGTCAACGGAGGACTTCCTCTTGGCAGCACTGTATTTGTGATGGCATCCATGTTTGCTGGTCGCTGCATGCACAGTGGAACTTGTATTGCAGCCAGCTGTAGAAGGGAGGGGGAAAGGAAAGCAAATTAAACTTGACTTACTGGCATGAATTTTTTAGCTTCTTGTTACTTGCACCCTCATCTTCCAAGAACACCAACTGTAGCTGAAGTCAGGTTTGCAATAATAATACTTCTTCTTGTAACTCAAGAGCTTCCATATATTCAGGCCTAAAATGAACACTATGTTAAAATCTAAACCATACAGATTCCAGTGAAACAACGCCCGTGTAGCCCAGTACATATGGAAAAGACAGTTTGCCCACCCCCCCTCTCAAGCTTGAGAAGCATTGGAACACTTCCTAAATGTTGTTTTGTCTAGAAAGCTCATGCTGCTTAAATCTAAGTATTGAAATACTGCTGCTTCTTCCTTGCTCAGTTCAGGAATAGAACATTAGCACTAACTTTTGCTTAACTACAGATACTTGAGTCTACATGGAGAATAAAGTACTTGAAACTAGTCATTAGTCTCACCTGGAATGACTATGTTTGCAGAACTCTATCCTATTGATAGGCACCAGATGGAAATTGGATTGGTTGTCAGAAATAAACAATCATTAATGTACCCACCTCATTATAAATGCAGACAAACCAAAAAACCCCAAAACAACAAATCCCCAAACAAAACCAACAAAAGGTGAAAAAAACCCTAAAACCAAACCCTCAAGCACCGCCCCACAAAAAAGCCCCAAACCAAACAACACAACACAAAAAAAGAAAATCCAACCCCTTAAAATCCACTTTCAGTAGAGAAAGTTGTTTCTGATCTAGTGAATGTGAAATGGAAAACCTTTATCAGTGCACTTCAGGGCTGAATTTATTTTGTTCTGGGATGAGGAAATCCCTTCTGTAAAGCCATGTAATCCTTTTAATGCCTGTCTGTAGAGAAGTGCTGGAGAGCAGCACCAAGGCCTGCTCAACCGATGTGCCATACTGGGACATCCAAGGGCAAGTAGTACCCTGAGGTGAGTATTCCTGGTGGGCAGGCACTGTGGTTCCTGGAAAGGGTGAAGTGAGACTAGACCAGCACAGCCTGGAGCCTGCAGAGTGGGTGCTCAGTCTTGTGTTATGGAGCCCCCCACACAGCATGTGGTCTCCCTGGCTGTTGGTGGGGCTTTGCACTGCAGCTTTCTACCCCTGCTCGAGCCTGACCTTTGTATTTGACTTTTCTCCCCTTGATATTTGTGCAGCAGGATACTTGCAGATTTGTGCTGATGTGCCCTATTGTTTCACTGGTGCTGGACAGGGAGGGGAGGGTTGAACTTGATAGATTTGCTGGAGTGGTCTTGGGTCTGTGAAGATTTTGCATGTTCTTAGCTTCAGTGCACACCAAGAGGTCAGGTATAAGCCTTTGCCTTGGACTGGAAAGACATTAGACCACAGATCTGGCCTGTTAAACTCCTCAGCTCCTTTTTGGGTGCTTGAGGGAGAATGTCAGAGGATAAATTTTATCCATACTGAATGACATGCAAATAGATAGAAAGGACTGTTCATGTGTCACGGTGACTGCAGGCTAATTCTCGTGGTCACTGGGCCTTTGTGTGTGAAACAGCACAGTGTGAATAACTTGTCAAAAACCACTTCCAGATGTGAGGTCTTTCATCCCAGGTTAAACAAGTGGCTGGACAGAGGAGAAGCCACCTTTTCAGTATGCCTGAGTCAGAATGAGTCCAGTAGGTCTCTTAGCTGTAGGAGATATTAAAACATTCTGCATTTTACATTGTGAACCCAAGGAGAAGTTAAAAGCTGTGTTTAAAAATAATCAGAAATCGCCATGCAAAAGTGTTTTTCTTCTCATCCCTGTGTGTTTTGTTTTTCAGTATGACCTTGCTCATGTTAGGGTTCCTCACACGGTTTGGCTAGAACATAGGTGTCTGTCTGAGAGCTACCAGTGGAGAAAGATGCATTTGGGGTGATGCTCACATGGGAAAAGTTTCTGATGGGCTTCCATTGAGGAGTGTCAGGACCTCAGCAATAGGAGCACTGCCTGTCCCACAAACTGTGCTTGCTTAAATAAGATTCCTCTTAGGATCGAAGCTAACGTTCCCTGAAGAGTGAAGGATCTTTTCCCAGATTCATATAGTTTTTCTACGGCAAGCTTTTAGTTTTTGAATATGGTGTTTGTAAGTGAAATTTTAAACCAGGCAGATGTAATTCTCCCAGGAGGAGACTGCAAAAGTCAACACTGAGGCAGTTTCAAGAAAGCAATCAGTGAGTAAAATTAACCATTGCTTCTGTTTATTTAGGTAATTGAGCTTGACACAGTGGTGTGTCTGACAAGTTGGTTTGTGTTTTTTATTCCATTAAATACAGATATGACACTCAAAGCTGTCACCGGCGGTCGGAGAGTATTTGCTTCAGTTTAGACTTTGGAAATGGTGTAAATGTGGACAGATCACGATGTGGGCAGCAGTGTAGGAAAACTACCCAGTAAAGCAGTGACTTTCCCTGGACATCTGTTGCAGTTTGTTCTGTTTAGGTTAGAATCAAGAATGAAAACCATGGAAAATTATAAATAATTCTATTAAGAGTCAATAACTTCTGCCTTTTAATTCTATAATCAATGTTATTGTCCCTTTAGAGTTCTTATATTGAATTATTATTGTATGGACTGCCTTATTAGCAAGCTTTATTGGAAACTGAAAATACATTTGAAAGATTCAAGGGGAGGATGAAAATTCTGAGAAACCTATTAATATCTTGGTCTTTCTGTCTGCGATTGAGATGAATTGTGTATAAAAATGAACACAGATTTTTTGGTTTAAACATATCAATAACATTTAGTGACATATAACAATATTGTAATTGTAGCCATGCCAAGCTTTTTGATCGGAGCTTCCCAGAAATGTGGTGTCTGTATGGAGCCAAAAGCTCTAATAAGCTTTTAAGTAAACTTTGATTTAGTTAAGTGTAGGCACCACCCAAATGGAGAAAGAAGCCTTTGCTAAAACAGATAATTTACTCCTCTTGGGAAGCTCCCATGTTCAGGTAATTTTGAGCCTGATGAGCAGTGTGAAATAAACAGCTACAGAGTGGTTTCAAGGAACATCAAGGCTTTTCCACATACAAACCATCTCCTGAAGTGAAGCAGAGATGTAGATGTGGCTTTCTTTTGGGAGCCAGCCTTGAGATCAAATCAATATGTGATGCCATTACTTTGGGAGGGAATGGTGTGAAGAAACCTAGTGAGAAATTGATTGGTTTATATAAGTTTGTTGAAGAAAAAGCCCTCTGCGAAGAAAGTTCCTTTGGGTTGGCTGATGTCTGTGTTTCAGCTGTCTAGCTATGTAAAAGAGAGGAAATTTTTGTGGGTGGGAGCCCAAGAGGCTGGTGGGGGCTGAGGGGAGTGCAAGGAGTCTTGTCGTACGTGGGTTCCAGGATAAAGATACCTCGGTCTTTGCTGTCTACCATCTGTCTTCTGGGCAAGAAGAAGAATCACCTTTCTCCTGTCCTTTCAGTGCCCAAATGTCATCTTCAGTCTTCTAAATGCCTGTGTAATGTGAACAGTGCTTTTTTAAAAATTCCAGTGATTTGCCAGTTCAGAGGGGATCAATGATCCGGTTTATTCCCTCCAGCTCTAGCCAGCATACGTACAAATATTTTGTTTAAAATGGGCTCCTGGGCCCTATTCCTGGATTACTACTCAGGCAACAGAATAGGAGATGGAATTCTCTAAGTCTTTGGCACTTTTTGGATTCCAATTTTTTTTTGAAAATCAGACCACATATTTAAGTGCTTAAGTGCTTAGACGTGGATTTGATTCTTAAATTTAGGCACCAGGTTTTGGGTTGTTTTTGGTTTTTTGTACTTTTTTAGAGTCCTTCATTTGCCAGACTCGTAAGTGGAAGCAGAATAGACATCTAAATCGTCCTGAGTATTTGTAAGCAATTGGAAGGAGCCTTTTCATGTACGGCCATCACAGGAAGAAGGTAACAAAAGAACAAAAGTGACCGCTGACACATTTAAATCAGCCTTTCAAAATGATTGCAGAAAGGCTGCAGAGGCTGGAGATGGCAGAAGTCAGTGAGGTAAAAGGTCTGTTTGAAACAGAGAAGATGAGGGAAAGTATGTGCTCTACTTGCCTTTAGAGTCACAGGCTCTTTTTTTTATTCATACTCCATCCAATACCGCAGTCTCTCATCTTTTACCTCCCACCAGTTGCACCTTTTGTGGTGGTTCTTGTGGGCAGGGTATCTGTTTATGTGCTGTGACCCACCATGGGTTGCACAAGAACCAAGGGGTGATGTATGCTCACAGCAGGGCAGTGGGTGAGGACTGTGGGTATGTCATAGAATCATAGAATCATAGAATAGTCTGGGTTGGAAGGGACCTTAAAGATCATCGAGTTCCAACCCCCCTGCCATAGGCAGGGACACCTCCCACTAGATCAGGCTGCCCAGTGCCCTGTCCAGCCTAGTCTTGAACACCTCCAGAGAGGGGGCATCCACAACCTCCCTGGGCAACCTGTT